>JAUMHP010000073.1:11933145-11954796 GCA_032361065.1 Enteromius trimaculatus | reverse complement strand
GTTGTCAAATTGATGAAGATGTTTTTTAAGTTGCAGCCGTTTTTTTCTGTTTGCATGTGTTATTTTTAAATTGCAGCACGTTGAGCTCTCTCGGCCACCGTATTGATGCCCTCCATGTTACTTTCCATCCAGTATACTTTATCACTTTAGAGATGACGTAAAAATCATGTTGAATTTTTAAGTTAGTTAAACTTTAAGTTGTCATACAAAGCCAATTTTCCACTAGCTTATATGATTCTTTCGAGTCTTAATTAAAAAATTGTCATAGTTTTTTAGATTTCTCCAAGATGGTGAAAAAACCCCCCCGCTAATTTTACCCTGTTAAAAACAGCTCTTTAGAAATCACTGTTCTGTGTACTTCCCCTTTAAATGTCCACAAGCTCTGCTGACTCCGCCCCTCTTTTCCGAGGTGCTCTGAGGTTCTTTTTTTAGCCGTATTCATAGTGAAACTTGCTAATTAGCAAATTATAAGGAAAAGCGATTAATAAGCGAACATAAGGTTAATCGTCCACCTCTTCAGTCACTCAGATGTCGGTGTTAAATCACCACTGCTATATTTATTAATGCATTCAACAACAAAACATCTCAATCAAGGGTGTAGCACCAAATTATGGGCCCTATGCACAAGGAGTGGCCATGGGCCCCCGTAAGCTCGAGGTTCACAACTACGACACCATTTAATACATCAATCAACTGATGCATTTACCCAAAATATTAGCATTTACATTAGTTAACAACATTTATTGTGATATTAAAATTATATTTAAAGGAAAATAAAATTACACTCCTCCGGGGCCCTCCCTGCACTTGGGGCCCTGGTAATTTAGTCCCACTTTTCACCCAACTACGACGCCCCTGATCTCAATCTCTTGCTTGTCTCTGCTCTTGGTGTGATGACGGCTCACTCAGGGCGGGTCTGAGGTAAGACACGGTCTGTGTGACACTCTGCTGTCAATCAACTATTGTGGGAGTGGCCACCGACATGCATTTGAGAATGGCTTTATTTCAGGACTTCGCTTATTTTTATTCCAAACAGCTTGTAAAAGTGCATGTAGCACCGGATGACCCCTTTAAGCAATGACTCATTTCAGCTTTTTAGTTCTATCCTCTTTGTCTGCTTGTCAGTGTGTAAAGTTATAAGTATGTTTTTGAGCTTGATTGGAGCGTATGTCTGAAAGTGTGGCACACCCATTTATAGAAATTGCAAAGAGCATATTGTTTTAAGGTTCAAAAGAGTTCTGAATGTGTCATAAGAATGTTATAGTGACTCAATATGTTCACACGGTTGAGCACCTGAAAACAAGCATGTAATAGTAGTACTATGACAATTATGGATCTCTAGTTAACTTGACTTTGGATTGATCACCAGATGCATTAAGTTAACAATTATACACTATAGCTTTAATCAAGTTCAAATATACACAACAACGGAAAGTGATTTATGCATTTGAAACAATTTTTAATTCCCATTAACAAGTGATAAATTTCATGTGACAGACGATTAATGGCTTGCTTTCCCAAAATGAAGCTAGTTAAAGCTTAACAGTGCTGACATGAATTTTCCTGAACCATAATGACATCCTTCCCATTACAGAGACAATTCTACAAATGTAATGAAAAATCTTAGGATAAAAAGACACCTTCAAATGGCATGATAATGATAATTTTCTTCCTTGTCATATGCTCATAATGATAATGACCATGAGGGTGATGTTAGCTAGCAGAACATTTAACTGTGAATCTACATGTAATGATCCAATCAGGAAGCATGCACAGCCCATGTGCTTTGCATCAGAGCTAGGACAGCTTGATGGATCAGGTAACACATCTACATTGCCCAAATTTACCAAGAGCGGGCATTGTATATTTCCCTTCTTATCCACAATTCACACATTTCTGTACAGTTTTTACATTTTCTGTCCTGTAATGTCCAGTTTGAAAATTTAGCAAGAAGAGCTAGAACAGGAGGAAGGTTAAGACCAAACTAAGGACCTCTAATCCAGATAAATCTCACCTACATAACTCTCTCTTTCCTTAATTTTCACCCAGTTTGAGGCGGGCAAACTCATTGGCCAGCTGCAGAGCTTCCTGTACGCAGTGAGTGTTTCTACCCGTGGCCTGGGCAGACATGTCTTTACCACCTCCTTTTCCGTCCAGCAGAGGGCACACTTCCTGAACCCATTCGCTGGCCTTCAGGCCTCGGTTTGCAACATCCTGCAACCACAACCAGAGCACATTGGTGAAGTTAAATGGATACTTTACATATGCACCATTGTGTCCATGCAAGTCAAAGTAATAATTTATCCATCATTAAGTGTCAAAACAAACAAAATATGGCTAAAACATTTTACTATTGGAGGTTGGCTGTATAGCAAAATATTTTAGAAGAAAGTCTAGTTATTACTCAGTTGGCTGAACATAATAGTAGTAATGCGTATTAAAAAATACACAATAATTCAAACATTACCCCTTTATGCTCACCTAGGCTGCTTGTATTTGCTAATAATTTACAGTAACAAATATTGTAAAATAATACAATTTAAAAAAAAAACATTTTACGTTTTAATATATTTTAAAATTGGATTTCTGTGATGACAAAAACTAGTAATCAGCAGCCATTAAGTCTTGAGTGACATAATCCTTCTGATTTTTTGCTGAAGAACCATTTCAATGTAGATCTGATTAAATATAAAGTCTGTGTGAAATCAAAATGGACTGCATTTGTTTTGTTAGCGTACCTTGCTATTTTTGTGTGGTGAACAATTAATCTGTGCAAGTCAGTCCACAAAAATAACTTTACTATATCCAATCAATTTGCAGTAGAAGAAACAAGCCACGCACTCTATTTTCCACATTCAATATTCTGTTTCTCTCTGAAGTACGTCACAATATGGAAGTAAAATTAGTCTTAACTTCCGGTTCACATGGACTTAAAAAGAGCCCTGACTCTTACAGAATAAGATCCTCTCTAACACATTTACCTGAGGCACTTGGCACAAGCAGATAATTTTCCCCGCGTCGTTGTCCACAGCAAAAAGCATAGCAGCAGTCTGTGGTGAATTTGTCTTCAGCAGCTTCAGAGACTCGTTCAAAGCCTGTGGACACAGACAAATCCATGAACACTTTCACAAAATTCAGTTCAAATATAGACTTGTAATTTGAAAAGACAATGAGAGGGTTACCTTTGCAGATGCTCCATTCTCCATCTCCAACACAATCAGAGGTTGGTTTGGGTTTCCTTCAATGATCTCCTTCGTCTTTTCCAAAACCTAAAATTAAAATGTGTTCACAATTGGTCTTTGGCTTTCTTACAACCTCAGTGACTAACTATCAGACAACAATCATATTCTCTTACCCTCTTCTGTACATCAGCTTTGCTGGCACGGTCCAGGTCATCCATAATCTTCTTAAGACCTTTCAGGGACTCCCTCATTACATCCTTCCGCCACTGAGAGATGACCGCAGTGCCCAGGGCCTGAATATATATACATACACTGATCCAGTTATACTCTGATGAGTAAAATCAGACACCACTGATTCTAGACAGGTGAGGGCAGAATATGTAAGAGTGGAGCTCACCTCTGTCATATCAGCAATCTCCTTCTGAATATCTTTATTAGGGATGGTCTGAGCCTTCACTTTCTCTGCCATGGCATCTAGTTCCAGCTTCAGTGCATCAGCTTTCCTCTGGGCCTGACAACACAAATATCAGAAATGGGAATCTAGGAACTTCCTAAATGTATTCCTTAAAGTACTGTACTAAAAACGATCAAAAACACTGTTCTGAATGTGTATTTACCTGTTGTTACATGAATGATCAAGTCAGTAATTACACTGGATTAGCTCTCATAATTATAAAGCACATTCTTTTGTGAGTCTTTATGATTGATTCTCTGAATAGAACTGGTTCAAAAGAATAATTTGTTTGTCCATCAAACTACACTAGCCTGACTGTGCGTGCAAGCCACAAGAAAACGCAACAGACATATTTAATCCTTGTATTATTTCATATCTGACTGTTATGTCACATTCACATCAGACAGCAAAACCAGTTCTACATTCCCAACCCTAAAGTATCAGTTCCAAACAAAACGTGTGTATATTCATGTTGGCCCGCCTCCTCTAACCTTCTGAGCCTCTGCTCCAGTCACTGCCACAATCCTCCTGATTCCTTTAGCGATGGCCTCCTCTGATACGATCACGAATGGTGCAGCATGACTAGAGTTCTGCAAGTGCCTATGGGTAAAAATGATCAAACAGAAAAAATATCGCTTTCTTAAACATTTTGATTCCATTAACAAAAAAACATTACTAATCTCAATCTTTCATTAGTTAATTTATTCATAAAGCATAGACAGGACAAACTTCTGAATATTCCATAAAAAGTTGATCTTTTTGTTAATATTCACAGAAAATAGATGTGCTGCTAGAGCCCAGAAGGCCTGCTTCTGCAATATTAAAAGTTTACAATATTAAAATTTGATGTTCCTACGTTCCGCCGCAGAACTCGATGGAGGCGAGTGAGCCTGCAGGGCCATTTGGATCAGCCAGCAGCTCCTCCACTGGGACGCCAATAGACACTACTCTAACAGGATCAGGGTACGTCTCATCAAACACTGCCCGCAGACCTTGAATAGCTTTAGCTGCTGCGAGAGGGGCATCCAGGGCATAAACTTGCTGATGAAAAAACATATAGAGAGCATTTCAGTTTGTGAAAATATAAAAAAAAAAAATATAACAGCTATATCTGTATTTAACTAACATAATAAAAGAGAGCTTAATTGTTCTGTTTTCAGAAGATATGCACGGTGAATACATGTCAAAATGGTTTCAAGCTATACAAAGGTTTGATTGAAAAGTGCAAGTCTGTTGAATGAGACTGACCTTGGCGTCACGAATCATGGTTGAGGCGATCTCTTCTGTGCGCCGCACTTCATCTGTGCTCATGGCTCCTTTAGCTGTGAAGTCAAAGCGCAATCTGTCTGGAGCAACCAAAGAGCCTCGCTGATCTGCCTCTCCCAGCACTGAACGCAAGCCATAGTTAAGGATGTGTGTGGCGGTATGGTTACTCATGATGGGCCTACGACGAGCCTGAGAAAGAGAAACATAGGGGAATTATGTTATTATGTATTTTGTGTTGGCTGTGCTTTAAAATATAATTTTTATAATCTTAAAGATTTGGAGAAGTTTGACAGTAATCAGTTAAGTCCTACTGTAAGTTTGACCCAGCCTGGTTTAAATGCTTCAAATGATTAACAGCTGAAAATATTCATTAGGGTATTCAAAGTGATCTTACTTGAAGTAACAGTACTTTTACACCTATTACATTTTCAAAGTAACCTCCCAACACAGCAAATCAATGACAAAACTTTAGCTTACCTCATCCACGTGCAGAGTTAGGTGGTCTCCAACCTTCAGTGTGCCATATACTGTGCCAATGTGCAGCACGTATCCTCCACGCACCTGAGTATTCTTCACAGTGAACTCCATCCTCTGAAACAGCACAATAAAACATGACAGCACCATGAAGCATAACTAAATGTTGCAGTTCAGCTTCTTTATACAAGCACTCTCAGTTTCTTACATCCTCAGCAGAGTCGTTTTCTCGGAGCATGTATCCTTCATCAAAACTCTGGCCACCCTGCTCGGCGTAGAAAGAGGTTTTGTCGAGCAGCACTCCACACTCTTGACCTGTGGTCACCTCATCAACAAATGCACGCTCCCTCCTGAGAGCCAGCACTGTGCCCACTGCCTGTTCAAACTCTGAGAGGGACACACAATGTCACAAGCGTGAAACCTACGCATAATTAAACTGTAAAAATCAAGAGGAATAGCAAAGGTGTAATTCGTACCATAGTTGCCGTTATCATTTGAAGTGTACTTGTACTTGGGGCTGTCATCAGTGGCAGTGACACCTTTGTTTCTGAGCTCTTCAATGGCGTAAATGTCCAGCATGATGTGGTCCTCATCCCCAGAGCCTTTGCCCTGAGACTTCAACTGTGTACAGATATTTTAATTCGACTCATTTACATCAATACAAAACACTTACATCACTGTTACCAGTCAATATTGGATATATATTGAATTAATATCTCACATGATACAGTATTTGAACATCTAGATATTTAAAATTCACTTAGCATACACACATATCATTTACAATATGAAAAATGGATTTTCATTTTAAGAACTTTGATTACATTGAACAGTTATATTAAATTAGTATTTTTGATCACTGATATTGGTACCACTGGGTTTTGTTAGTGTCCTCTGTGTTTTATATAACAGTAAAATTATAAATGGAAATTGCACTGTATGGAAGAATTAACTCATTTAAACCTGAGCAGCTTTCTTCTCATCCTCAAAGGCCTGCAAGTCCACTCCCATTCCTCGTTCCTCAGCAATCAGGGCAGTGAGGTCCAGAGGAAAACCATAAGTATCATATAGCAGCCAGGCTGTGTCACCTGTACAAAACAGTGGCATTTATGGAGAAAAAAAAAAGAACATCTCCTTTAGAATGTGGATTTACAGTGGGTTTTAGCATAAGGGGGGAAAAAAATGAAAATTTGAGGGAGGGGAAAAAAATAAAATAATAATAAAGCACCTGTCCAGTTCAGTCTCAGTCCAGATTCACAGTCATTTAAATGATGATTATTACATTTTCATTTAACTAAATATTTAATTATTATAACATAGTAATAATATTATAGTTTTAGAACTACTGTACTGTGAAATAAAGAAATCTGTATTTAATAAGAATATTTTTACCTTTCAGAACAACAGTAAACTCACAATAGTAATATTTATGAACTCTTTACATTTTTATTTTGATGGAAGAACACAGAGAGACCTTAAAGTTTCTCTTAGATTTATTCATTCTCATTATAAATTAGGGAAAATGGTTGGTTATTGTTTTAATTTTAAATGCGTTTTACATTATGTTTTTTGTAGTAATATGTGCTTTACCTGGTATAGTCTTGCTGTCTCCAAGACTCTGGATCTTGCGGTCCAGAATACGGCGTCCCCTGCTAAGGGTCTTGAGGAACTGTGCTTCCTCCTCATTGATGATGTCCTTTACCATATCAGGATCCTTCCTCAGCTCTGGGAAAGCATCACCCTGTAAAGAGCAATGGCCATCAGAGAGATTTATCTAATTAAACATCATTTCAATGTTTCAGCAGCTGCCACTTTGAATCACCGTCAAAGCTGGGACCAGGGAACCCCTATTCACACAAAATCAGGAGACAAAATATAGTGTCTGAGAGGTAGAGGCCTTACCAGAGACTGAACCACCACATCTACCAAAGAGGCAAAGAAGCCCCTCTGTGCACCCAGCTTCTCGTGAGAGTATCGTACAGCACGACGCAGAATCCTCCTCAGCACATAGCTGCAACACAAAAACACAAGCTCACATACACATACATTGACTACATGACAATTATTCAGCAAATAATAACAGTCATTCACCCCCTGCCCGTGTTATCAGGTCTGCCACCATCAGACAAGGCAATGGTAATGGTACGGGCGTGATCAGCCAGGACACGGTATGCCATGTCAATACCATCTGTGTCTTCTGCACCAACCTTTCCTGTGTATGCCCTGGCACCTGTGCCCTGAGAACCAAGAAATCCTTTTTAGCAACATGCAAAATAGTATATATTCATGTCTTTTTTGGTTTTCAGTGATATTACCTTCTGAATGGCTTCAAAATAAGGGATGAACAGGTCTGTGTCATAGTTGGACATCTTGTTTTGTAGTACAGAGACCAAGCGCTCCAGTCCCATCCCTGTGTCAATGCTCTTCTTGGGCAGAGGCTTTAGAACGGTTTCTGATTCTCTGCATAGAGAGACCATATGCATTAGCATTTCATACGAGTCAAATGGATTTAAAACAATGCGTGCATTCTTGTATATCTACGAAATAAATAAAAAATACAGAGGTGATGATATAGGGCCAGTGCTAAAATTCTGGCAAATAATTAATAAACACTATAATATTTTGTAATGTTTTTGATGTGAAACGTATCTTTATTCTGTCCCTTTAATTCTTGACTTTGTCATTGTATGTCATGTATTTTACTTTATAAGGGCTATATAAATAAATGAGACTTGAGACTAAGTGTCTTCTTATGCTCATCTAGGTTGCATTTTTTTGATCAAATACAGTAAAATGTTCATATTAAACTTAAAAATTATTAAACTTTTTATTATTAGTTATTGAATTAGTTATTCAGTGTGACATGATTCATCAGAAATAATTCTAATATGATTTGGTGCTCAAGAAACCAAAAAAAAGAACAGTTATTTTCAATGTTGAAATCAGTTGATGATTAATATTTTGTAAAATTCCTCTTTGATGAATAGAAAGATTAAACCAACATTATTTATTTAAAAGAGAACTCTTTGCTTCTAATCATTCAATCATTTAATAATAATTTAATTTAATGTATCACAGCTGAATTAAAGTATTAATTTCTCAAACTAAGAATTAACGTTCATTTATTCACTGAATCAACCATATGTTAATGTTTTTAAGAGTTAACGAGTCTCTCTTAGAATTAAATCTAATTAATATTACATTTTGTTATTTAATATTACACTGTTAGCTGTAGTTAGGAAGGAGTGGTAATTTACCTGTTAAACTGGATGAACACAAGGTTCCAGATTTCAAGCACATTTGGGTCATCCATGTTGACCAGGTGGGAGGCGTCTCTGCCACCAATACGATCGAAGTGGATCTCGCTGCAGGGTCCACAAGGACCTGTGTCCCCCATCTCCCAGAAATTATCTTTCATGCTCCCTGGCAGAATACGGCTCTCCTCCATTCTAAGACAGAGAGGAGATTAAATTTTTTTTGTTTAATAATTTCACATCAGTAACCTAATACACCCTTATACAGATTCTGTACTCACCCCAAGTCCAGCCATATCTGCTTGCACTCCAGGTCAGGCTCCAGGCCTGCGTCAGCATGACCACCGAAATAAGTCACATAGAGTCGTTCAATAGGTATACCAAACTCTTTAGTCAGCAGTTCCAGTGCCATCTCGCAGGCCAGGTGCTAGAGACAGAATGAGCAAGAGAGAAATAAATTGATCTGAAGAGAAAAGAAAAAAAAAAAAAAAAAAAAAAGCAACAGTCCTATTACAAAAAAGATATGATTTTATAATATGTAACACTTTTCTATTATCTCTTACTTTGAAATAATCTCCAAAGGACCAAGATCCCAACATCTCGAAGAATGTATGATGGTACACGTCTTTGCCCACATCATCAAGATCATTGTGTTTGCCGCCGGCACGAATGCACTTCTGTGTATTTGCAGCACGGCGAAGTCTTGCCATAGGGTGGGATGGGTCGATGGTGTTCAGGAAGATGGGCTTGAACTATTTAAAAAAAACAGTTAATTGCTTCCAAACAATGTTCGCCCATTTTTGTAAGTAGGTTAAGTTCTCCTTACCTGGTTCATCCCGGCATTGGCGAAAAGCAGAGTGGGGTCATCAAGAGGAATGGTGGCAGACGAGTGGACGTAATGGTGCTCATGGCGTCGAAAGAAGTCGATGAACTTCTCACGGATCTGTGCTGCAGTCAGTGAAGAGTCCATGTTGGTTGCGTTTTTATCAGTGGACTGGAGACATATACACACACACACACACACAAACACGCAGTGAGCTAGAAACCGGTTTCACAAAAACAGCGGGTGGAGTAAACATGCCAACTGCTTTGTACTGCTGGTAACTGACAATTAAAAAATCTTTTATGGAAACCTGCAGCCTGTAAGAATATCACGCACATTTCATGATCACTGTATCAATACCGGGACATGCGAGGAAGAAATCTGGCCAGACAAAAAAAAAATTCACCAGACAAACAAAATCCTCTCTGACATGCAGGGAAATTAAGCTAAGAGGGAATTATATGACTAAATGACTTCTTTATTATTTAGATAAAAGGAATTGTTTTGTGTTAATATAAACACAAAAATATAACAGAAATATCTCCGAGAAACTTTAAATTTAATCAAATCTTTCTCACTGAAGTGAAACTCCTCAGCAGGTGGAGTCAGTGTGCAGCAAACAAAGACATCCCTGAAGTAATTAAAGCACCACTCCCATAACAACTCTTCCAAAACATAAAAGACATCTTTTTCCAAAAGTCAACCCATGAACACTCAAGCCATGCATGCAAGATACTGCATCCACGGACAAAGAGAGCCTCTTCACCATTTATGTTCAATATTTTTTCTGGAATTTTTTATAATAAAATTTCTTATTTGCAAAACGACTCTATTAAAAAAAACTATTAAACTCTGTGACACATATAGACTCACGTAGACACATGAATACAGTCTCATTCTACTCTAAATTATGCTTTCAAGACACGTGTCATAACATTTCATTGAATACATAAATAATCAAAATTTGGCAAGCATCAAAGTCACACAAATGCATGACGAACAAACTTTCTTAGGATGAATCACCTTTGTTATATTGCCTTATTTGCAAGTTGGTTTGAATAAGAGCTTCTGCTAAATGTAAATGTAGTGACGACACAGTGGTAGCTCTTATTTAGTAGGTTTTTATTAACAAACTAATAAAATCCTAACTGAGATTAAATCTCTTAAAAGGAGAGGCCTGGCAATTACTGCTGCAAAGAACACAAAACCAAGCAGCACACACCTGGCAAATCAATAGAGCAATTCAAAGGGACTTTTAAAAGAAATAAAGAAAAAAGGAAATTCTGACAGGGCCCTGAATATAAAATTGAAACAATACGGAGTAAATCACATCTGGCAAAGCCTTGTGAAGGATCATAAAAATCAGGCACATGACATCAAAATTAGTAAGCGGAGCAAGTCAACAGACCCAAGAGCTGCACACATTGAGCTTCACCTGACAACAGAAGAAAGCTTTGGCACATAAAAAAGTGAGATGAAGAGCCATAGATAATGATGCCCTATGATCCTATAAGAAGTAAAAATGCCTTGGGGTAAAAATAATATCTACAAGAACCCATTCACAACAAGTATACAATATAAACGTCAATGACATGACAGTTTCTACACATATATGAATAACGTTCCTGGAACCTGATGTTTGCTGCACTGGCATAGGCCAAACCCCAATAGACCACAAGTCTGATGCAAGCTTGTGCTGACTTGTACATCATCGTGTCCATCAGGATTTGCGTTCTATATTACATAATTAACCGGGTCCTTATGTCAAGGTAACTTACAAATAGCGGATACTTCAGTTGTTCAGATTTATTTTACACTCGCATGCTTCCTCTAAGCACGAGACAAGGCTAAGCTGACAATGCAGTCATTCACCGAAACATCATTTACTTAAATTCACGTGTCCTCGTGATACAGGTCTAAAAAAATATAACAACAAATAACGCGTGGAAGCAAATGCAAATAAAACTTACGATTGATAATCTTGTAACCGCTTCAGAAGCCAGTCACACTACTTCCACCACGCCGGCTGAAACCAAAAGGAGAGGGGAAGCACCGCCCACAAGACAAATGATTGGCTCAGGAATATTGATGTTTCAGTGTACGTAGTTTCTATTGGTTTAAGAAGCTTTCGATCAAAACAAAGATGAGCTTGGATATGTCAACGGCGGAAAGGACGGAACTGGATGATGCAATGATAAAGTAACAGTGCAGTGATATTTTTTATTTGTAATCATATTTATTTTATCTTACAAATGTGATTTACAACCTCAAGCTCATTATTATTATTATTATTATTAGCTGTAGTATTAATAGTAATAATAGCCTGCACTATACAAACGTCCAAACTGATTAATATCATGATGCAACGTGATGGTGGGGTAACTGTTAGATTTTTGCACAATACAAAACAAGACAAAAAAAAATTACCATAAAACAGTGCAAAACGAAACTATATTTTAAAACAGAACTTTCTGTTTTGTGTATTTGCTCAATGTAACAGTAAGCATTTCCTTACAGCAGGTGGCGATCAAAACATTTTTTTACAAACCCCGCATTTCCATTGTGTACAAGCATAAGTAGAAAATAAATTATGAGTTTTTAGCCATATGATAGTTAATCATTCACATCACAATAATGGCACTTCTATTTAAATTTAATGCCTACCTGCAATAAATGTCACCTGCTCGCTGCTTAAGATTACTCTTTAGCTATTCTTGTTATCTAATTAGTTACCTTTCCTTCTAAAGTCTCCAGTTCCATTTGTAAAATAAGTACAAATGCATGGTCAAGTAAGCAATCATCTAGCTAAACATGAAATACATTTTCTCTGACGTTTTATTTCCACCATGATGTAACTGTCTATAGGAAATTGAGTAATAAATAACAAAATGGACAAATACAGAAAACACAGTCATATTTACATGCATATATATTTTTTTTATTATTATTACAACACATTTATATCAACAAAACAACAGCATTAGACTGAAAGTAAAAACAAACACCGATTTAAAAATTGTTAGTAGATAAAACTACATATAAATGCTAGGGTGTATTCACATGGCTGGGCATTTTACATGTAGAAAAGCAGCTTTCAAACTCTGTGTGAAAGGATGCAAATATATGACAAAGTAATCATAAAGCAATTGTTACATACTCTTTATATAAACACATCACAAACAAAAATTGTAACAAGCAAAACAGCTGTCATCAACTCAAGTATATAGCATTAGCTGTATCCTTTTTACAACACTCTAAATGACTAGATTTCTGGGACAGCGTTCCTATTTTGCATTTTTGTCCGAACAATAACAATGGCTTCTCCTTTTACATCTCTCAGTCTGTCTGAGTCAAAGTCGACAAGCAGTTTCCTCAGGCCAGCACGGGTGGGCTTGAAGGAGAATTTAACTGTCACAGCCTGACCAGGTTCAATCTTACCACTAGAGAAAAAGAGACATATGGATGTTAACAGTCAACCAAAACCTGGATGTCTTATATCATGTTTAATGCACATCAAGAAATGTATACTATATACTAAGATATCAGAAATAAAAGAATATTTGCAGAAAATGTACTGTTTATGTTAATGTAAGTTTCTTCACTGGAACAGAATATGAAAAAATCCACTTGATCTCCAGTGGATCCTCTATAGTGAATGGGTGCCGTCAAAATGAGTTCAAGTAATTGGCAGTCCATGAATTAATGTTTTGTCAAGTGCTTTTAGAATATTTCTAACTGTTGCAAAAATAGTCCAAAACTGTTTTTAGCAAATATGTGGTGAAGTTTGATGCAAGACAACACTGGGTGGACTTTTTACTGAAGGAAGTGTTTTTTCCTATAAACAACAGATTTTTACTTCACAAGAGATCAGTTGATGGACTGGAATATTTGTTTATTGTTGTGATGATTTTATCAGCTGTTAGGACTTTTATTGTGATGGCACCCATTCACTGCAGAAGATCCAATAGTGAACAAGTGATGTAGTTCTAAATTTCTCAAACTGGTAAAAAAAAATACTAACTTAGGTACATTTTGAATGGCCTTGTCTATTTTGGAGTGAACAATTTATTTAATTTCTAGTACATGCTCTATATGGATTCTAAAATTAGTACATACTGTGTTTTTATTTCTTTCGCCTCTGTTAGTCCTGCTCCCTCCACGGTAAACACACCTCCTTGTAGACTAACAGGCAAGGGATTGGTGAAGGAGATCTGTGCTACCAGTTTACGTGATATGATGGCTTTTCCAATAATCTGAAAAGTACAACAAATATCAGTCAGTGATAAAACGACCAAAGCCAATGGCATAGTGCTAGTATTAATGGAATGGTTCATCACCTTGATATGAAGAGCTGGCATTTTCAAGGGGATGTTGATTTCTTGTAGGATGATGTTGTCTTGATCAGTGGGTTGGAGGAGGGCTGTGACCCTGATCATGTGATGTTCAGACACACATGCTCCATAATGGTCATACTGAAGTCGCAATACTTCTTTATGAGCTATAAATTGAGGCAAAATATTTTTGAATTTATTGTAAAACAGCTTTAAGTAGAAGTAACATTTGTTTGCACAAAATAATTTAGGTTTCTAGTCTTACCTTTGTGAGCTGGTACTGTGAGAGAGGTTGTCTTTCTCTGGCACTCTCCGCGGTGGATACTGTTGTAGGTTATTGCATTCGATGTGACCGTAAGCTGTGCATCTGTGTCCTCCCTACCAGCATTATACACCTCTATGATCACATCAAAGTCTGTCCCGTGGATAGCTGGGGCGTGTTTGATGAAGAGCTCAAGCTGTCCTGGGCTTTCGTTCTTTTGGCCCACTTGTCTGCCAGCCTTTTTGTAAACCTCACGTTCCTTCATTGATCCTGTGGTGGGACAGAGCATTTGAATGTAATTAATATCACAATTTCAGAATCAGTTGGTATGGACAAATATAAATTGAAATCAAAATATAAATTTAATCCTTCACGTGATTTACTGTGAACATTACTATAAACAATACACCAATGGGATGTCTTTTTTTTAGCACCACAAAGGCCCATTCTTTTAAAAACAAACATGCATCATTATGCTAACATACTCAGACAAACATTACAAGTAAACGCTATGTGTAAGGTTTTATGTACAATAAGAGACAATTAACTTCATATTACAACAGAATGTTAAAATTAAATGAGAACATTCAACAAGGTACTTGTTTTTACCTTCAGGGTATTTGTAGTTAGCAGTAATGTCCTCTCTGAAGTCTCCATACACACTCTTAGTGCTAATGTTCCGCCCTATAACTTTACTGTTTTGAGACACTTGAATCCGTTCTCCATCTGGATGAACAATCCAGACAATCAGATCAGCATTCACCTCAGAAAACACAAATGGGGTGTCGTACTTCAACCCCACCTCTCCCTCCTTGACCGCATTGACTGGACAAGGCCCACAGCAGAAGACTCCTGTAAGAAGACAGAAGCTAGCTAATATTAGGGAAATAGGAGAAGTAGTTTTCTGGATGTTCTTGCTTTTATACTTCAAAGAGTAAAGCTTTACCATCACTCCTTTCTTGTGGAGTAGGGTCTAGCACCTGCCATCCATTGTAACTTTCTGAGAGGTCATCGCGTTTCATCCAGGACTCAACCCAACAGTGGTAATTCCTGAACAAGAGGGTAAAGATCAGGTCAGGAACTAAAGAGGAAAATGTTATTGCTCTTTAATAACTCATGAAACTTAATGGAGTTAAATCTTTTCCCATATATCTTTCTTAAAATTGTTCAGGAGAGAAACATGAGGAACGGTTGTCATACAGAAAGTATTTAGAGCTTTAAAAATGATATCATGACTCACCAGACGGAGTCTTTCCTGCCTTCAGACACACTTTCAAGTTGATCATTGAAAAGGTAATCCACAGAAATGTTTGCATCAGTGTCATGAGCAGATGAGTAATTTGTGACGCATCTGGTTGGAATGCCAAGACAGCGGAGGACTGTTGAAAATGAATGTTACACATCACATGAATCACCAACAGAAATAATAACAGTGTGCATTTCTGAATTTAGAAACACTTCATATTTTGCTTTTTTTTACCTGTGCAGGCTACTCCTGTGAACACCCAACACTGCCCATAGCGCACTTTCTGTCCTCCACCCTCAGTCCAGCGCCTTAGGATGGGCACACTGCCAGTCCAACGTGTGGGTGCCACTCCATCACTGTACTCTCCGTCCCAGCGACCAGATACCACCCCACGATCATCATTAGCATTCACCTGCATATTTGTGTTAATGTAGAATGTATGTATATACAGACACTTTTTACAGATTACTTAAGTGAAAAATTTATGTCATTTATGCTTGAGCAAATATGATTAAAATAACAGGGGTGGAGAAAATGAATGACCATGTTGACAGATGCCTTACCATGGCAGTAATAGTCCTGCTAACATAAACAGGGCTTCCTCTGTTAGCAATGTCCATCTCTAAATTTTTCAGAGCTGCGGGTGAATTGTCCAGCACTTCAAAGCAAATATCCACCACATCTTTTTCAAACTGTTAGAAAAAGAGAACCCAAAGGATATGAATTAAAGGATATTCACAATTAGAGACATGCTGCTGATCTACAGAATATTTTGGAATAAAATAAAAAATAAAGTAAACTTAAACTTAAAATGGAAACGATAGACTGTATAGCGCATTTTTCATTTGTGAGTTAAAAATGTTTAAAAAAAACATTAAATGCTGTTATTAGGGCCTGACTTCTCCTGCTTCAGTTTTCACGCTTTATCTGGAGAATCAAATTTCTCCTTAAACGGGACTTGTTTTTGAGACAGACATGGTTGCTGAAATGTCTGACATGTACAGAGAGTGATTACCCAGCAGACAAGCCCTTTGCGGTTCTCCTGCCACTGATCTGTCACAATTCATACGCTGCCTCATCTGAATTCCACCACCATGCAACATCACCCATAAATCCTGACTGTGTGTCAGTCATCTCAGGCCATGATGCTTTCTCAGAGAGGGCACTGACCACAAGACTATCTAAACAGATGAGGGCTGTATAAATTTGGATCTTGAGAACATGGGAATAATTTGCCGGTTACCTGTCCAAAGTTCCAAGGCACAGTGGTGATATCATCCCATGAGCCCTGGTACAAGATCCCATTTTCATTTAAAATGTACTCCTGCAGCAGTTCCTCACTGGGAAGGTACACGGAGTCATCTATAGGAAAGAAATGCAATTGTCAGAATTTTGTGTTGAATGATCAGTGACATCCAACTAATTTTGAAGTTTTTTTGAATCTTGAAGTTATCTTGAAGTGGATTTTGATAGTCTTTCAATGTATATCGTTCATCAATTAGAAGAAAAATATAGTGATTCCACTTCTGTGTTGTTCTTGTTGTGTGGACTTTTTTCATTTTAATTTTTAAAAATGTATGATTATAATTATCATTCAATTTTTCATTTTTAGTGTGAGTAGCCTTCACATTGTTACTACAGTAACGTTTTATCTTCCATGAAACCCCCCAAATAGGCTGTCAAGCTCCAAAACAACATTCGAGCACCATAAAACTATGGTCTTCATTTCAGCTTTCTCAGGTTTTTGGGTGAGGAATGCCTTTAAATGCTCACCTTTGCACCAAGGATTGAAAAGCAGGTAGAAGGTCTGAGATTTGGTTTGCTCCAGTATCTGCCCATCAGCTGAGAGCAGAACTGCAGTCATGCTGTACAGACCCACAAGAGCATCAGCCGGGCTGTGGAGAGTCAGCATCACCTCACCCTGAGCATTACGCTGACTGAACCACCATTTCCCATGATCCTGCTCTGAGTCTGACACCTTCAAGACCACCTCATTATTCTTACCTGTAACACACAAACATATGCACAGAAAATAGAGCATAAATACTACACAATATCAAATATGTTTCCTAGTGGTGGCTTATGTTATTATGTGCATTTTAGCATTTTTGGTTGTTGTTTTTTTTTTTTGCTTTAACTGAACCGAACTCTAATCTAATAACTTCTTTTGTACTCTAACTCAAGATTATTACAGCTTCAAGCTTCAGTCCAAAACCTGTAGGCCACCTGTTTATCTTCCTCCGTGTTTAATATGTGACTCTCTTCGTCAAGTTTACTCACCCAGGTGTAGTATGAGGTTGAGCTGGTAGTCTGGGAGTCGTGGGATGTGGTCAGTACACAGCAGTACTATGGAGAAGGGCTGACCTCTGCGCACCAGCAGTCGCTCTACGTCCATCTCCTCAGTGCGGTGAGCATGGTTATTTTCATAGCACTGCAGATCTATACCACTCAGTTTGGCTGGGGACAAATAATTAATAAACAGTTTAAACAATACAAGCAAATATAATTTAAGTATCCATTTACTTTATTAAGCCTTGGTCCCCTTAATATTGGAATAGATTAATGACATGGTTGCCAGTTTTCCAGCCCTGCAGACCAGTTTGTAGTTTCATACTCAAAAAACGTGTTTCATGACAAAATGCATTGTTTAAGTAAATATGGAAGCAGGGCACTGACTTGTTGCTTATTTTATTTGGTCTGGTTTTGGATCTCTTGTGAGGTCTGGGCTTTAGAGCTTCAGCTTGGAAAGCAATCAAGAAGTGGTGTGACGGTAACATTAAAATTATATGATTAATATTAAAATATTTTCTAATATATCGTCATTTTGGTAATTTTCTTGCGATCTGCTAGACTGAATTTTATTATATTAGCTTATATTATTTTCAAATATACAGTTGGGTCCAAAAGTCTGTGACCACCCTAAAAGCTGGAATAGATTAAATGACTTTTGCCATGCTTTGCAATCTGGAGCAGTCAATGTTATGCCCTGCCAGCACGTCCTGATTTTGCTGGGTTTGATGTGTTCCTAGGTCAACATATTTTGTTGACCTTGGAACAACATTTTAATCCAAAGATTGCTCATATCTCTACACCTAAACCTAACCTTATCCATGAGTAACGCCTAAAATCAGATTTAATAATAGATGAATGATACTGATGTGCAAGCACCAAACGCTGATTGTAAGCCTAAACTTTACAAAAACTATAAACTGGTTCTTCAAATCTGATTGGCTAATCACAATGTTGTTCCAGGGTCAACAAAAATGTTTACCTAGGAACACATCAAAATCAGGTTCTGCATATCTGCCAAACGTTAGATTGAAGAGTTCGATTTTTGAGGAGTTCACAGAAAATCATGAGACGCGTGTTTCTGTGTTTGCTGTGTTTTGAACAAATTGAATGTCTGGCCATGTGCTATCCACAGTTTAGTTTAGTGTATGTTTTAAGATGTTGTGTAATGTAGTGCAGTCTTATAACAAAGGTTATGACAAAACAAAATGAATGAGAAATTCAAAGATTTAGGATCTCATTGTCAATATTTCTTGCTTTGACTGAAAAACATGTACAGTACATTTTCAAGTCAATCTCAGAAATAAAGACACAAATGCTGTCTCTCAAATATACTGCTAACATATACCTTTGATGGACTAAATGCACCATTTAGAGCTAAACAGGGCACAAAGATGCACTTTTTGAAAAGGTACCGCTTCCGTCAACTTTTGTACCTGTTTTTCTGAGAGTGATGAGATGATGGCAGTTTTTGAAAAGGAAGAGAATATCATAAACTGCTGATGATAGTTGGTGGTTTCAAGGGTGTAACTTGCAAAGCAAATTTGCTGAATATGTTGTCAAACACTTCTTTGCACAAAGCATAACAATAATTATTGACAACAATGACATGTCTGAAGTGTACGAACACATTTCGATCTGATCAGCTTGGATTCTGCTCATTGCTGCTTGATGCTACATTTACTTTTAATGTTATTGTAAAGCTAATTTCATCACTGCTCTTCAAGCTAAGTCTATAAAGCTCAGACCTCACAAAGATTTCTGATATGGGACCAAATAAAATAGCACAGCCCGCCAAAAAGTCATCAGTATGCTTCCATGTTTATTTCAGCTCCTGCCCAGCATGAATCAAGACAGAAAAAAAATCTGAAGTATCACTTTTGCACTGGCATCTACTATTGTTTGAGTAAGTTTATGGTTCAGTGGAAAGGCTTAATGCATTTTGATACATGGTAGAAAGACCACATTTTTTAATTTTAAGTGGTTTGGTGAGCAGATGTTGTTTTTAAAACCTACAATTTCATAGACAGAATGGAAATGGGAAAGTCTTGCCAGCCTTCTTGGCAAATCTCTTGACCACCAGATCGTTTTATGTTGAGTGCATTAACACAAAAGGTTTTCAGCAACTTTACAATACCTTTTCAAAGCAGTCTTTACAGTTATTTAAAAACAAAGTGCATCTTGTATTTAATATGATACTATGTATATGCTAAAAAGCATTGCTATCTATTCCATTGATATACCTCTGCAATATTTAAGAAAAACAAATATATTGAAGTGACTTTCTTACCATTATGGCTGGCCATTGAAGGATTTAGCTTGACACTTGTTGTAAGTAATCTGTGAGCCTTTGTAAAATCCTGTTCTTGATGTTTGCTGTAAATTTCTGTAGTTCCGTCCAAAACAGCTGTCTTCCCTGTAATACCTTTGCTTTTTAGGATC
The DNA here is from genome assembly GCA_032361065.1 of Enteromius trimaculatus. Lineage (NCBI taxonomy): Eukaryota > Metazoa > Chordata > Actinopteri > Cypriniformes > Cyprinidae > Enteromius > Enteromius trimaculatus. The sequence goes on along the minus strand of JAUMHP010000073.1, from coordinate 11,934,773 downwards.
CGTTTTATAAGGAAAGACCATCCACGCCCATTGATGCCCCACCGTCACTCTATCGCTGACTGCCCTTCTTTCTGCACAAGACACACCCTGACTCACACATCCTCTCCGTTTCGTTTATGACCTCTGACATCACACACACATACAAGGTCCTCAAGCAGTCTAAGAGGTGCTAAGAGTGTACAGTCTATGTGTGTATACAGCTCTGCCTCCGTGGAAAAAGAATCAAGGCTTGGGTATTTACTACAACCAGCGTAGTCTCTGCAAACACGTCATTGCTGGAAACTTTGTCTCTTTTCCGTAAAAACCAGGGTCACACAAGGGGCCTTTGTTAAAAACAGAAGTTCTGATGATTGGGGAACACTTCCAAACATGTACTCCACCTTTATTTCCCTGAAGTCAGTTACTTTCTATATTTAATATTTCTGTAAGCCTCAAACTTGAGCGAAGGGAGAAAAGACAAACCCCATTGAGGAACATGCACAATATAGCAGTTTAACATATATTATCTATAATGTGTAAAGTGTAATGTACTGGTATGAAATGCCAGGGTGTCAGCTGAAGGTCAAGGGGTCAAACTGCAGAAACAACTAAAATTTCTGACATAATTTTGTGAGAAGTTTCCCCACTGTTTGTGGAGTTAATTAAATTCCATTAAGCTCCCTCACTGGTGATATGACAGCATTAAACCTAGCACATAGATCATTAGAATTCTCTTTCCTAAAATAAAGTCATGTGTCTGCTGTATTGTCTGGAAGAACAATGATCGCTCCGGCAGTGGATTCTCACCATGCTGTGACATTACTATAGTTCTTTTTGACCACGAAGGCACACAAAAGGGTCTCTGTCTTGCTTGTATGGTGAGAATCAACACCACCACACCTACATATAGAGAAAAACGTATTCGCGCATGTGTGTGACACTAAAATGAAGAATTCTGGAACAGGTTCAAGACAAAATACTCACACACAGAAACAAGCAGAGATTTTTGTTGAATTTCACATTGCTTTCTCATTGATTTATCATCAAAGAGATTTTGTCATACAAGTGAGAAACACACCACTGCCTCTTTAGATAAAAGTTTTTGAGAAGGAAGGAATAAAACAAACTGCTGATGTAGTGTAAAGTTTAATAGTTAGTGGTTGCAAGGGTTTAACTTGCAAAGCAAACTGAACTTGCTGATTATGTTGTCAAAGTATTAAAACTCTGTTCTTTGGATATGTACTAACTGGCGTGAGAGAGCGTCCGCTTTGATGTTCTTTGTGCCAGGCCGATAGGTGATCTGGAACACAAACCTGGCAAAGAATAGCGACCATCGAGCCTGCCTGGCGTTGAGTCTTTTGGCACTTCGGAGAAATTCCAGATTTCGATGGTCGGTTAGGACTAGAAACGGTTTGTGAGCTCCCTCTAGTGAGTGACGCCATTCTTCTAGTGCTTCCTTGAGGGCAAGAAGTTCCCGGTTCACCACATCATAGTTGCGCTCGGCCGGGTTGAGCTTGCGGGAGTAGAAAGCACTTGGACATCTTGGCGCAAAGCTGGTGTTTAATTAGCGCACCGAAGCTGGTGAGGTGGAGGGTCGAATGAAGCCCTTGGCCAGTTCCTCCTTGATATACTGTGTCATGCTGGCAGAC
>JAUMHP010000073.1:11905309-11916123 GCA_032361065.1 Enteromius trimaculatus | reverse complement strand
TATATATAGGCTGTTTACAATTTTCATGTTTTTTAATCAATATAACTAAAAATACAGCTAACTAACACAATAAAACGCAATAAAACATGATAAAATTATTTTTGAAAATGAAAAAAGTATTGAGCACAACAATTAGAACAATTGATACACTAAACAGATTCAATGTAACATACAAAGTGGAGTAACATACTTTTTTTCTTCGTCATGAATATAAAACGTGTTTTATGTTTTGATGTCGTTTTTTAAAATGAATTCATATTCATATATGATATCACATAAACACTTTAAGCGAGCAGCAGCAGCCTAACAACTTTATTTTAAAACGTCTTGTTTTGTGCCACGCACATGACGTCACCCAGCGTCGGCCCGTGACGCTGCGTCTCTTTGTTGGCCCAGCAGCAGCGTCGCTCCTCTGTTGTTGTTTTCTCTGCTCCTAGAAAAACTGGAATGCTAGCAAGCTAAAGAAGTATTCTGGTTTTGTTTTGCTCTATCTGCCAATTAATACACATCAAACTCGTCCCACTTGGCGTGTCGCTACATTAAACGCAACCCAGTCATGGACTCAGACGAGGGTTACAATTACGAATTCGACGACGAGGAAGAGGAATGCAGCGAAGACAGCGGCGAAGAGGAGACCGCCGACGACACCCTGGAGCTCGGCGAGGTGGAGTTGGTTGATCCCGTTGTGGCCGGCGGAGAGCGAGACGACTGCGGGGAGACGGGAGGCAGCGGCCTCGGGCCTGGGCAGGATGAGGAAGACTACCGCTTTGAAGTGTTAACCGCCGAACAGATCCTGCAGCATATGGTGGAGTGTATCAGGGAGGTCAACGAGGTCATCCAGGTAAGTGTTTTCAGGGCTTCCCGTGAGCCGAGATCTACCTTTATGACAAAAGAGGAGATTTTTACATCGCTCCGGGAAACTTTGCCCCCCGTTGACAACACGGGAGACATGAAAAATGCATCAGCTGTCCTTTGAAGCAAACTGATTTTAAAACTGATATGTTGTTACGTCAACAAGATAAATATATGGTCATGATCATGCATATGAAGGGGAAGGTTTGCATCAACCCAGCCTTTCCCCTGTCCTTAGCACATCCAGTAATGACATAAGATGCTTATCCAGCTTCTAGTTCACCTGCATACAAAATCAGACCGATAAGTCCCATTATATGCGCTTTGCTTAACAAAACTACATTTGTGTTGTCAAAATGTTCGCTGCCTAACATATGACATCCCATGTCACTTATAAAGCATCATAATAATATTGCAAATCGCTCCATTTTTATCAGAATCCCCTTGTTCCTGCTCACACTAGCTTAGTAAGCTAACCACGAGCACACAAGCCCAATTTAAGTACCCCCAGAGACTACACCGCGTAGTGTTCGCGTGTTTCATATGTATTCAGGGCAGGCTGTTGATAGTCTGAAGAAGAATGTGTCTTCTTCTTCGTCTGTGAAGCTGGGATATGGGTTAAGTCGCGTTAGCATGCGAGAGAGTTACCTAGTTGCTCCCGACAACAACATGGCGGAACCGAAGCTTCATCATGGCTGGTTATGTTTGATTAAACAGCACAAAAATAGCCCATCAAAGTGAATTTGAGTAATGATTTATGTTAGCTTTTTGCTGCAGTGTCATAGCCACAGGCTGTTTAGAGTATTAACTGTCTCCCGGAGCTCGACGTTTCACTCTGCGTCCCGCAGTTTGTTTTGTTTATGCTGATTAATTTCCAGATTTTGTGCTAATTGATTAGATTTGCTCGTTCTGTGCCGTCAGCAAATGCATTTTGTTATGTTTACATGCTGTTACTGTTGTTAGTTGAAGTGATTAAGGCTGTAGCTTGCTTTATACCTATATGGTATCTTCTGTGTGTTTTCCCCAGTACATTTCAAGCTTGCTTACGTTTACAACAGAAGGGAAAGAAGACCTAGGTTTAGTTGAGGATCGTCTAGTTAGTGTGGTTGCAAATCCAGAAGGTTATGGTGGTCCCGTCTCCCCACATCCCTCTGGATTGCCTGTCAATATGCACCTTGACATGTCAGCCCACATAACCTTTTCGGAGTGCTGTGGGTACAGTCTTTGTCTCCCTGACAGGCAAGAGTGAGCTGTGTTGTCTAAACACAGAGGGAATCACATCATCGCTGACACAAACCAGCCAGCTGCTATTTAGGTTTTAATTAGTAATTTGTCGCAAAAAAACGACATTAGCAGACTTTCCCTGACAAATTATCATTTTTAAGCTGAAAACTGACAGTTTGTAACCATTAAATAGTTTTATAAGTTATTATAGTCAGAGGTATAATAACTATCATATAAAATGTTTTCATTTAGAATTTTACTGATATGCACACTGTGAAATAGCTTTTATTAGTGACAGCGTCAAGTTTACAAAAGTGATTTAATACTTAAATGATTTTATTTTGAATACTAGAATTGCTTTAATGTTTTTAATAACTTTTGTGAAGCTAAAATAACTAAATATGGGTGTATCAGTGTAACACATGTTTATTTGAAAATAAGGCACCATACCTAATCTGACCTTTTTATATTTATAATATTAAAAGAATAATTGACTATACAAAATTATGATGTTTTTAATGATTTAAACTTCTTGCTGACTCGTGGTTAAACCTAGTGGTTTAAAGGATAGTGACAAAGATTAGTAAATATTTACCGTGATCTTTAAATGAAGTCATTTAATGTCATCTATTGATTCTTGTTCGACATATGACTGACAAGTTTTTTTGTTATACGAACTGTTGTTACTCTGAATTAATATTTCTGTAAATCATGGTAAAAATGTGTGTTAGTCTTAGAAAAAAATATTTAAACTAGAAGCATTCTAATTAGGGCTGTGCAAAAAAAAATTTAAGCGCATGCAATTCTAAATCACATAAGGCTGCAATTTTATCTATTAATTTATTTAGATTTTTTACATTGTCTTTTGTTAAATGTGTTATTGTTTGCTTTTTTGATAGATAAGGATGTATGCCTCTCTCTCTATTTTACAGAATCCTGCTACAATCACTAGAATATTACTTAGTCATTTCAACTGGGACAAAGAAAAGCTGATGGAAAGGTAACTTATGTGTGTTCTGTTTCCTCCCACCAGATTATTAGTCAGCTAACACCTGTCTTTGTTCAATACTGACCCAGCAAATTTTGAGAAAAATTGTATGTCTTTGCAGGTACTTTGACGGTAACCTGGACAAGCTATTTTCAGAGTGTCATGTTATAAACCCCAGTAAGAAGTCTCGGACACGCCTCATGAACACAAGATCGTCAGCACAGGACATGCCATGTCAGATCTGCTATCTCAACTATCCTAACTCGGTCAGTGCCCCCCAGCGGAATCGCTGTCGTTGCCTCTGATTAATCCATTTCCACGGCTGCTGCGCTGATAGCTTATTAGCAGGCTCACACGGAATCTGTGGCCGGAAGTGGAAATCTCATGGTTCACACATTTTTGCACATTCACTTCTCTTGGAATGCTCTTTAGCAGACATTTTGGCAAATTTGGTTGTACTTTCAGGCAAGAGAAAGTGTAGCTACATTTCACCTACATTTTTGAGAAGTCTCTTATGCTCACCATGGCTGATTTATTTGATCAAAAAACATTAAAAACTGTTACATTGTGAAGTATTATTATCATTATTATTATTATTAAAAAGCATTTGCTTGTTTTGTGCCATCAGGAAATGCAATTAAAAATAATTGTTTCCTACTTTAAAATTTTTACATTTAATTTATTCATCCTTCTAATAAACTGATTTGATGCTCAAGAAACATTTCTTACTGTTTTCACTGTTGAAAATGGTTTTGATACTTAAAAAGTATAAAAGAACCGCTGAATAATTCAATGCATCCTTGAGTTAATTTCATTTACAATTTTACGTATTGTGTTTTTACATTTTTTCGACAAAATTCTTTATAATACCTCAAAATCTTTAGATGCAACGTCTGCAGATTCCGTCTGTGCTTGTTTTTCATTAAAACTGTTGAATCGCTTGGCAGTGTGAACAGATTGTTTACCACATGGATGGGATGCTGTTGTGTTGTGGGATATGTGAAGGTGGTATGCAGTATTATTTTGACATATCTGTGTTTTCATGTTGGCCACTCTGTGCTACACGCTACAGTGTCTCAGCCGGCAGGAAGGATTTCTAATGAGCTCCTTTCACCAGTAATCTCTTCACTGGATTACTCAAATTGTACACAAAGCAACTGAGGAGAAGAACAGGCTGGTCTTCGTATTTGCAGGGGACCTTGAGAAATGTGTGTGTGTGTGTGTGTGTGTGTCAGTGAAAAGATAGATTAAGTGTGGCATGCATGCATGCTTGTATTGTTTCGATCAGCTTTGTCATGAGAGCCAGCGACTGTCCGAAAGAAAACTCTGGATTAAGCAGCAGGGACTTGGAAACTGTTCTATTTATTGCTTTGAATCGTGACTGTGAACTATTTAACTGTAACGTCAACCAGGAAGTCCCTGTCTCACGGCTTGTCTACTTAAAATAAAGGATCAGTTGAGGCAACACGATACAGCAAACTTGTCAGTTTGAGGCTGGGAGTTTTGCTTAACTCAGAACTTTAATCAGATTGCAGATACATTTAAAGTAGTTTATTGGGACGTTAATTTGACCCAATGTCAAATTGTAATTTTGATGTTAATGTGTTGCTTCATAAAGCTGACCACCACTTGGTTCCCATGAGACGATCCCTAAATACCATTAGTGCTGTCTGCACAGTGCTGTTAAACTACTTGTGATGTTGTTGTAAGCAATGCTCTGCTTGCGTCAGTCCTACCACAAATATTAAGCTGATTTGTTCTTACCGCGTTGTCCCAAGAGTAAGTACCAGGCGTTTACTACCGGGGGGCCTGAGACAGTAAATGCTTGACAAAGGAATACTTTGTAAAAGCAGTAGATAATGACTACGGATGACTCTTCTGTCACCTGCTCAGAACTGATTTGTAAGATCCTTATCTGAGCCAAAAAACAGTCTTGTTGGTTTCATCGATTTGTGAAGAGAACAAGGCTCATTGTGTTACATGGACACACAACACTGGATAGCTGCTAGCTAGGATTGGTTTCATTGGGGGGGGGGGTAAATAGTCAATTTACTATTGACTAATATACTATTGACTATTGGAAATACATTTACACTGTTCTCAGCAGTTGCTTGTGTTATAAACTGTAACATTCCCTAAATGTGTATTTGGTGTTGGTTGTTCTTTTGCAGTACTTCACTGGTCTGGAATGTGGGCACAAGTTCTGCATGCAGTGTTGGGGTGATTATTTAACCACCAAAATCATAGAGGAAGGAATGGGACAGGTACATATTCCAACTCTTAGTACATAGAAATGTTATGATACCAAATATTCAAATACCAGTGAGATCTTGGATTCAAAATGCCACAGAAACAACTAATACAAACACACACTCAACAAAAAGTTGAAGAGTAAACAAAATGAATAATATACACTATTTACACATTTAAAAAGTCTGGGGTCGTTAAGATTTGTTTCTAAAAGGTAGTCTGATACTCACCAAGACTGCATTTAGTTGATTAAAAATAAAGTAAAAACTAGCCTGGCTTCCGCGACTATAAAGCTCATATACGAGCTTAGTCTGGCCAAGCTGCCTTACTACGGGCTTAACCTGCGTCCATCAGATGCCTCTGTATACTAATGGACGAATCTACAACCAATCAGACCACTCATTCCGATGACGTATGTGTAGTGGTGGAACCGGAAGCCACCGTATCCTTCATTAAAGCAGTAGGAAATGTCTTTTACTTAATTTAATTACTTCTGCTCCGTTTTCAAAGAAAAACTGTCATGAAAATTTCTCAAAACAGCTGCAACAGCAGAGTCGAACGATTGTTGCTGCTCGGTACATGCCATGTTTGAAATGGTTCTCAGACGCAGAACTGTTGCGTCACAGGAAGTATGGCCGGGCACAGGCTAAGTAAAAACAGCAACATTTGTGAAATATAAAAATTTAAAATAATAGTATTTGAATATATTAACACATGAGCCTTCAGAAATCATTCTAATATGCTGTTTTGGTACTCAAGAAACATTACAAATAACATTACTGTTACTTTTGATTATTTAATGCATTCTTGCTAACAAAGAAAAAGAAATATTCTTTAAAATAATCTGCTTGTGATTTGTAAAGTCAACTTTCTTGGTGAAAAATAGAATAGCAGTGTCAATATTGCTTGCTTAATGTTATAAACATAATTTCCAGCCACTGCATTGACACTTTAAATGCTCATACATGGATCAAAGGCTTTGAAACCTTTTTTTTTTTTTTTTAATATATTTATCTCATGTGAACATAATTGGCTGTGGATACTTTCATTGCTTAAGTCAGGCATTTTGACCAAGAATTGCATTTGACAGCAAAAGTTTTCTGGAGAGCACACATGCCAATACACAAGAGGTATCAGCCTGTCAGTCTGATAGTACTGCAGCGATTTCAAATTTGGCTTTTGAACTATTCACACAGGCTATTGTTGATTTTTTTTTTTCTTTCTTTATCAACTGACATTTTGTCTGTTTCTCTGACTTATTGTAACACAAGCTTGCTTGTTTCCTTTCTAGACCATTTCTTGTCCTGCTCATAGCTGTGATATTTTGGTGGATGACAACACGGTCATGTAAGTGTTTGAGAAATGAATCAGCATTTATAGAAAGGCACAAGGATATTTTTTTTATGTAGGCAGTTGGTTCAAAGAAACAAAACCCATTATTTTAATCTCAGTATTCAAATTGTTTCTCATCGTTACAATTTCTCCTATTTAATAGTAGTCTGTCTCCATCCCTTATACTGTCTTTGACTCACATCGCCATTGCTTGTGTCTTACTAAAGCCTTGTTGGGTTCATTATTCTGAGCTCAGCCATGAAATGGTGTGTCCTAAAGTATGTTATGGCTATCCTAGATGAGCGGATAGAGTTTATTTCTAGTCAGAACAGAAGTAGGACACTCTGTTACCCTGCCTTGCTGGAGGTGTGAGTCACAACACGGCACCTCCTGTCGATTCAGTTAGATTATTTTGGATTCGCACAGCTGTCTTAACCTACATATGATCTCCCTGCTGCTTTTGTGATGCAGGTACAGGGCCTGATTCTTTTGTATGCACTTTTGTGGAAAACAAATATAGTTTTTGAGCATGCATGTTTGTCTAAATATATCTCAATTCCTCCAACAGGCGCCTGATTACAGATTCAAAAGTGAAGTTGAAGTACCAGCATTTAATAACCAATAGTTTTGTAGAGGTATGATTTAATTGCATTCTGTTATATAGTATGGCCCAAAAGCTCTGATACCACATACAAATTAGTATATTTAACTAAATAAAAGCTTTGAGATGGATAGTTTAACATGAATTAGTAGGTAAAATGAAGAAATGTTTAAGATTTCTTCAAGATCTTGGTAACTAATCAAACGTAAGCACATTTGTGACATTTAACATAAAAAGGTCAGGTTTCCTGTTTTTTTATTGAAACGCAAGACATTTATGAAATAATGCTTGATAAAATATCATCATGGTTCGTAAATGTGGTTTACTCTGTCTTCCTCTGCAGTGTAACCGACTGTTAAAATGGTGTCCAGCACCTGACTGTCATCATGTTGTCAAAGTACAGTACCCAGATGCCAAACCTGTACGGTGCAAGTGTGGTCGGCAGTTTTGGTAAGACACTAAACTGCTAATGGGTTCAAATGCTTTCGGATCGTAACCTCAAATCAGTTTAAAGCCTTCCACCAGTTCAGGGAAAACCTGATCAAACCAGTGACACTAGAACTCAGGAGACATGTTCCCAAGATGGCAGTCTGGTAATCCTATCCAACCATAACTACAACTATTCATTTTGGGAAGCGTTCATTTTGACTTATTAGAACCATTGAGCAAAGAGTCATTTTATGTATTTATTACGCTCACCAAGCCTGTATTTATTCGATTAAAAAAGCAGCACTATCATGTATTATTGCTACTTCATAAAAATAATTTTTATATATATTACACACAATTCTAAAGCGCTGAAGTCTTTGTGTTCATGATGTTTGTGCTCTTAGAGAATGCTAATGTTTTCAATTATTTTGCAGCTTCAACTGTGGAGAAAATTGGCACGATCCAGTGAAGTGTAAGGTGTGTTGAGGCAGCATTGTATGTTTGAAATCCAACTCAAAATGCTATCAGTGTTTATATATAAATATGTTGAGTCATGGCTTTGTGTCATTGGACGTCTTATTATGCCTGTGTTTTTCAAAGTTAAGCACCGTTTTGGCTGTTATTTCTTGTTGACAAACCTGTATCATACTTTTCCATAAATACCCCTATTTTCTTCATATCTCTACATTGATATGAACCCCAAAACCCTGAGCATAACACGCATTCTCAATAAATACTGAGTCAAAACGAGTAGAATACCCCATTCAAATACTATTAATAGACATCCATTCTGAAATAAGTTAGACCGTCAATTTTGAGAATAGTTTGTAAACACATTATAAATGTTAGAAATGCATTGCTGAAACATGCTACAAAGACTGAGAACTATATAATACTTAATGGTGGAGTTATACCTTCAAACAGTTTTTCATGATTTTTGTGAGCAGGGTTTATTGGGCGGGTCTAAAACAGAGCTCGGTGATGCAATGGAGCCACGAGCATTGCCCCTCCAAAACTAAAGAGCTGTGTTGGACTTGAAGCAGCACTGACTGCAAAGACTGGTCACTGTGTGACATCAGTACAGTGAAAGCTATAGAGAGCAGGCGCTCTGAATTGCTCCTGCTGTACTTTGATGTCAAACACTGATCATTCTGCACAGTGGTGCTTCACATCGAAACACACACATAACTAGAGTGCATAAGCATCAGTGGTTCCTCAATTCAGTTATGAGTTACTTTTATTACCGTTAGATACTACAACCTACAGTTTGCTATCTAGCCCCAGTGTTTGAGAGCAGAGATTTTATTTTATTTACTTCCCTTTTTTTAAGCATTCAAATTTTGCTGGGTGGTTAATAACACATTTTCTGTGATGCGACAAACTCAGAACATACATATAATATTGACTATACTCAGATTTTAAGGACAGCATTGGAAAAAAATGGCTGCACCTTTTAAGTGTAATAATTTCAGTAAAATGCAAGAAAATGTGTTGATTTGGTATGGCAAGTGTTTTTTCTGTCTGAACAAAGGAAGCTAACAGACTGCCACCTCTCCTACTCTCGGCATTAAGAGGCTCTTCAGAGACTTGTCTTGTTATTGTGGGGGTAGTCTTGGCAAAAACAAAGGAAGCCTCTAGTCCCTTGTGCTTCTCATATGGGGATTACAATCATTTTCCAGTGAGAGAAAACATTTAACCCTTCATAAGCAACAGACACATTTTTTTTTTCTTTTGTATACGTTTATATTTAATATTCTGTCATGAATACTATACTTATTAGTTGTCCTAATTGTTATTGTGAACTGATTCCTGTATGTCCTCTGATGTTTTTTTTTACCTCTTGTTCCCAGTGGTTAAGGAAATGGATTAAAAAATGTGATGATGACAGTGAGACATCAAACTGGATTGCAGCAAATACAAAGGTCAGTTGTTAGGCTCGCTGTGATGTAATAAATTATTCCCTGTGTTTTCTGATGACCTGGAAAAATAACTTTCTTCCTGTTGTGTTGCAGGAATGTCCAAAATGCCACGTCACCATAGAGAAAGATGGTGGCTGCAACCACATGGTGTGCCGGAACCAGAACTGTAAAGCAGAATTCTGCTGGGTTTGCCTGGGGCCCTGGGAGCCACATGGCTCTGCTTGGTAGGTGCAGATCTTTATAGTCTAGTGTTAATTTTTTATTTAAAGTTATAAAGACTTCACATTAACATCCAAAAATGTGAGAATATTGAAGTATGTATCTGTACAGGTGATGTATTTCAGTGATTCTCAAGTTTTTATGAATCTTAATGTTTAGCGACTGATTGTAACCAAGAGTACTTGATCTCTCAACTTGCTGATTACATTTTTACGATTCAGAAAACATGAGCATGTGTGAGGTATGGCAAATGTGAAAAGGTTAGTGGTTATAAGATTTGTTTTAATTTAAAATGAATAATTAAATAACTCCTGGATAGCTGAGAATAACAATATCTGACATTCAGTGTCTGGAGATGTGGTGCTGCTCTTCTTCCTGTCTTTTCTTAATATTTATTTCTCACACATGCATTCTCCTCATTAAAGCTTCAAGGAAAGAGTTGCCAGAGATCCCAAAAAAAGCAACTTGGCATAGTTTACACAGTGAACACCGTTATTCTGTAGGAGAGACAAGCCTGTTAAAAATGCAATATAATAAGCAGCCATGGCAAAACAGATCTGATGTTACCAGTATCCTATAGAAGTAAAAAAGCAGGATATGATAAAGTAGTTTATTAATGGTAAAATGGTTCAGTTTAAGATATTTAAAATATTATTGACTCAAGACAATAAAATGGCATGTAATTATAATAATTCAACAAAAAATGTATAACCTATTTTACATTAAAGTTATGCTTTTTATGGAACGCAGTTAATGTCCATTTGTCATTTATTTATGGCTTTTTAATGTTACAATACTTTTTAAGAATTTTTTCCCCCTACTTTTTATGTTTATTTTGTTCCCCACTATTATTTGTTGTAGGTTGTCTGCCTTTGAATTTGAATCCTTAATTAACATTGAAGAGCGTTTCATAAGTTAGGCAGCTGGTGGAGACGTTCAGATTGCTTTCACAAATACTTAAAAAAATAAAATAAATGTGTGTGTGTGTGTATATGTATGT
>JAUMHP010000073.1:11881835-11901697 GCA_032361065.1 Enteromius trimaculatus | reverse complement strand
AAAACTTTTATTTGAAATCTAATTTAATCGCGATTAATCCTTTGACAGCACTACTTTCGCTGAACATTTTTAAGAATATTGATAATCAAACCGTTTTGGTTCCTGTTGACTTTCATTGTGTCGATACAAAAAATACAATGGAAGTCTGAAACCTGATGAAAGAAATGCATACAGCTTTGTAAAGGTGGGTGAGTAAATGATCATAATTTTTTGGGTGAGCTACCCCTTCGATAACGATACTAACATTCCAATGCAGAAAAAAAACAAGAATTATGCCAAATTTATTCTATTTTCTGGGGAGTACATTATAATCAATAAAAAAATTATAATCACAAGATTAAAAAAAAAAAAAAAAAAATCATAAAATATGCATGTAGAAATGTATGAAACTTGGTGTAAAGGAAGTATTAGAGATGTTTTTAGTTTTAAAATCTTGTACAAAAAAACCAAATAAAACATCAATCTCTTAATATTTCCACAAAGCACTCTTCTTGGCCCCTTTTTGAATCCCTGGACCCCAGTTTGAACTCCCCAGACATAAAACTATTTTTATTTCATTCAAAGTGTGTCTTTCCTTCAAGCATGCTTTTACAGGAAGATATCGGTTATAACGGTCGATGTTTTGGTGCTCCTGTGTGCAGATACTGTGAGAGCAGAAGGAGAGTGCTGCTGCAACACGTACATGAAGGCTATGACAAAGACCTGTGGGAGTACATTGAGGATTGAGGCTACATCTCCACACCACAGACTCTTGGAGACAAACTCCACCCACTAGAGCGCTGATGCAATGACAACAGAGCAGCACAGACCTGCTGCCTCCTCCCTGGCAAACCGCCCTGCATTGCATAACTTTTTTCCAGATTTTTGTTTCAAGAAAAGCATAAGAGTAAATTATATTTAAATGAAAAAATTAGAATATTAAAAATTAAATATTACATGTTCAACAGTATTGTTAGCAGCGTGAAGCGCAAGACTGAGAAATCCAACAAAAAGGCGAAAAATCTTCCTTTCGCTTGCTTTGTGAGATCTTGCCCTCGGAAATCTTTTCCCTCCTTATCAGTTATGTTTGTGGACATGTTCTGTTTGACTTTATTTTATATACTCTTTTTGTGTGTGGAAAATGAACTTTGTTTTCAAAATGGCTTTAATCATTCTGAACATGTCTGGCGAGATCTGTGTTTGGGTTGCCGAATGTCGGTTGGATGATTGTAAGGAGGCGACTTTTTGAGGCTTACTGACGTTAGTGGAATAGAAAAAAAAAAAAACACCAAAAAAAAAAGAAGATAAAATCGGTATTTTTCAATTTGTAAATATGCATATGCATGGAAGTTAAAGAGTAAGAGTGGCATGTGTTTGCATCATTTTTAAAAGATATTTATCTTTACAGATATAAAAAAAAAAATGTATATTTGCTGTGTAGATTGAGTGTCTTTCCCTATCTTGGATCGCCCCTCTGAAGAGGTTTGGACTTGACACATGCTTGACGTAAATCGGGAGTCTGTGTCTCTCCCTCCGCTCCTCCCCTTTGCTCCACAGGGCTACATTCTGCCAAGTCGAGCAGATCATGCCAAGGTGGCTTGGAGTCTTGTGAGAGCTTCTGGCTTTACGATTGGAGGAAATGGGGGTAGTTTAACGTTTGCTGCTTTTTTCCAAGAGTTCAAACTTTTAAAACAGAGCAGCGGCTTCCTCTGCTCTGCCTCCTTTTGCTGTTATTCTCCTCCTAGGTAGATTTAGTAACGTAATATGATTTTAAGAGTTATACGAATAATTTCTGAGAGCCAAACTGAGTGACATTCACTCATATAACCTTTTATATTTTTTCTTTTTGTCTCTCTGAAGTTCATTCTTCGATCCCGACCCCGGCTCGAGGTTCTTTCTCCGCCCGCCCAACATGCATGTCGATGACATTGTACTGTTGAGCTGCTTTCTTGACATCTGTTGTCAAGTGTTCCGACTGAGCCATTGACAAACAGGTTTAGGCATTTTCCACATGATCGATTCTTTTGCACACCGCAGAACTAGTCAGAAGCCACCGCTATCTCTGCTTTAATTTATTTCGTGTAAAATAATCACGTTTGCACCTGGGATGGTTTCCAAAGGGCCGTTTGAGTCATGATATAGTTTGCAGGGAATATGTGATGTAACCTTCGTACTGTGATGTTGCATTTGTGTACACTTTGTTCATGCAGAATTGTACAAATTGTGTGTGGATGCACCGTGACCATCGTTAAAGCACTGAGATCCCGTCATCGGGGGGTACAGGGGTGGGGTTCTGGGATAGACACAGATGGGACAGTGTCATTGCAGATCAAGTTGGCATATTAAGACAACACCAAAGTGTCAATCTAAAACTGATGAATTCTTTCTACTTTTATTTATTTTATTTTTTTTTCACCCCTCACTTTTGGCTGGAAGTTTGACTCATTATGGCTTTTTGTTTTTTTTTTTTTCCTGAAAATTTGCTCCATGAAAATAAATGTCCTGAACTGCATTCTTCATTTAATTAATAGCATCCTCTTGCATTTATGCTTGTTAATCATTTTGCTTTGTGTGCTGGGAATGATTGCTAATTTTTTTTTAATGCAAAGCCTTTGTTATATGCCATGGATGAGTGCTGAGATGGTCTTCCAGGTATAAACGTACATACTTTGACTATTAAATGAGAATTGGGTATTTCTGCAAGAACATAAAATAGGAAAATCTGGGAAGTTTGTCTGTTTTGTAGGTTCCTGTAGTTTCTGTTACAATGGGACACAGCGTGATCTACAAACACATGGAATGGTTATACTGCCCCTGTATGCAGCATAATGTGTTTAACTGTCCCCTTCAGGCCACTGTGCTTCTCAGTTATGCCTATTTGATCATGTCTGCATCCAAATTTAACATTCACGGTAATAAAAAAGCAGCTACTCTCATTTTGTTGAGACATCCAAAAACTTTTAATACTTTTCTACATGTATCCTTTCTTTATGCGATTAAAATTTTTTTTTTTGATTTCTGATATACATAGTGTACAAATGTGTAAGAAATTAGTTGTTCGTTTTGAAGAAAACAAATATTAAAGTGCAAACATTGCTTTAGTTTGTGTGCTTTGTGTTTATTTCGAGCCGGTTTGTATGTGTCTGATGACTCTTAGGGTTGTTACTGGTTTGAGTCATTCGTCAGTAACAAGTTTATGTTAAGTTTAACATGAGTTTTTGCTTTATATAAAACAGGATCTCATCCAAAGGATTATGCAGTCCACAAATGAAGCATGTAGCGGTCATAAGACATTTAAGAGTTGGATTTTAATTTAATTGTCCACTAGAGGGAGACGAATCTTAACTGATTTGTTTTACCCTGTGTGCCCAGAACTGTTCCTGAAGTTCAGATCCAATCCCTGATCAAACACTATTTAGTATATTTATATATATTTCATATATTAAGATTCTTTGAAGAATGGTAATTATACGGTTTGATGGTTTGGTTTTTATTTATTTTCCTACTTCTGGGAGTTAATGGGGACTGTTTGTTTTTTTCATTTCTTTTGTGTTCAGGTTTGTTACAACAAAGTTGATTAAATGACCATTTTCATTTTTGTGTTAACTACTTCTATAAGAGTATGTTTTGCAATTTCTTTTGAAAATTAAACCTACAAAACCAATGTACTGTAAAATAAATCATGTAACTTCTCATGTAATATCACATTTTTGTTACAGAACTTGACCCTAAGTTCATAAAGAAACCACTTGTTCCACTTACTTTAGCAAAATAACTGAGAGGTGAGTCAAAAGAGTCAAAGCAATTTTTTAAACGGCTAATTCTCTTCAGCCAGGGCACATTAAAGAGCAAAAGTGACTCTTATAATTAGTTACAAATTTTATTTTAAATAGGTTCTTCTGAACCTTCAAAAATCCAGGAAAAAAAAATAAATTAACCTTTTTTTTTACACTCTGGATTTTTGTCTGATCAAACTACTAAAAATTCAGCTTTTTTCACATTTTAATAAAAAGCAACTTTTTTAAGAATTTCAACAACCCAAATGGATTTAATTTTTCAAAGGTGTTAAAAGTCAGGTATATAACACGTGACAGCAGCCACTATAAAAATAATTCTGTAAACGGTTAGACATCTTGCTATACAGCATTCCCTTTCATTCAATTACACTGAAAGCTTAAACACGTTTAACGATATGTCACCTGTTGGGAATGTTCGCCAACAACTTACCGTTAAAAAAAAAAAAAAAAAAGGCAACAACTTCACAGTAGCAACTGAAACATTATTGACACCAGAAACAAAACTTAACATACACTGCTTACACACTACAATAACATGTTATGTCAAGTTTTGGGGATGAAAAGGATAATTCAAGACTCTTGACTGCATTGCTGCTCATTAATTCAAAGTATATTCACATTTTCGAACCAATTCAGTTCTCCAGTGCAAAATAAAAACATTAATACAGTCAAGACTCAGTCCTCCACTTTCAGCCATCCTTTCTTATAGTCTAAGAGCAGCTCAAGATAGTACTGCCACTCGGGCTCACTATCATATTTGACCTCGAACACAGTTTTCAGTGGGTTTGTATGTGGCTCGTGGACGCGCAGCACCACTCCTCTGTACCACACTTCGGTTTTGTCGTTTTCCTCGTACAAATGCCGAATCCTCTTTCCCACCAGGTCCGGATATCTGTTCTCCATGGCCAGACGGGCAGACTGCACGGCGGAGCGCAGGACCCATCTGCGTCTGTGTTTTTTGGAGAGGAACGGACGGCTTTGAGAATATGAATTGAAAGAAAGCTCCCCGTCCATGTGGCTTCTTTTGTGCCGAGATGATTTGTGTTTCTTTTTTCTGTAATGCTTGCTGTCTGCGCGTCTGAACCTTGCCGGAGCCTCAAAAGAATCTGTGACCTTCTGATAGCGGGTAACTCTACCCCCATGACCCTTATTGTAGAAGACCTTCCTCAGCTTGAGGACCATGCTGGAGGGCCCTTTGGACAAGCTCTGAGATTCCGCTGAGCTGGATCTGCGGCTCTGAAAAGAAATCAATGACATGCTTTCCGTCTCTTCATCGGTGCTATCAGAGGAGAAGTCATCCGAGGTCAAAGGTCGCCCCCAGGCAGAGTTCTCAGGCTCTTCTTCAATCTTTACCTCCACATGTGGTCCACTGTCATTGGAAGTCACAGGAGACACTTCCCATTCATCTCTGTCTGAGGAACTGACGACGCTCCACCTCGCCGGTTCGTCTGTGAACTCATCCTCTTGTGATGATGAACTGGTCTCCTTTAAAAATGTCCTCTTGGAGGAAATCTTTACTCTGCCTTTCTTTTTCTCTTTTCTTTGCAGGCAAAATTGTTTTTCCAGCTTGTCCACACATGTGGTTTCCGGTGTGAGAGGTCTGGAGGACTCGAGGTAGAATTCCTCAGCGCCATTCAAATGCCCGGCTGATTCATCGGAGCTGTCCATGCTCTCGCTCTTGAATGCTAAGCTGGTTTCTACTCCTGTAAAAAGAAAAAAAAAAAAACTAAATTTAGTATCACCCTTTCTTGCCTGACAAGTATAAAGCTAGATTACTATTAAAGAACAATCCGTTATTTTTATTAACCAGACTTAGAATTGATTAGTGTTGATTAAAGCAGAATAGGAATAGTTTACCATAGAAGTTAATATTTACTCAGCCTCATGTTATTCCAATACTGTCTTTCTTCGACATATATCGACATGTTAAATTAGTAAAAATATTATGTATTATCTTTAAATATTACAACATTCTCCTAAATATCTTTTAGGTTTCACAGAAACAAAATCAAGCAGGTTTGGAAAGACTTAAAAGGCGTGTAAACAATTTTTTATTTCTGGGTGAACTCTCTCTTTAAGACACGTATG
This sequence comes from Enteromius trimaculatus, assembly GCA_032361065.1. Classification (NCBI taxonomy): domain Eukaryota; kingdom Metazoa; phylum Chordata; class Actinopteri; order Cypriniformes; family Cyprinidae; genus Enteromius; species Enteromius trimaculatus. Next base: position 11,895,833 of record JAUMHP010000073.1, on the reverse strand, counting down.
CATATTTACAGATTTCATAAAATGATCATTTGTTCAGCTTTATTTAAGAAGTTAGACAATCACTCAAAACAGAATTACTCAAACAATGCGATCACAATGTCAATGCTAGCGTAAGGGATGATTTTTTTCATGAAACGTAGCATTATCGTTTCATTTTCCTGGCGCTTAACAGAAAAGAGCAGCCAGGATAATACATTTTGTGTTTCATAATACATCACAGGCTGAAATAATTAAATAAATGTCATTTAATTTGGGTTAATTAGTACTTTCTTACATTCTTTCTAACAATTTCTTCTTACATTCTGAGATAATGTTGAATTTGAACATTTTTGGCTGCTGCCTGAATTTTTCAAAAAGCATCTAAAGACGCTGTTTCCAGTATGAACTCACCCCTTATGATACCTGATGATATTACCGAATGCTTTTGGAACATTTGAGTGGCAACATGATAGTACATAAACGTGATGAAACTGTTTACTAATAATAGAAGAAATATTGCCTAAACATGAAAATAAGAACAACAGGCCATTTGATGAAACATAATAGGTGAAAGAATAGTTTTCAAAAGTGTCAGAAGTTTTTTAAAAAGGCCTCAAGTGATGGAACAGAAACAGAGAATAATATGGGTGTCTTAAAAAAAACAACTACTGCACCTTTAACTAAGTGCAAATTAACTAAGTGACATTTTCAAAAGAGATAAAACTAAGGGCCCTAACTGCTGACAGACAGCTGTCAAAATCTAGAGGACCGTAAATAGCACTGCAGGTGAGAAATGCAACACCACTGCAAATGGTAACTCCTTCCATCCTCCAAAAGCACACTAACTTCCTTCCCTTAAACCTACGTGTCTGAAACCAAAATATATCCTAAATCATATCACTGTTCCGTTCCAGATAATATCTGATCAGAAACGCACCTGCAACAAAACTGCACCAACAAGGAACTATGACCACATAAGCAGCTCAAAGATTTACAAAGCCCTCTCTACAACGCTCAACAAAAAGTATTTGTGATTGAAGGAGGAGTTCTCCCGGACAAGGTAATAAGAAAGTACCTGGGCATTTTTTGGACACCATCTGTAGCAGTGGAATCTGCAAAAACAAATGTGTATCAAATCAAAAAAAGTATGACAAAAGTATGATTTAAAAAAAAAAAAAAAAAAAAAAAAAAAAAAAAAAAAAAAAAAAAAAAAATTTGTATCAAAAAAAAAAAATTATCAAAAAATTTTTATTTAAAAAAAAAAAAAAAAAAAAAAAAAAAAAAAAAACAACAACATAAAACAGGTATGCACCATGTACAGCTGATCTTAATATAAAAAGTAATTCAAATAAACATACAGTAGCAAAATAAATAAAATAACTGGCCTTCCGAAACCGAAAAGGTTTTATATTAAATTAATATTTGTTAGCATATATATGCTAAATATACACATACTTGTTTGGACGTGAGTCTAAGACTAAACCTTAATATTAGTAGCTATTTAATATTTAAGCATTTATATCTAAAGAATAAGATCTCAGCCAGAATGTTGTACAAAATCCATGTTTTACGAACATCCAAAAGATACAATAATTCTGCTGCATTTAGAAATGTGGAACTGAAAATGAAAATGACTAAAATTATAACAAAGTTTCAGTACTACGCAAATTCATCCTTCTAAGTACTATAAAAAGTTATTTAACCCCAAATGCCCACAATTAATGCTTTTGTGAACATGGAAAATAAATAAGCTTGAAACTAGTTACAAAAAAATGGAACCACAAGTCTGATACTTGTCTGATGAGTGTTTTCTTGAAATGAATACGCCACAGTAATGTATAAAACAACAAAGATAAAAGTACCATCATCACCATAGTACCAGTAAGATCCAAAAATGAGCAATGTAATAAATAATTTGTATTAGCAATGCCACAATGTTTTATTAAGGATGCACCAATATTAAAATACTACTATTAGATACTAAATCATATTTCACATAATGTTTCATGTTATAGCCAACAACTGATACATGGTTGATATTACCATTCTGTACTATTTAAAACTAAAATGGCTGAAACTAATTATGATTGAAATTTGATTATTTGGCAAAAATAATCTAAAAAAAAAAAAGGGGGGGGGGACTAGTTTTTTCTCCCTCAATTAATTATCTAATTCATTATCATGATATGGATTATTACATTTAAAAAAATATATATCAACCATTACCTGATACAATACAAATATCTTTTGGATGCCTGAGTTACATTTTTCACACAGCAGTTCAACACATTTTGATTACTAAGCTAATAATAATCAGTCATTAAGCACTCACCGAGGAACTTGCAGACACTGGCATGGTAGAGGAGGTTAAGGACATCAGGGTATATATCTGGCAAATGTTTAAGGGACAGTAGTCTCCGTAGTTTGGAAGAGAAGTCCTTTCTGTGGAGCTGAGTCAGCTGCCTCTCCTCTGTAAGGGTGGTGGGCCTAAGCTCCACCCGATGCTCCTGCAGGACCTGGTCTATGAATGGGCCTTGAACCTGAGGAAACAGCACCTCTTTGACCACCAACATGGGAATGAACACCGCACCAGCCCTCATGACATGAGGAAAAGGGCATTCCCGGCTTTCAACATACTTTTTAAGTTGGAAGACCACCCTTTTAAGAGCCACCTCCATCTCATCACCTTTCAGCCATACTTCCCTTATTTTTGAGCCCAAGAGACAAGACACCTTCTGATCCTTGCCTGAATCTTGAAGGTCCAGTCTACATAACCAGTCCCTGAGCTCTTGACATGGGGTTCGATTAACGCAGCAGTATATGAGTCTACACAGAGACTGATGAAGCTCCATAAACTGGTGGCGGGCATGTTTGTTGCTACTTATAATTTGCTTGGCCTCCGATGGAGACTGAGGAACCTCAACAGGTGGGGTTAATGGAGATTTCAAGACCTCAGGAATAACTATTTTAAAATTGGCCAATTTGAGACAATGAGGTGGGATTTTAGTGAGGGAGAATTTAAAAGGAGGCAGCGGAGGAGGCACTGGAGGTGTTGAGGGCAACGTAGGAACTGGAATGTAGTCCATGTTGTCTTTCAAAGCAATCTCAGTCTTGCATGTGGCTGGAGATTCAGACTTTTCAACTAAGAAAAGATTGCTTTCTTCTTCAAAGTCACTCTTTACTACAACACGATAAGGAAGGGAGTCAGATGTACTCGTGTCTGGCTCCCCCTGCTCTTCTTTGACCTCGGAACTGTCCGCCTGATGATTCATCTCCTCAGCAATGCTCGCTTTCATTTCCGACTGACAAGCCGCTTCATCTTCATCCAATTTTTCTTTTTTGATCTTTATAGTCTCTGGCATTTCAACTGGAATGTCACTGTTGGCTGGTGACATCTGGATGTCATGTTTCAAGCTGAGGTCACCTTCACCTGAATTTGGTTCTAGATCACAGTTTTGAATTTCCGGCTCTTGTTTAAGCAGTGTCGCCTCAGGCTGTGGCTTTTTTGAATTCTCTAGCGAAGACAACATGCCTGTAGCTTCGAAATAGACTTTATAAGGAGCCAAGCTAAAAACTTTATTAATAACTGGCATGGGTGGGGAGGAGGGTGACTGAGGCTCATGATCTGACAACTCTTGTGTTGAGTCAATCTTTTGCCTCTTCCTGACCGTTTCAAGTTCCTCTCTTGGTCTTTTAGATAACACATCTTTGTCGGCTGGATCTGAAACACGATGCCTTATCTTAAGTACGTCTTCACGGGAGTTTGTGGGAAATTCTTTGGAACTGCCTACAAGAAAACCAGTTTCAGTCATTTCGGAGTGTTCAAGGTTAGTGGGATTACTGAGACGTCTGTAGTGGGCCGGAAAAGGTTGGAAAGCCCCTGTGGTTCCGGGCTGTTTGCAAAGCTCCCGAGGGGAGTCGGGTGTCTGCACTCTTCGTATAGAGAAATCAAGTGGTCTCTCTGATTGATGCACTGGAAAAGGTGGGTGTGGCCTATCATGCATGGGTGCTTGGTTACTATTAAAATGCACCCTATACGAATGATAAGTAGGATATTTGGTGATTATCGAATGGTGTGGGGGTACAACAGAGCAGGGCGGTGACATCAAATCAGCTCGAGGGGAATGAAACTGACCCATGTGATGATGCGGACCATGCTCATCTGTAATAACATTGGGATCGGCTTGGTAAGCCTCATGGTGACTCTGAGGGTAATAGACAGCAGGACATGGAGGCATTGTTGCGTATTTGGATATGCGAGGATGGTCCTGATATACTTTAGAAGGAACTCCACGGTGTGCCAATGTCCTTGGGTCATAAGTGTGGGGAAGACCCTTGTAAATCTGTGGGGGAATCGGGGCACGTTGGCAGTACTCTGGTGTGGAACCTATAAATTGATGTGCTGTGTTGTAAGAATAACTTGGTTGCATTAAAGAAAGTGACCTCCTGGGCTCGTTTGATCTAATACCATGGTAATTGTCAGCCTTTCCATCTTTCATACCCTCCGTGTCATGCTCTAACTGCAAAACCCTTTGTTGCACCAGTGCCTCCTGGCCCTTTTTATGCAGGTAAGCCAAGCGGCTGAAATGAGCAGCCCATTCATCATCATATATGCGAGGGGACATCCTTTGTGGTCCATGTTCCACACTGTAGTGCCCTGCAGTGCATCCACGCTCAGTACAGCAGGGGCTATGTCCGTATACAGATTTTGGAATAGCCAACCCAACACAGCTTTCTGCATCTGATCCTCCAGTGTGACCCTTGGGAACTGCCACTGCAGAGATGACTCCAGCCGCCCTGGGACTGTGCTGTCTGGGACTGCTAGCATAATAGGCCAACCTTTGCTTGGCTGCCAACTCTTGCGGTACAGCACAACGTCCACCACCACCAGCATCCACAGGGAAGGGCACTTTATCAGGCCTGTAAACGGTTGGAATTGAGCCCTCAGTGGCCGACGAGTGAATCCCTGGGCTCTGCCCATTTCTCACACAGGTTTTTGAAGGGCCCCATGGAGAAGGAAAGTCAAGTGCGTCTTGTCCACCAAGAGCATATGGGTAATAAGCTCTGCTGATTGGCAGAGCTTTGTCATGGGAATAGTGTGGTAGGCTGTCAGCTTTAGGAAGTCCTGTGGGGACCACAGTGCCCATTGCAGCTTCCATATTACTTTGAACTAGAGGGTTGATGCAGCTCCGTCCCTGCTTACTGTTCATGTTGGGACCCCCGACTCTGGCTTGATCCAACTAAATCATAGCTATACAAGACAAAAAATAACAGTTTTTGAGTTTATACTGCACAATCTTCTGAAATAACTATTTGTACAAACGGTCACTCAGCTTCACCTCTGTGGATTATTTATCTATTTAGCAATACCTTCCTTTCTGTGGATGTGTCAAAACACAGTCGCCTGACTTTACAGTTCTTTATTCAATTTCCACAAACATCATGTGACAGATTCCTTCAAACAGAAGGAAGAAATATGTGAGCGGTAACCACAACAAGAAAATGCTGTCACTTTTCTGCCTCACAACGAGGGGGTGGGGCGATGGGGCATCTTATTTCCTTTGCGTGCAAAAGCATCTTGTAGTTTGGCAAAATACACCAAAGTTAATTAGGTGTGAATATGTACAACTGTTCTAAATGTCACATGCATTTTGAATTCATTTAGGTAAAAAAAAATTGTTTTGTATTTTAGTTATGCATTTTGATATACATGTGTGCATATCTTAATATATTTTTAATGTGTATTTTTATTGTACAAGTTCTATAAAATTGGATGCTTATTAATTCTACTGATATATATCTAATATATACTAATATATATATATATATATATAAAACTCAATCTATACACCATTTTAAAGGTGTTCACCTAGAAGAGAGGCCTACTCATTCCCTCTGGTGACCTTCCCTAATGAGCAAAGAGAGCATAATGATGCTCACAGGAGGGAAACACTAGGCTTGACAGTGGCAGTGAAGGTGGATTTAAGTGGTTTATCAGTGGTTAAGACAGCCAGTCCCCAGATGAGTCTACCCAGAGGTATAAAAGTGATGAAACAACCCCAAACATCTTTCAGCATACTGTGGCTGCATGTCAAAACCCAGTGACCTGCCTAGAACGCGCCCAAATAGGTTGCACGTGCCTTTGATGCCATTGCAACACAGAAGCGTCATGTCTGTTAAAACCCGAAACTTCTTAACAGTTATCAAACGTTATAAGAATATACACTAACATTATACAGACGCATCCATTATCATAAATGGAGGACAATGCTCTATTGTGTGCGCGAAGCGAACATGCAAATCCCCTAATGCAAATCTGCGTTAAGAAAAGAAAAAAAATAAACATTTGGGGAACGTTTTGAGTATTTTGGTTAACTTCCGTCAACATTAACATTAGTTGGCATATGTTTATTACACACTTTTATATAGTATGGTGAAACCAAAGCGACAAAGAGCCTCCTGAGCACGAGATATCGCAATTCAATATACACCTGAATAAACTAAGTAAACTATTAGAAAAACTACGTTTTGAACATAGCACAAAGCTAAAACGTAACAAACTTTAAACCAGTGCTAAATAAAGCTGTCAACTTTCACCTATGTAATGATCAATGTGCGTATCTCATCTCTTCGTCAATCTTCGACAACACATTCACGTCCTGATCATGCCTGAAACAACTTGTGTTTAAGAGGGAACACTCACCTCGCGCAATGAGAATCCTATCCGACCGCAGCAATACATGACAACCGAAACACCCCAAAGTATATCCCAAACAGGCTGGAAGCGAATAATGTACTGTCGCAGAGAGTACAGATGCATGCTTTAACGCCTCTGCTTATTTTCCGAAAGGTTATTTCACGCTACCAGTCGAAGTATGTAGGTGGCAGCACGTCTAGCCAATCAGAGGACGACAATGCAAAGAGGGCGGGCTTCAACGCACAGGCGGCAGCAGTTAAACCAAGCGTGAGAGGTAGGCTACATTTGTTGCAACACATGAAACATTTTAACCTGAATGAATAACACTTTAATCCGTATGGCATAGTATAGTATATTTTATTACATATATAACAGCCTGGAAACAGTATGAATGAAATCAGGAAATTGGTCTCATTTAGGCTTCTGGCTCTGATTTATAGCCTACTCATGTTTCACTTCAGCAAGTTTACTGCACCAGTCACCAAGGAGTACAATGATTTAAGCGAAGCACCCAACTGCACGTTGTTTATACAGGTTGAAAAGAGATTTGGAAGTGTTTTTTGTCAATTGCCCTTGCACTGAGTAAAATAAGTTTTAGAGTTTTAGACAACTAAGACTAAATCATTTGCTATTACAGAAAGGATACTGAGGGGTCCCAATGTCTGTAGGGAAAAACAAATCTTCAGATTTACATTATATTCTTAGTTAAAACAGATAATATGATCAGCAAAACAAACTGAGTGCTAATTCTAACAGGAAAATGAGCATTGATTTTTTAGAATGTCTGTATTCTTGGTTTTAACTTAACTCAACCTGATGACGATGCTCTCCAGCATGATTTGAGAATGACTCAAAGAGAATCTTGTGCTTCACTGGATACAAAAACATCTCACTGTCTGTACAAAGTAGTTCACATGATCAGTGTCGTAAATTTGAACTGGAAAAATAAATAAATAAATATGAATTAATATTAATTTTAATTGAACTGAATTTATTTATTTTATTTTAATTTAATACAATTAATAAAAATAATGATAAAAAAAATAAAAAAATAAACAGTTTTACATAATTTCAAATCCCAAATCATTCTTCCTATTTTAAACAGTAATTTTAAAACTCTGATTGCCATAGGCGATATTTCTTGCCATACTGGGTGGGAGTTATTGTAGAAGTGCTGTAGATTGATTTGTGATTTACAGTCACTCAACTGGTGTAAATTAACAGTGGTTTTAACAGGATACAGTGTACTAATTTAAAGAAAAAAAGTTGTTACTGCTATCAGCAGCGCCTTAACAGTCGTGAGCTACGAACATATCCTGTAGGCCTATATGTGGTTTGTTATGCTTGAAAAGCCCATTCACCAGTCGCTGTGTGGAAATATCACTAACTGTCAGTTTTTGAGCTTATATGAAAATCGCTTGGCAGTAAACATCTCCTTGGTTGCTCAGATGAAAAAATTTACTTAGACAAACTGATCTCCTTTGTCAAGCTTCACCAAGCCATTATGTCACTTATGGAGGAAGTGTCAAAGTACCAGTCATAGAAACTCACCAAAACCTCTGACTTCACGTCTTGTTGTCTCTTCTTCTTTGAAAAATAATACAGAAAAAAGAAATAATAACTTTTTTTATATGATTATTTTAACACTTATCAGATGCAGAAACCGTGAGATTATGTGACTTGAGAATTAGTTTGACAAATGTAGTAAAATGCCAAATCAAGACAATAAAGCCGTGATGCTTACAAAACATTTAACCATCACTCTTGCAACTCAGGGTTTGAACAAAATAAATATACTTGTATAATACCTTTAGATACATGTAAAACATTGATAAACATTTAGTAAATAGAGGTCCAATTTGGCCTAAACTGGCACTACAAAGTTATACATGAGTAATAATGAAAGCACACCATATGAGTAATATTTCATGTGTGGAATTATAATTCTATAATAATATAAACCCGTAATTAGTATGAAGGGGTGTGTTTGTTTGTATATTTCATTCAGTTGAAGGCAGTCGATTGATTTATGCTACGTTCTACTTGCAAGTTCACTACGCCTCATTAGTCTAACTAGTAATGCAGATATGTTATGCATAAAGTTTATTTACTCTGAGACTTGTATGGAAATGTGAATAACCTCATGACATTATATCTGATGTTATATCTGCTCTGCCGTTTGTGTTTGTTCAATAAGCTACTGCAAAAGTCAATATTGAGACAAAAAGAAAAATGCAAAGGAATACATTAGAGGCAGAAAAGAGCAGATGCAACCAACAGGACTTTGTGTTTTTATCTTAGAACTGATCTAAAAACACATTTATACTCTTCTGAACCCTGGCATCCTTCCACATTTCTGCGTAGAGGGATGTAATACTTCCCTTTTTATCTATCCTGAGACACAGATGCGTCCAGTCATCCTGCTTATCCTGACAAAATCTTACAACAATAGATCATGTTGACCTAAAAAGAATGTAGAACTAAGAATTATATGAGAAAATGAAGCAGGAATTAGATATCATGATTCTCCCATGACCAGGAATGACACAACGACGCCTTAAAGAGTAATCTGGCAAAACCAAAACGTTCAAGAGTCGAACCATTTCGTGTCACCATAAATTAGAGAAGTCGTAACTAAGCGCAGAGGCTCACTGCACATGTTTTCCATCAGAAAGTTACTGCCCCAGTTGCAACCAGCCCCATCACCCCCTGTTAGGACTCATAACAGTGCTGATAGGTAGTCCAAACATTGCCGGCAGGAATGATAATACCGTTTCGATGTTTACACTGAAGGGCTCTCTGAAGTTGGTGCAGCTAAAGAAATAAGGGGAGGTTTATGTTCATCTACAGTCATATTGATTGGAGTTTGAAATATAATAGTCATTTTTATTAAAAAAAAAAGTGCCTTCACTAAAGATAAGAGCCTTTGTGCACAGAAAATAAATAAATAAATGAAATAAAAATAAATCCACATCCATCGAGTAAAAGTACACGTTATACTCTGCTAAAATGTGGAAAGAGGAATCCTGATTTGCTCATTGAAAATAAAAAAGAATATGACAATTTTCAAAAAAAAAAAGGTACAACAGTCCACCTTTTTAAAAGGTACTTATATATGCATAATTTATGTATGTACTGATATGTAACTCTGAGGTAAATAAAGTACAGATGTTTAACTTCTAAAAGTACCACCCCAGTGACAGCTTTTCACCTTTTCATCTTTTTTTTTTTTTACATGTGTAGCCTTATGTTTCACTTCTGGAAAGTTACAATTGAACACAATTCAACAAGCATTATCTCTTAAAGGGACAGATCAACCTAAAATGAAGCTTCAATCATCATTTACTCAGCCTTATGTCTTTTCAAACTTTTATGACCTTCCTTCTTCTGTGGAACACAATATAAACATGGTTTAACTGTTTTATGGCCATACATCGAAAGGAAGAGGGGTCCAATGCAGTTAAATACACTTGTCTCTTAAGAAATGCAAAATGTTTTCAGAATAATTATATCACAAATTGCTAATACATTTTGCACTTCCAATTCATATTGGAAAACTATTCTATTCCTTCTGACCATTTCAAAATGTGTAATGTACAGGAATGAACATCTTTTAAAAATAAGAAAAAGTGTATGATTGTTAGAACTGGAAGGAATATTTCCTTCTTCTATTACCTCCTTGTCCTTGCAAAGGTCAAGAGCTTTCCTGTCAATTTGCATGCTAGTATCGAAGTATCTTTTATAATAAATGGTTAAGGGTAAACATGCATGACCAATAACTTTTGCTTCACTTCCTCTTATTACAGAAACCCTTATAAAAATTGCTGTGATCACAGAATGATGTCTTAAGTATCTGACCCAGATAAGCAAGAGTAAATATTGCTTGGAAGGACAAAATTGCTTTAATTCATCACCTCACACACATAAATAAGGTACATCAGTTATCCACTTACTTAAACTACCGCACACGACCATTTACTACACAACAGACACTTCGACAATAATAGATGAGCACAAATGATTTACAAACCCTCTTAAAATTTAAAGGGATAGATCACCTGTAAAATACATGTCCAGTCATCATTTAATCACCCACATGCCGTTCCAAACTTGTATGACGTAATTTCTTTTAAAAAAATAAGATATTCTGAAGAATATTTCATCTGTTTTGTTCATATAATAGCTAAATTAAAAAAAAAGAAACTATCCCTTTAAGAAACACTAGCTTTAGGTTTACACTATAATATGAGAAAGGCCTAATCTATAGGATTCTTCAAAGTCCCATTTTTTTCCCCCAAAGAATCTCTGTATTTCAGATTTGATGTAACACAGATGGCAGAGATAAAGTATTCCGGCTGTCTGTTGTTTATTGAAGCCTGTCGTCTTGCTTGAGTTAATGGTTGGCCATAATTGGTTCAGGAGGCCAGAACTAGGTCATATATTATCTGGATCTATATTGTATGTTTATTTCATAATTATTGATATCTGGAGTGAATCGGATACAAGCACACAAAGTATATTTAATCACTACTGTGAAGTAGGTCTGTTGTAATTGGTATATAGTCATTTATTTATTTTCTGGAAAGAAACTGAGGAAAAAGTCAAGGAGTTCCAGATGCCAACTTTATTTAAGACAACAAAGACAAGATGCCTGCAAAATACAATAAGAGAGACAGAATCATTGGACGAAAAAGTATTATATATGAAAAATACACCATATATACTAACACATGTTAATCATTGAGTAAATTGTGGACTAACAGTATTATATAAGGAGAGTACCCTATAAATGATAAAGTACATCTGTCAACTGTGTCTAATATTTTACCCGCCGAGACCGCATCTACATAGACAAGTTGTCCTCTGTAAGACCCCCTGTTCCCTAAGGGATGGTCTTTCCTCAGAAGTAGAGTCTCTACAGGATTTCCTACAATGCCTTGTGCTTCCAGTTTCCATGGTGTTATGCATTAATGCCGATCAACAGATGGCACCATGAGTTTTTTATATAAAAGCCTATAAGAGGAGATGAAAACAATTCCCAGCTAACAAAAATATGTTGTCAGTGTTTTGCTAACAATCGTAGTGATCAAAATGTTATTTCTGAATTTCCTCACAAAATCCAGTGTTTTGAAAGCATTTATTTTCACTATATACAAACATTAAGAGTTCCATTTTATAATTTTGCAAACATTATGGTAACATTATGTTACTTAAAGTCCAGATAAGTTTTGAATTAACATTATTTTTAACAATGTTGAAATGAAAACAACAATACTATCAGAAGAACAATCGTTTATACCTTTGAGAGAAGCCTTAGTTCTAAGAATATTTTCTGTTAGCTAGGTTTTTCTGACAGCTACAGTATACTCTAGCATTTGTTGTTCTCATTGTTCGAAATTATTCAAAAAAACAAACAAACATAAGTTGAAGCTCCACGAGAACTGTTTACCTTTTTATCAGTTCATGAAGGGAACAATATTCAGAGGGAGAACAAAGGTTACGAAATAATTTAAGATAAAGGAAAAAGGAAGCCAAAGTACGAGTGCTTCCAGTTAATGTGATGGCTGCGACAATTAAGCCAGTTCAGGGGAGGGGGTGGGGTGAGATGAGATTTTTTGATTCTGAAAAAAGTATGCACCTTAACCCTGATGTTCTACCTGTGGCCTTTTGGAAGTTGTAATGTTTGATGCCTAAATCATTTTTTTTTTTTTACAGTATTTTACTAAAATACAAGCTGTTAAGTGTTTTGCAGTTACAGTTAGGAAACATCTTGAAAATAACCATCTGTGGATAAGGAAGAAAACGACAGAAAATAGCGATAGTTAAGAGATAATAAAGTTTAATGATTGCATCTTTCAGCAGGCACATCTTAAAGGAATAGTTCACTCCAAAATGCAAATTTGCTAAATATGTATTTACCCTCATACCGTCAAAGTGAGTGAATGAGTTTGTTTATTCTTCATATTTGGAGTAATTTAGCATTGAATAACCATGTCACCAATAGATCCCCTGAAACAAACCTCTCGAGGAAGTGAATTTTCATTTTTAGGTAAACAAAAATAGTTTCCTCATATAGCCTAGTAATACATTTTTAACATCAAGTTAAGAAAAAAATCACAAGAGTGAGTTAAGTTTATTAAATGTATTAAAAATGGTAAATTTATAACATAAACCTAGATTTATAAATGCTGTTAAACTTCTCAGTTTACTTTACACATAAAACCATTTTATTCTCAAATGTTTCCTGCCGTTGGTGCACAGCTGTACCTTTTTAGCAGCAGCAGCAGCAATCTTGCTAGTTTGCATGTGTTTACTTTAATCGTGTGATGTGTTTAGTATGAGTGATGAAACCGTGCCAGCTCAGGAGCTACAGTCATCAAGAGTCATGAGTTCACTCAGCTGTAGAGTTACATCAGCCATGTCTGTATTACCTCTCAGCTACCTGGGGAAGAAGCACCAAGGGCCTGTCAGCATCCCCAAAGGACTACAAGCAGGAAATGTGACAAGTGTTTACTCAACCTTAGTGACACCTCCAACATCAAGCAATCTGTTGGGGTACACCTGAGCCCCGTGTGTGCATCCCAGTCCTTTGTGTGTGCAGTTTACAATGATAAATTAGATTTACTATGAAGATAAAAAGTAAGGTACAGGCAAGGGAAAAAAACTGTTAATAATATTAATATAAGTTTTCTTTAGGAGCGGTGGCTGTAATCGCACCAGAATTGTGCAATATTTAAGTTCTTAATGTTTCGCAATATATTTCCCATGTAGCTTCCTGTCACTCCTCCACAAAGTGCGTTTCAGTGAACTGACCTTGACTAACGCAGATCACAACCCACATTGGACTAAGAATATTTTTACTCTCATTTAGCATGCCAAGAGATAAGAGCTTCCTCCAGATTACACTCAGTTGATTTCACTCTTCCAGCACCTGCTTGATAAACGTTTCCCCTCCTTCCGGAGAACCTGTTTTTAAAGTCTGGCTTGGCAGCCAATGACAAGAGGACACCGCATCAGACTGGGGACTGTGTGTAAAGCAGCACTGACTACGTCTAATGACAACACCTCAGCTGCTTTGCTAAACAAATGAGGATGAACAAGTGTTTTGATTAAATGTTAAAGTTTTATGTGCCAGTTTATGCATCCTCTCTCATTATGGCTGTTTGACTGACCCAACAGCTACAGATTCTTTCATATGACGCGATTAAATGTTAGGCAAGTTAATTTAAATTTTTCAACATCACACCATCTATTTGGAAAAATTACAACAATGTACACCTTAACATATCCCATTGTTTAAGAATGTTGTAACAACGTGCATA
>JAUMHP010000073.1:11870551-11881735 GCA_032361065.1 Enteromius trimaculatus | reverse complement strand
TGAATGGCCCAGCCAGAGCCCTGACTTAAACCCAATTGAGCATCTTTGAAGAGACCTAAAAATGGCTGTTCACCAACGTTTACCATCCAACCTGACAGAACATGGGGAGGATCTGCAAGGAGGAATGGTAGGGAATCCCCAAATGCAGGTGTGAAAAACTTGTTGCACCTTTTCCACAAAGACTCATGGCTGTATTAGATCAAAAGGGTGCTTCGACTAAATACTGAGCAATACTTCGGGCCATGTGATATTTCAGTTTTTCTTTTTTAATAAACCTGTAAAAATGTCAAGAATTCTGTGTTTTTCTGTCAATATGGAGTGCTGTGTGTACATTAATGAGGGAAAAAATTAACTTAAATGATTTTAGCAAATGGCTGCAATATAACAAAGAGTGAACAATTTAAGGGGGGTCTGAATACTTTCCGTACCCACTGTGTGTGTATATATATATACACGTGTGTGTGTTAAGGTGTATATACTGTATGTATTTTTAAATAGCATATTTTCCACAAAATCTAAACAGAACAACAAATTTGAACATTTTATTAGCATATAAAATATGAAAATATTGCTGACAAATACCCTAGTTTTATTATTCCATTTTATAAAAATTTGTTAATCTATTTATATATATGCATGTTCTGGAGTTATTTGAACAAGTCCAAAGAAGATTATTTTTGAAAAATGTGTCTCTTAAAAACAGCTTCACGGATTGTATAAATGTTCACATAAGCTGTTTATCCCTATACAAACATTAGCAGGATGTTATCTATCCTTTTAAACCGCAGTGACATAGATACACCCTTTGGTCTTAACCCCAATGTCAGACATGAGTGTTGAATAGATTTTTATGAATCTTTAGCTTTGAGGAAAAGACACAAAATGATCAGGATGAGGGAAAAGATTACGTAGACAGAGCAGACATTAACACTATATACCATATACCTGCAAAATGAAAGTGTTTGATTTAAGAATGAAAATGTTTCAAATAATGACAAAAAATTAATTTCTGATCATTATCTGGTGCGCTTCCCATGACACTAGTTTCAATCATTTTGGTCTCTGCTGGCATGATGTTACCAGCAGCAATACTGGGGACGGTCATTGCTTTAAAAAATGTGCACACAAATACTAAATTAACTAAAGTATGATTCAGGTTTTAGGAAGTGCAAAATAGAATTTCTCCTTTAACACTTCTACTTACAGAGGGGAACTTAAAAAGTCAGGGCAGATGACATAGCCCAAGATTTGAAATTTTAGCAACTGTAACATTCCAACACTTTTAGAAATAAGAAGAAATATTTAAAACAGAATGAAACAACTTTGCTACTAAACATTAAAAGCTTACTACCATACTCTATAATCCCACATTCTCTTTCCTCTTCATTTAAACTGCAAAATCTTAGTAGTGTCAAATCATGCTTGAAGATGAATCTGGAAAACGGCAGCCAGAAAATGCTTCATGGTGATACTTTAAGTAGCTGAGGGGTGCCCCAAAAAAATTATATGTTTGTGCTGTCTGTATATTTTAGCCAAATGAGAATCAAGGTGGTTAACCACATATGATTAACAGATGGAACACATTTCTAACGGTAACTTGCAACAGGATATGTACCTGAACAAAACAAGATATTTTAAGGTTAGCACAACCTAAGGCTATTTTCATGAAAATCTCTCACTGCTGTTGTGGTTAGAGGCCCTCGCTGTGTAAGAGGTCACAGGGAGAACATGCTTGCCAATGCAAGGTCACATTCATGTCAAAATGAAGACTTCTAACATCTAATACAGTTAAAATGATCAAGTAGACCTCACCAAACATTAAATATCCAACTATTATATCCTATTTGTCTTCTTATTTGCCATAAGCATTACATGACTTTTGTGCTCATTAATCTCATGCCATTAAGTAAGAGCAGATTGTGTCAGTCATATGACCATTTATCATAATTAGTTTCAAAATATGGATTAGCTCACAGGGCAGATCCAAAGATTAAACAATAGTGACATGAATATAAACAACAATGCTGACATGTGACACTGAATATGAAGGAACATTTTCAATCCAGAAAGAGTCATTTATTTGAATTACTAGTAAAGAAAACAATGGATGTAATGAATACAACTAATACAAAAATAAATAACAGAAACATTATGTTTGTTTGTTTCTCAACGCTGAAATTTATAATTGTAAAACACTAAAACATTAACCTTTTTAAATAACATACACATTTTAAGTTGTCTTTATTTATTTTTCGTAGAATTGCAAAGTTTATATTTAACAATAAGGGCTTCCACTTGTATCTATTTAACACTGGTGTTTTCAGTCCGAGGTCTTTGAGGATGTTTCTGGTTTATATTGTTTAACAGTTTCAACAATAGTTGAAACCTCTGCCATGGCGCCTTTACCTGTGAAGACAGCAAGACTGAAATGTAAGACGAGCCAAAACACAAGAAACATTAATTCATTAAGTCCTTCTTTGATCAAGGAGCGGGCTTATCAAAACCTGCCAGATTACATCTGTTTGATCTTCAGTTAACGAATAATGCATGAGTGATTTCACACATCGATGAGAATTTTTTATCTGCTCCATTTTCCCTTATCATCGCAATTGCCTGATAAAAGCTATGCACTTTCTTAGAGGATACCTTCATCTCCACAGACTAGTTTTTTGACAATGCATGGTATTTCGGTGTAGCCAAAGCTTTTAAGCGTGGCCACTTGCTGTGCAGTGATAGGGTGCTGCCACATGGCTGTGTTCATTGCAGGACAGAAGAGCAGAGGACGTCTGGAGTCCCAGGCCCGCACCACACATGTCTGTCATCAACAAAAAACACACTTAGATACTAATGTATCAAGACAAATTTATACAAAATGTCACGACAACGTAATAAATACACAACCTACCAGGAGATTGTCACATATTCCACTGGCAATTTTACCAAGTGTGTTGGCATCCAGTGGAGCGACTACTAGAAGATCTGCCCAACGTCTAAGTTCGATATGAAGCACTGGGTCAGAGCGCTTTGTCCATATCTAGCACAGAAGTATAAAGGAAGCCCTTTATATCTTCTATGAAAAATGCTCTTATCAGTAGCCAATCTGGCTATTGATGTAACGTCACAACAGGTAACAATATCAAGTTGTTCTTTGAAAAGAGTAAATGCATTGCTTCCTCTTCAAAGGCTGTACTTACCTCCCACTCATCCTTATCTGTGTACACACGGACAGGGACTTCATTGATATCGTAAAAATGAGTGGCATGGTCTGTGGTGACCACACGGACATCGACCTAGAGAACAGAACAGAAAAAATTACATACTGTATCTTGTATGACGCATAAAATAATAATTATAAATTCACAATAACAAATGAACATAGCAAAAAAAAAAAAAAAAGATGTAAAGATACATATATGAAGATAAAATGTTTTATGTATTTATTTATGTTGTTGTTTTTATATAACTATTTAGTTATTTATTTCTAAATTAATATTAAAAAACTGTACTCAAGTTGTATTTTTATATCTATATTTTAATTATAAATAATCTATATTTTAATGAAAAGGAAAATGAAATAGCCATTTAAACCAAATAATTTAAACCAAATAATTTATTTACAATTATTAAAATGATATACAATTACCCCAATGTTACCGTAAATGAGAATTAAATATAGGAACTCTTTAAAAAGAAGTAGCATAATTTCCATATGTAAAAAGTTTACTTTGTATTCAATGAATTCAGATTTATAGTCATATTAGAATAACTTTCTATGCTGTAACAAATAGCACTCTCTAGTGGACAAATTTGTGAAATGACAGAGACTTTGGCGAACATAACCTCAACGACAGAAGTGCCTCAAATGTGAAATCATGGAGAAACTGTCTGAGTAATTGTATACACTTACCCCTGGAATCTCAAGTAGTTGTGTGACCAACAGAGACGCTTTGAGTGCAGCTACACTGCCAGTCAAACCAACTAGAACATTAAATTTTGTACTATCTGCTTGCAAATCCAGTAACGTTATATTCTCAATTTTTGAATTCTGCTGCATTATAAAATTAACTTCTTATCAACTATACAAGACTTTTTACAGCTGGCAGGTTTCCCCTTTCTAAAGTATTCCTCTTGTAAGGTATGACTCTTTTGAAACGTAGTTAGGGTTAATTTTCACATTTATCTTTAGCTTTGTCTAACGTTACTTCCGTAAACATTGGAGCTGTTGCAAACGTCACAGCGCCGTTGCGGGCTGGACGTACCCAGTAAAATGACATATGAAAATATCAAACGGGTAATATTGCTACATATAAGATAATATACGCCTTCATTTGTGAAAATTAAATATAATTTGAACTTCATAAAAAAAAATCCTAATTACGAATTTCATTTTACACATAACTTAATCCTGAGGCAACCTCACGTACAGACTAATAAGTATTGTAAATATTTTATACTTATAATAAAAAAACAATTAATTGATGGTTTTGTATAGCACATTGTATTTATTTCTTAATTTCGCATAATATTGTAGTTCGTTTGTTTGATTACGTCATTCGCAGTGCTTTATGGGTAGCGTAGTCCATTATCTTGTACCGTTGTCACTTTCTCCGATTTACGTTTCTTTAAATCAATGTTTGAACGCTGCAGTTTGTCTCATTGGAGGGTGGTTTGATTCAAAGCGCAAAACCTTTTACCTTTTACATTTTATATAAAATAAATTGGATACTTCCGTAACTTGAACAAGTGGGCGGTGCGCGTTGCGTTCATGACACGTGCACGCACGCGCACTCGAAGTATATTCTGGACAAATGACAGAATCCTGGGAAACGTCTTCCGGCGGCTTGTTGCAAGATTTACATCACCCGTCATTCATTGTTAAATCTTAGAAGGCGCATTATTTAATGTGAATATTTGCAATGCAGGCTCTCACACCTCACGTGTACTGGGCGCAGCGGCATGGGGAGATATTCCTGCGAGTGGAGATCAGTGATGCACAGGTAAGAAAAACTTGCTTTGGAGAAATTATTCCATAGTGCTCTTTTCTTATTCTGCTTTCTTTTATTGCATTTAATACATGCAAATCCAGTTTGTAGGTTACATAACTGTATGAATAGTGTTAGGTTGCTATTCTGTTGAATAACAACAGTCTCTGCAGGTCTTTTGACAGGGCTTGCATCAAGCCTAGATCACAGAGAATAAAAATTAACATTACTGAATGGGAGATCAGGACTTGATCCTGCTGGACCCACTAACCATCTGGCCCAGTTACAATGACGGAGCATGTTTTATTTACAATCCAGTTTCTGACACTGAAGGAGCATCTGTCCCTTTCCCCTTAATTGCTTTCTCGGGGCAAGCATGTTTGACCAGTCCTGGTGAAATAGAGAGAGTATCATATACCACTGAGAGCTCTGGAACAAAGCTATTGCTGTGTTATATTAATAGGGTTACTGTAATATCTCTTTATGCAAAT
Organism: Enteromius trimaculatus; assembly: GCA_032361065.1. Taxonomy (NCBI): domain Eukaryota; kingdom Metazoa; phylum Chordata; class Actinopteri; order Cypriniformes; family Cyprinidae; genus Enteromius; species Enteromius trimaculatus. The sequence goes on along the minus strand of JAUMHP010000073.1, from coordinate 11,876,262 downwards.
AAATGTTTAAAAAGTTTAGAAAGCTGTTACATTGTTTACCTTAGTATGTCTCCAATAAGTGGTTTTCAACATTTATTTTTACTTCAAAATGGCCACAACAGTATGCACAGTTACAGCTGTTTGCTATTTACTGAATAAGATGTATTAATATATATACATTTTCCTTTACCAATCTGCAAATAACTCTTATATTTTTTAAAGGAAGAAAGGCAATAAATGGAACACCTTTTTTTTTTTTAAATGGGTTCATTTTCCAACTGCCCTAGAGTTAAACAGTTGAGTTTTACTCAGTTTAGCTCTAACCCTAAGCAAACACACCTAAGCATGTTAGTCAGTGTCTTATAATAGTGGAGTGTTCCTTTAAGGAGGGAATTTAAATAACAGATAGTATGATTCTTAGTTGCTTTAGCTTTTTTGTTTTTATTCCCTCTTGTGGACCCTTTAGAAGTTTGCTGAGCATTGGCCCCAGTTGAGAACTACTGTTATAAACCGTTCAGTACAAAATAGAATTTTACTGAATTGTCATGAAAAAGCAGGGTGTCCATAAAACATGGAAAATGCAAAAATCTGTTAACAGTAAACGGAACATCAATGATCAGCAATTCTAAGTTTTTACTGTAATTAATTTATTACTGAATGCTTTACTATTTTATAACTGTGTATAATGTCCATCTGATGCATGGTGCATTTGAGGTCATAACAGGCAGTGGGAGGAGGAGCTTGAAATTTCACACCACTCTGTACTCATTTTGTCTCTATCGCACAGAATCTCAGCATTGGTGTAGAAGAGAACATTCTTCACTTCAAAGGTACATCTCATGACTTACATCAGCTAGATGCTCGTTCTCTTTGGTTGTGTGACCCCTGTTTATTCTGCTCTTTTCAAGGTCAAGGGCATGGAGCAAAAGGAGAAAATGAATATGAATTCAGTCTGGAATTCCTAAAACCTGTTAAACCTGAGGTAACAGCCATCTTTCTTTACACTGTTGTGAGAAATTTCTGAAAACATCTATATAAAATCTTTGGTTGCACAGTGAAGAGCAGGAAGAACATGAAAATGTTTGTGTCCACAGGTGAAACACAAATCCACCCAGCGGCAGGTGAATATCACAGTAAAGAAGCAGGGGCACGTCTGGTGGGATAGACTAACTAAACAAGAGAAGAAGCCTCTGTTTTTAGCCCCTGATTTTGATCGCTGGCTGGATGAATCAGATGCAGAAATGGAGCTCAGAGAGAAGGTACTGATAATCAAAAACACAAGTTATTTGTTACACTTGAAGGGCTTCACAGTCTGATGTGTTACACTGTTTATGCACACAGGAAGAGAAAATAAACAAAATCCACATCGAGTCAAGGGTTCGTAAGGACCGTGAGTATATATTGAATTTTTTCCAAGTAGAAAGTAAGCACATTGGGTCAGCTTACCAAATAATAACCACGTATTTATTACACTCTGTATGTTTTTGTGTTTACAGCTTTTCTTGGCTTGAAGAAAGGTTTTCTCTTTATGTACAACTTGGTCCAGTTCCTCGGTTATTCCTGGATATTTGTTAACATGACTGTACGCTTGTTCATTCTTGGGCAAGGTTAGTGTAGTTTTTCAACTTTATATTGCAACCAGTTTAAAAATATACTTCTGCTTTTTAGCTGTTGTTATTGTGAGGAAATGCATCTCATTTGAATAAAATATTTTGAGAAGGCCTGCAGGTCTGTTATGCAAATTTTTGTACATATATATATTCAGAGAGAGAGATAAAGAATTCAGTTTAGGGTTTCTAAATCCCTTTCATACCTGGGATGAATTCTGAGCAGTTTGAAACGTGTGAAAAGCTGCTTTTATTGGCTGATGTAAGTGGTTCTTAAAAGTGCGAAAATATAGTTGTCTATGTCTCAGGGTTCAGTGTGGTCTAATGTTTTTTCTAAACCCGACAGATTCGTTCTATGACACATTTCACACCATTGCCGACGTGATGTACTTCTGTCAGATGCTGGCAATTATGGAGGTTATTAATCCTGCTGTTGGCTTGGTTAAGACTGGAGTCATGCCTGCTTTCATTCAGGTATGTCTTGTGCATCTCATGCTTTTATGACCAGTTAAATGCACTACTGCTTTTATGACAGTGAGATGTTTACATTTCTCTTGTTAAAGGTGATGGGGAGGAACTTCATCCTTTTTGTCATATTTGGCACTTTAGATGACATGCAGAACAAGCCAGTGGTCTTTTTTGTCTTCTATCTGTGGAGTATGATTGAGATATTCAGGTAATGAATAGTATGTTGCATTTGCATGTTTATTGAAAGCATGGTTTCTGCTGATTGCGAAGACGTGTTAGAGTATGATGGGTAGTCTTCATTCTTTATCTACAGGATATCCTCTTGGTTGTGCTAATATTTCAACTTCCTATTTGCAGTTTGTTCAAACAAATGCATTTTCTCGTTCCAAAATATACTGAAATTAAGTAGCTAAATTGGAATTACAGTAACAGAATACATACTACATTAGAAAATGTGTAGCTGTGTATCTTTTTAAGCTTAGTATGTGCATGAATATGTTGGTTAATGATTTTAGGCAGTTTTTACATTCTTTGCTTTTATCTGTTATGTGGTTTCTGTACAGCCACAGTCAATCCACACTTCTTCTGCTGTTATTCTCTTCCTGTGGGCTTACACTACTTATCACAAGGAGACACGCATCCGTTTGCAAATAGTGAACTGGCAGAGTCGGTACCTAAATACTAGGGCTGAAAGCAATCTAGTTCATATGACTATGTATAAATAAGAATGTATACGTCTGTTTGTGAGTATAACAGACTTAAAAGAACAAAAATCTTACTGACCCCAAGCTTTATAGATGGTAGTGTGTATTTTTCTATTTTGATTAAAAAAAACACTGTTATTGTAATCATCTGAGCCATACAGCTCGTCCTTAAACTGACCTTTTGTTGAATAAAAATAGATCTAATCCTGGATTTGTAAAAATGAACCCTAGGTATCCTTTCTACATGTTGGCCTGCATTGATACGGAATGGAAAATGTTGACTTGGTTGAGATACACCATATGGATACCGCTGTATCCTCTCGGAGTTCTAGCTGAAGGTATGTGTTCTCAAGTCATAATTTGTAGATTAGTCCAACCAGAAGAAAAGATAATGGACTGTTCACGAGAAGGCCAGTCATTAAATGTATAATGTACAAGTGTAACTGACAGCTTTTCTTATTTTCCCTTATAATATGATCAGCTGTGGCGGTGATTCAGTCCATCCCGATCTTTGATGAAAACAAACTCCTCAGTATTCCTCTGCCTAAACCCATCGGCACCTCTCTCAGCTTTTCCTACATCCTGCAGCTCTACCTGGTGATCATGTTCTTGGGTAAGGTCCACAAACTGCATGCAAAAAAGTTATTCCCACAATGTATGTCCAATGCATTTTTATATAGATATTTTGAGCATAATTTAAAGGGGTCATATGATGCGAAGTTTTCTTTTCTCTTTGTGAGTGTTACGCTCTGTTAGTACATAGATGAGATTCCTAAAGTTGCAAAGGCCTAAGTTTCAAAACCAAAGAGATATGATTTGTTTATTTTCATAACAATGTTGTTAATGTTTACGCAAAGAAAGAAGGGAAAGGTATTATTCTCACTGTAGTGTTGTTGCCAGCGCCATGTTCTGGAGACGCTGTGTTTTATTGTGAAAGTCAAACTACTGTACTTTGTGCTTCCAAAAGAGTAAGTAGCATTAAGTAGTATTTACAACACTGCTCTAGAACAGTTCAACCTAAATATTAGAGTGTGTTCAGCACATTTACAGAGAACTGATTCCTAAACCTGGAGAGCCAGCCTATGCTGGCTGCTCACAGAGGCTATAAAGTGGAGCAATTCCAAAGTTGCTGTGGTGCTTTTGACTCACAGTCTGTATAAGTCAGCATAATCAGTAATAACGTCTCCACTGGATGCAGCAAATGCCTCATTTGTATTGGCTTTTATGGTTTTTATGTCATTGTGCCAAGACACGGCATCATGTTATGGTAAAGGGTTTAACATTTCCGTCACATGTTTAGGTATTCGGCCAATCACAATGCACTGGATAGCTGGCCGCCAATCAGAGCACACCTCACTTTTTTTTTTAGAATCATGAGCTTTGTACAAATCAGGAAGGCAGGGCTTATAGGACAAAAAATACTGTACAGTAACATTAAAGCGCATAAACACATTGCATTACACCAAATACACAAAGTAATGTTCTTTTAAGCAACATCATGTGACCCCTTTAAGTATAAATTGCCATTACAGTTACATGACAATTTTGCAAATATTTCCAGGTTTTCCATGTCTATGGGAACCCAATAAATATATTTTTGACAATTTCAGGGCTCTTCATCAACTTCCGCCACCTCTTCAAGCAAAGGATTAGGCGGTTTCGCACAAAAAAGAGGAAAGCCAACTGAGGGGAAGCCACATGTTTCACTCTCCATGTTTATCTCTGTTTTCTTTGATTTTATTTTCAGACACTGCAATTTTTTTATTACATTTGCCCTCTTCACAGAGAAGTTGTCACTGAGGGGAAGCTATATCTCTTTTTTTTTTTAAACACCAATTCAAGTGCATTTACTTTCTGCGTGAGTTGTAAAGGAAATGGATGATTAATTTAAACACTAGAAAGAAATAGATCAACCATCAAACCAGGACCATTTATAAATGATGTCCTTCCATCCATATGCAGTTTGCTTGTGTGTTTGTTGTAGATTAGCTGTTTGACAGGTTTACAGAAGCAACATTTTCCTGTCATTCCCTGAGATTTGTAGTAGTAATTTCTGTTGACACAGCACTGATAACAGCATAGACCATGAACCTCAGGGAAAATGTCATGAAACATTTAAGTCACGACTATTCAGTATCGTTGGATGTGGGATCTGGAGGTGAATGTGTAAATGAAACAGTAAAACGTTTCATTAAATTTCAATGAAAGCAAGCATTGTTTTTCAAATGACTATTATTAAGCATTAGCTACATGCAGTTTCATTTTTATTGGTCATTGTTAGAAAAGTTATTTACACAAACAGTTGCTGGTCTGAAAACAGATTCTGAAGTCTCTAAATGGATTTTCTTCGAAAACAGATTGTTTTTTTCTTCCTCAGATTGAGTGTTCAATGTCATAATTTGTCACATATTCAAACCTGTTTGAACATTGAAAATGTGATTCTACCGCATTAAGTCATTTCCCCTGGACAAACATTTCGCATTGAGCAGAGTTTTTAAATAAAGGTACATTCCTCTATAACTGATCTGGCAGTTGTCCATTGAGCTTTGTACCTTCAACCTCTATATTCGGTCGGCTCCTCCTCCCCCTGAGAAATCAGTGAGCATGGGGGTTATGTTGTGTTCATAGGCTGAATACTTTGAGTCTCCACTACTAGCCAGTTTGAGCTGCTGGGCAGCATGTGAGAGCTGGAAGGCGGCGTCGGGATGGGCGGAGTCAGGCAGCAGTGTACACTCCCTTTCCAAAAGTTCAGCCACACTCTTTAGAAGCTCCCAGAAACCAAAGGCGAGAGCAGCCTTCCTCAAACGGTTCAGTTCCTACAGTGATAAAAATAACATTTCACAACAAAAACTTATTTTAACTGTATTTTAAACATAGTAAAAGAAATGCAAAAATATACAGTAATATATATATATATATATATATATATATATATATATACTCACAATATAAA
>JAUMHP010000073.1:11827566-11865713 GCA_032361065.1 Enteromius trimaculatus | reverse complement strand
GTATAAAATGTAGACATTCTACTAAAGCAGTAACCATAATAAAACATCAATAATATCCTTTAACTAAACACACCTATCCTATCACCAGCTATTTTGAAAATGTACAATACATGTACATTAACAATACATTACTGTATATGCTACATTATACTGTACACTGACATTGCATAACACTGTATTTCATACTATATTATGGTTATTCCAATATGTTTGCACTTCCGATTAGTGTACTGTATATACATGCTTCACATATTGTTTTTTTTTCGTAATATATTATATTTTCAATAATTGTTTTAAATAATTTCTTATACCTGGCATGGGCAAGAAGTTCCCCATTCTTGCTGTACTACATTACTAACACCTTGCAATGCAGCCTCTACGCAGGTTTTATCATAGTCTTCAAGGTTATTCAAAGCTTCCTGCAAAACAATGAAGGAGAAATAACAACAGGATTCCCGACAACTTATATTTTATGTACACAACTGTTTTTTTTTTTCTTTACCTGCAGAGTATTGTAGTCTCTGGTGAAGGGCACCAGAAGCTCCCAGAGGGAGGAGAAGGCTACAAATGAAGTGAACTCCAGTCTGTAGTTTGTGGCCATGTGTTCAAACAGCATGGTCAGTCCGTGAACTGCCAGGTTCTTTCTCTGAAACTCTTCACTGCCCTCCACCGACACGGGTCGTGTCATGGACAGCGACGAGTCCATAAGAACCACAGTGGGCATGGTTGCAAGCTCTTCTCTTTACACTTTTAAGAGTAGTTATGAAGGAAAGCTTGAGATATCTGTGTAGAAATAGAAGCATATTACAGTCTGAGCACCACATGCACGTATACAATAATTTCCCTGGTGTTGTTATTGGTGCACTCAGCTGAAGGAAAAAAATAAAACAAACAGAAAATAGCTCAAACCAGCCTACGATGAAGGTTAGCCCGTCTTTGTTGGTTTAAACTGGTCTCCCAGGCTGGGAGACATCATTAAAACATTAAAAAGAATGTTTCTCAGACGTGCGTACACATAGGTTTTTCATTTATTTTCAATGTTACTGAACAAACAAAGTAAATATGAATATTGCTTTTCCAGTGTCTCGGCAAACGTTCGCACTGTAAATTTGACTTGAAATGATTCTAAGCGTTTTAAATATGAAATATTTTCAGATATAACGCGTGAATTAGATATGCAAACAAACTTCTCAATATTTCAACAAAATGTTACAAGTTTACCCATCGCTGAAACCCTTCTTCTTAACCAAGTGTGCACCTTGATAACCGGACCGCTTGGAAACAAAAGAAATCTGCTAACTAGTTCCTAGTCGAGAACGCGCGCGAGAAAATTATATTTTAAAAGTTATATTTTAAAATAAATTATCTTAACGGGGAAAGAACAAGAGATAGCATACACAGAAACGTACATATCTAGCATAATGCCGTGGATAAAAACAATTAGAATCAGTTGATTAAAATCATTGTGTGCGCCAATTTAAAATTAATCTGTCTCCATAATGCATAAATATGATTATGTAAAAATAAACTATTATCCAAAAGTTCATTTAACATTTCAGATTATATTTTTAATGATTAAATTGACGCGTGTATTTATTTCTGCATTTCTGAATGAAAAGTATAAGAGCAAAATAATTGGGATAAATGGTTCAAGACGTAATGAGAGTGTGAGGAGAGAGTACATGTAATCCTCTTAAAAGACTTCAGGTATTAGGTATTGTGCTGATCCACGCTGAAGAGCTGTCCTGCGGTGCGTCCTGCTTGACCTAAGCAGCGCTCCCAGCATCCGTGCCTTTCCCTGCAGCCCAGCTGTGAGACAGCAGCGCTCCACGCACCGCCGAGAGCGTCGTCTTTCACCCGGTAGGTTTTATTTGGCATGATCTTGATTATTTCTAGCATGAGAGCAAAGAAAGTTTTAATATAAATTTCTTGGTTAATATGGGTAATTTATGGCTGATATAGAGATGCCTGCCGCCACCGAACAGTTGGTCCCACTTTACATTTTAGTGTTAATGCTACTGTGTTTAAAAAAATAGGTAATTTCTTTGTTTTTATGGATTTTCTTATACTTGCACAATATATGTACAGGCGTGACAAAAACTTTAATAGAAAAGAGACGGGTGTTTTCCATGCTATGTTCGTTTAGACTCAAATGAAAGAAATGCTTCGAGAAATGCTTTTCTTAATCATTTATTTATTCAGACGCAGTGTCAGAAGTTTACATTTTTTATTAAAGGAACAGTATCATCTCTTGAAACGGGTACTTTTTTTATTATGGCGTTTTCAATAATAATAATTTTCACACATGGTGTGCTTTTAATTTAGGTTGTGTGAATTAGATAGATAGATAGATAGATAGATAGATAGATAGATAGATGTGAATGATGCATATAAATAGTTTAGGGGCTATTTCATAACTATTTATAATTTTGCCCCATGCTCATATTTTCTCAATTTCTGACCAAGTTTGATCCACTTTTTAAACAATTCACATTCTTCTAACAATGCAATTAACAAGAAGCTAGAGTTGTTAAAATATTTTTGGTTTTATTTAATCCAATGCAATGAGTTGGTTAGATAAACAATCTTAGTAGTGTAATGGCCACTGTAATCTGCTGATCCTGCATTCAGTGTTTTCTGTACAACTGTTGCACTGAGTATTCCTCCTTTTATTTACAGCAAGGTCTGAAACCGGCACCACCGAGATGAAAGAAATGAGATGAAACAGTCTGAGAAGCGAGTGCTGCATACCCCTGCATCTTCTGGGGGGAAATTCTGGATGTTCTGGGTGTCGTTGCCCTAAAAAACAACTTGGTGCATACTAGCATACTAGAAAATGTTCCTGACTCGAAGAAAGAGACTTCAGCTTAGCCGGATTATATTACTTCTGTCTGGGGTTTTCCTTTGTTCTTTATATCAACTCACTATCAGAGCCAGACTACCAGAACCCTGGCCTGAGCCCCAGATAGCAGGAAAACCTGAGGATGGCCCTGATCCTGGCTCTGGATGGTCAGATATCACAGTGCTTCCGACTAATTTGACCACTGCTGAGCCAAAGAGCTCCAACCACACAGATAGTGTCCAGGCGTCAGAACCAGCGACAAATGTATCCGTCCAAACAACATCTAGAACAGAGACGCCTACTACAACCACAAACAGTACAGTCAACCAATGCATCTATGTGGATCCAGACCTTCCAAAACCCACCCCAGTTCCTACACCAGCAACCGATACGACCACTGTAGTGCCCAACACTACAGCATCCAGACCTGGAGAGGCACCACACATGAAGGGCGAGTACCCGGAGGACATCTTCTCCATTGAGGACAGACGCAAAGGCTGGGTCATTCTACACATCTTTGGAATGGTATACATGTTTGTTTCTTTGGCCATCGTCTGCGATGAGTTTTTCGTTCCTACATTAGGGGTTATAACAGACAAATTGGAGATCTCAGATGATGTGGCCGGGGCGACGTTCATGGCCGCTGGAGGTTCTGCTCCCGAACTTTTCACTTCCTTAATCGGGGTCTTCATTTCTCATAGCAATGTGGGCATTGGAACTATCGTTGGCTCGGCTGTCTTCAACATCCTGTTTGTGATTGGAATGTGTGCGCTGTTTTCCCGGGAGATGCTTCACCTCACCTGGTGGCCTCTTTTTCGGGATGTGTCGTTCTACATCCTCGACCTCATCATGCTCATTATCTTCTTCTTGGACAATACCATTATGTGGTGGGAGAGCATGATGCTGGTGTGCGGTTATGCCACCTATGTTACCTTCATGAAGTTTAATGTTCAGATTGAGCAAGCCTTTAAGTCTCAACTCAGGAAACACAAGAACATCGTCAAAGTTATCGCTGTCGAAGAACCTGAAAAGGTACGCCTTAATATATTCACACAGGAGTTTTTAGTGAATCACTACCTATTTCACCTGATATAAACTTGCCTTGTTATGAAATGGCCAAATTCTATTATTTTAAAGAATAAAATATTATGCCAGACTACTTAATAAGATTCTCTTTTTAATATACAGTTCTATAAGCATGAAACTGACTCAAAATTAATCTTAATGCAGAAATGAAAAATATATTAGTCATAGAAGAGGTGTATTAAAAATTTATATATAAATAGGTATATTTAGAAATTGTGCAAAAAATATCATAATTTCATATACATTTATTAATTACACATACTTTTATTCAAAGCAATTTAACGTGTATTTAATAAATACATTTGATCAGTACTGGGATTTGACCCCACAACCTTGTGCACTGTTAGTGCTATGATGCACGATTTCAAGACCATGGATTGCATTATAGCAATTAATAATGTGTAATTTGTTTAGTTTTGGATAGTGTTGACGGTTTCTGCAGTGGTAAGCCTTCAAGTGATGAGGAACATTTACTCTGTTATAATATCTGCGGTAACAGAGCTATAATAGCATCCCACTCAGGTGAATGTGAATGTGAGTCACTTATGTTTATTCATTGAGCAGATACGCATGGGTTGCGTTTTCCTTTGATAAACAGAAATGAAAAGGGTCTCTTGTGTCTACTGGGGCCAGACATTGTTAATGAGTTGTCTTGTAGCAAGCGAGGTATTTGGAGCAGGTGCATTTGGCTCACTGTGACAGCCTCATCTGTATTAGTGACACTATCCCGTCATGTAATAAAATTGTGTGTTCGTTCTCGAGTTCCTTTCTTCATCCTGAGGATCCCTCAGCTTAGACGCTGTGGTGAGAGTGGGCTTTAGAGAGATCAACACTTGATAATCTGTCATAACATCTCTGTGTTCAAATTCTACCTGAGATTGATTATAGCAAATATGCCTCGTACTGGAAAAAGGTTTGTTAAAAAATGAACAGCATGATTAATCTATATGATCAAAATCTAATATTTGGCAGAAACTCTCAATGACGCTCTGATCTAAAGATGTTCACTTAATCCGTTGAGGTTCTGCTGTGATTTACAAACTGTGTAACATATAGAGTGTTTAAATCTGCTAAGTGTGATTGAAGCTTATATAGCGTAAGAAGGCTTATTAGACCCGAGGACCTAGATCTCTGTCAAATTAAACCCACTGGATTGAACTTATCACAGATAACAAATACAACATTAATACTAAAATACGGAATATTATGTATTTGGATGCTTATGTATGTTGCAGTGTTGTAAATGTTAACTAAAACTAAAGCTATGAAAAAGTTTTTTTGTAAATTAGAATAAAGCTTTAACAAAATAACATAGAAATATTAGATGGAAAACTTGATAAAGAGATAAAGAGTGAAGTAAAATAAGTTAAATTCAAAGTACTAAAATAACTGAATAATAAATGAAAGCTTATTAGAAATATTAAGAAAGGGACCAAAGACAACAAAATCACTAAAACCTAAAGTAAAATTAAAACGAGGACTGAAAATATAAAAAGCTAATTCAAAATATGAATATATACTATAATAGTATATAAATAATACTTAAATAATACTATTATGTTATGTTTCTTAATATGATGTTACAGGATTTCTTCCCTTTAGAATAAATAAATTATGTTGTAATTTCGAGTAAATAGATATACAATTAAATACACTCCTTTCAGTCAACCGTAGGAGGGTACGTGAAATTAATCCTTTGTCAAGTTCGTAACAAGTTTATTAACCTTTATTCTCTAAACAGTAGAATTAGATGTAAATGTCAAAGGTCTAATCAGTGCCTTGCATCTTCTGTAATGTTTGTTGTTGCACACAGGACAATGGGACCTCAGGTGAAGAGAACAGGCCACCTGAACCAGAAGACAAGAATAGATTAAAGGTAATCAAAATACAGAAATAATTCAAAATATGTGATCTCTGTTAACTCTTAAAGGAAAAGGGTGTAATATATGCATTACTATAGTCACGAAACAACGACTGTTTCCACAGACATCACACAACTGGTTGAGCCAACGTTGACGTGTCAACCTGGACAAAGCTGTGATTAATTAAGCAACATATTTTAACTCCTTTTTGTCTCCTGAGCTGTCATCCTATAAATGGCTTTCATAGTTGTCTTTGAATTATAAACTAAGATATGAGGAAATATGAAAACACAACAGTCTTGATAATATTGGATACATTTCACACTTTCATATGAATATGGGGTTATTCATTTAATTAACATATGAAATAAACATATATATGACATTTATTCTCCATTAAGTCCAGATATTCTTTTGACATGATCATTTAGTGAGAGCATTTGTCAGAATATTTTCTCCTCTCTTGTCTAGGTGAAGCCCACACTGCAGCGCGGGGGCAGTTCTGCCTCTCTGCACAACAGCACCATGAGGAACACCATCTTTCAGCTGATGATTCACACACTGGATCCTCTTGGAGAGGGTAAGAGCCCTTCAGTGCTTGAACCCTCATAATGATTACTCATTAGGCAAACATTGCACGAAGCCGTTACAAATTTCAATTCTGATGGTTTAAAGGGATAGTCCACCCAGAAATCACAATTTTGTCATCATTTACATATGTCGTTCCAAACCTGTATGACTGCGGTTCTTCTGTGGTACACAAGAGAAGATATTTTAAAGAACGTTGGGAACCAAACTACATGCATTCATTGTATCTCCTATCTTCCGCAGAAGAAAAAGTCAGTTTTGGAATGAAAAGATGGTGAGATGGTGATTTTTGTGTGAACAGTCCCTTTAAGTTATGTTTGAGAAAGCTGTATCACAAGGTTTATAAATTAGTTTTTGAATAAATGTTAATATTAATATTAATTATGCTAAATGGTAATTATTACATAAACAGAAAATGTACATGCCAATCAAATTCTGCCATTTTATAATGTTTACTGACAATGTTTTTACAAAGTGGTTGATTTAAACATTACTGGTTTACTAAAGATGAATGTTTTGCTTTAGATGTTTTATGGTTACACCTTCTGAACTATTTTGTGTATCAATATTGTATTAAGATCAAAATACCAATCATAGGCCTATATTCAAGCGCTGTAAGATGTGGAGAGCAGGAGAGTCCCTTTGTCCTTCTCCCAGTACAAATAGATTAGCAAAGCGTGTTCCATATGATGACAGCACTAAGTCCAGATTGATACTAAGAAGATAAATAGCTCTTTCTCAGTCTATGGAGTGGAGAGTGATTCAAAGTAGTGAGAGAAGGCCCACTACAGTGGCTCTATGACATTTTGTCAAGTCACATCAGTGTGTCATACACACATCATTTAAAAATACACTATATTATTTTCTCATTGCACGTGGGCTCTCAAACAAGATGGTGCAGAAACAATTTTTTTAGCATCACAAAAATGTTGTCAGAAATGTCGGTTCCTATTATAAGCTACAGGAACATCATCATAAATTGTAATCTAATTACATAAATACTATGTGCACTGAAGATGTGATATCATATGAATACCTTGCATGGCTCTTGCTGGCATGCATACGTGTAAAGCAGAAGCGCTGTTGCTCTGGGGGTCTGTGGTCAGTGGTTTGGGTTGGTCCTCTTGACCTTCAGCCTGTCCTCAGGAGGCTGTGCAGCACCTGCGCTCTCAGGGTCCTCACAAAAACCTCCCAGCTCTGTGCTGCTCCATCATTAAGCTGCTTTTGATTGAGCTCATAAAGGCTGGATGAGAGCCAGGCTCCAGCAGCTCAATCTTGTTATGGTGATGGGGTCCCTGCTCATTTACAAGCCTTAGTCAATTAGATAAATGTAAAGATTCAGTTAAACATATCTACATTTTGGCTGATAAATCACTGACAAGCACTTAACAGCTTTAGGACTGCCTTAAAATGCTTGTATCAGTCTTTTGAATCTTTGAAAGGAATGTCTCGGTCATATTTTACCCCAATTTTACCCGAATAGACAATATTTTTTAAAATAAATTAAGAAGCCTATTAATTAGATCCATTAGATCAATTTTTGCTTTAATGATTTCCTTTAAAAATAAACATCCTACTCCCCATATTTTATTACATAATGCAAAATATAATACAATAAAAAGGTTTGAGTCAATAGGTTTTTGATATGATCTCTTAATCTAAGAAATCAGGCTTGATAACCCAAACATTTCTTCACATGAGATTCACCCTTGTATACCTTGACCTGTCCAAAGATTTTTTTAAACAAATTATTTTTTTTTTACTCCAAGTCAGTGCAGTAATGATTAGTTTGGAAAGCAGTAGAAGTTGCATTTGTGACACTCACCATGGTATTGTATATAAATCTACTTTTACTCATTAGAGTCAGTGTTTAATGGAGATGCAAAGGCTAGAAGCTCTTTGGAATGTAAAGGTAAGGGGCTTAGTGTTTGTGATGTTATTCTTGTGATGTGACGCCGTCTTGTACAGTAGTAGCCTGTGAGATGTGAGGAAATGACATTTTGTTTTACGTCTGTGAAATGAGGGCTTCTGTCAATTGTGGTACTGCCATTGTTGACCCTGACAGTCTCAGTCAAAGTCTACATTCAAGCTATATTCTTCCTTTCCTGGTTTGCAGTGAAATTTAAAGACAAGGCTCAGATTTTGAACGACATGGCCCGGGGGAAAGTAGAGAACAAAAAGAAGGAAAAATCTGGTGAAGGTGAGATTTTATAATCTTAGTCTGTTCTATTATGATTGCACAGAGCTTTGTAGACAGGTCGGTAGATTGTCCTACCTCACAGATAAGCTCTGTTGCATATTCAAAATGGTTATTAATGTTGCATTTCCACAAGCAGTAACGCACCAGCTGTGTGCTGGATGAAAGGTACAAAGAGAGGGCAAGCTGCCAGGAGTTTGGCCCGTTTTGCCCTCTACTCAGCATCCCGCATTCCATATTTCCACCTTTTGTTTCTACTCGAGAGCTGCTTTACACATTACCTGACATAATGACCAAGCTCCATCTCATGAATTAAGCATGAGAGGCTTGGAATCAGTGCGGATTATCTTGTGCCGCCACTGCTGCGTTTGAAATTGCCGCCAAGCGATATAGCAGCATTACTCACTCCTATTGAAGAAATCTTCACTCCACATCTGAGAGGAGCTTGTAGTATTGCAACATTTAGGAAGTATATGCAAACATGACAGATATTTTCTTTATTTTGGTTTAAATAAGGTGACGATCAAACGGATCAGTCGAAGGATTCCAAAGACTCGGCTCCAGGAGCCAAGGAAGAAGATGCTAATCAAAAGCCTGAGGCACAAAAGGTGGGCCTGTTGGATCTCAAAAAAAGATGGAACGAAGAAGAAGGGGATCTGAGACACTTGTGTGCTTTTAATGAGCTTATCAATTCTTTACCTTGTTGCAAAGCTGACAGAGATGATCTGTCAAACATAGTATGTGATCCATACCTAAGAAAAAAATCACCCAGAAATGAGAAGTCATTTTATTACCCTCACGCCATGACATCCTCTTTCTGTGAAGAAAATAAATACGTAAAGAATATTTATTACAGTGAAGGGAGCTTAAAAGAGGCAAAAGGCATGATATTTATTGAATTAACTATGTCTGTTAATTAATCATTCTTTAAATCAGAGCTTTCAAATCAGTCAGTTCGTTCAGGTTAAAAAACTGGTCTTGAATGATACATTCACAGTTCAGACCGATCAACTTCTTAAGTTTAGATCATTGACTCCGGTTAACATCTCAGTGATGACAAAGATTATTTGTGAATCAATTCAATGAAGCTACAGCTGCTTTTATTATACTTTTATTGTGCTTTTGCATACTTTCTGAAGCTTGGAAGATCGTCCCTGTTATTATAAGTGCATGGCAAAGATCCATCGTCTGTTATAGCGAAGAATTAAAGAAATTCATATTGGTTTGGGAAAAACTGAATGTGACTAAATGATGACAAAACTTTCACTTTTGGGTGAAGTGTTGCTTTAAGTTTGTTGTTTTTTTTAGTTCTTTTTAAAAATTAATAATTTTTTTCTTTGTAGGTAAGATGTTTTCACCAGTCTCTTTCTTATTTTGTCTTAAGGAAGGAGACACTGCAGCAGAAGGAGGTTCAGAGAAGCCAGGAGGTTCAGGTGATTCAGGGGATGATGAAGATAACAGTGATGAAGACAGCGATGAAGACAGTGATGACGACGATGATGATGATGATGATGATGATGATGAAAATGAGGATGATGCTGGAGAGGAAGGAGAAAATGATGAACCTCTGTCCTTAGAGTGGCCAGACACCAGACGCAAACAGGCCACATATTTGTTTCTGTTGCCCATTGTCTTTCCACTGTGGCTGACAGTACCAGATGTCAGAAACCCTGTGAGAAACAAAACATCACAGTAGCATTGCTTTTAAAAAAAAAAATTAGAGGTGCATTCCACCTCTACAAAATTTATACAAGCTGTATTTTGTAATTACAGGCATCCAAGAAGTTCTTTGTCATCACTTTCCTTGGCTCAATATTATGGATTGCTATATTTTCCTATCTTATGGTGTGGTGGGCACATCAGGTCAGTGTAGAAAACAATATTAGTGACTCATAAGCCACACTTGAATGTCATTGCATTAGTAAATAAAAGATCAAAACAAGTAATTATTCATCAAGATTTTCTCTCCTAGGTGGGTGAGACCATCGGCATCTCTGAGGAAATCATGGGTCTTACCATTTTGGCCGCAGGAACATCCATTCCTGATCTCATCACCAGTGTGATTGTGGCTCGAAAAGGCTTGGGAGACATGGCTGTCTCGAGCTCTGTAGGCAGCAACATATTTGACATCACCATGGGGTAAGACAATGGAAAATTTTAAATATTATTATAATATGGTTGGAAATTATTGGTAGTTTTTGTCAAATGTGATTGGCTGAACACTGGCTCCTTGTGTTCACACCACAGGTTTGATGTTTCAGATGGTATGTGTAGTGGTAGGGATTTTTCTGTGAATTTTTCTGTAGATTATATAGTTTCACCAGTAGGTGGCAACAAGTCCATAATGAGTGAATCAAATACAATTAATTTTAGCTAGATTTAAACCATTTATTTTTAGTTAAGAAAGTGAAAGAGAAATGAGAAAGTGATGTAACATGACATGTGACCTATAGTAACCCATACTAGAAGCTTGTGCTCTGCAATTAAACCATCCAAGTGAACACACACAGAGCATTGAGTAGTGAACAGACACCATGAACACACACCCTGGCATTGAGACTCAAACCTCTGACCAACACTAATCTGTCTAATCATGCACAAAATAAGTGTAATTTTTTGAGTGAGTCATTCGCTCAACCGATTTGTTCAAAAACTCAGATGAAGTGACTGGCTATATCCCAAATTTCATGCATGTGTACTATAACGTAAATGAAAAACTGAGAGAAAACAGTAGTATGTCTGAATAGAAAAACAGTAGGGGAAATGTACCTGGATGATTTATATACTTATGGTGAAATTAGAAAGTGTGCATCCAGAGGTTTTATGAATGGCATCTGACACTGGTAGCCAGTGACAATAACAACATGGCGGATATTGCACATCTGAATGTACTATAATCATACTACACATATTCCTTCTATATAGTCAGAACATGCCTTTTAGCAGTCGCCAAGTAATTACTCATTCAAAAGAAGCACCTGCACAGATGAATAGTACTTTTTTTGCATCTAAAATAAATAATAATATTTTAAAGTTGTTGTTTGTTTAGAAATATCACACTTGCAATCATCCCATTAACAAGAATAAATTAATTAATAATTACTTATATTCATTTAATATACTTTAATTATATACTGTTTCACTTTTACAGGCTGCCAGTGCCCTGGCTGATGTACTCATCTTTACATTCGTTCGCACCGGTGCCCGTGAGCAGCAACGGGCTGTTCTGTGCCATTGTGCTGCTCTTCCTCATGCTCCTCTTTGTCATTATCTCCATCGCTGCCTGTAAGTGGAGGATGAATAAAGTATTGGGATTCATCATGTTCATCCTCTACTTCGTGTTCCTGGTGCTCAGTGTCATGCTAGAGGATCGAATCATCATATGTCCCGTGTCCATCTAAGCAAACATGTGGATACATTCTTGTCTTATGACACGTTTTGAACTGTATCTTCACACATATTGAAAGCATCTCTGGACTCGCTGTTGATTTATTCTGTATTTTGCAAGATCTTTTGTAAAGGGATGCAATAACTGGCCATCCAAACTATGTTAACTGTTACAGACACTTGAGTTTATTTTGGTCAACACTTTTGGCTTGTTACATTAAAATGACAGAAAAGAGTAACAGGGCCTGTCCCAAATGGTAACCATTGTGTTATCCACACTTTGGTGATGTAATGCCATATGGATTGTTGAGTGTTGACTGCTGTGTTGGCTCACTAGTGTGGGCTTTGCAAAAGGGCACATTGAGACCACATACAGAGGCGCTCTTGAGCACCCTTTTGAACCATAAAATGACAAATAAGACACCCTACTGCCTTGTGGACTTGGCAAACACAATATGGTTATGTTTGCATAATCAAAGGTCAGATCAAGTGTGCCATTTGGGACAGGACCACATAGTACTAAATATGTAAAATCTTTTACATTTTGATTTGTGATGCAATGCAAACCGAAAAATTCTCTACAATGTGTAAAAGCGCAAAGATTATAACCTTGTAAGAAGTGTTGCTTTAATTTTTTTCCAGTGATGAAAAATGGCATTTCATAACAAAAATTTCCAAATTGTTTTTAAATGAATTTTATATTGTGATTGTATTATTTGATGTTGTGGGTTTTTAGATAGCTATGGGACTATTTTGGGAGAAATTCGTGAGCTTATTGTAAATGGTGTAATTTAACCATTCTCTAATGGAATTATTTTTGTTACATGAAAAACTGTCATTAGCAAGCGTTCTAATTGCAGATCCTGTGCTGTAAGATATGACTTTTTTTTCATCATAAAAGTAGACGTCTTTACAAAATCTAATGTAATCGGTACAATTCTGATAAAACCATTTTGTGAATTTCCATGCAAATGTCACACGGCTGTTTGAATTCACTACTCAATAGAGACAAAGATTGTTCCTTTCCGAATGTCGCACATTGTGTTGATTTCTCTCTTGAGAGTTGCTCATTGTAAATATTCATTTGTTGGTTAAGTGCAAAATTAAATGGGGTTTCAAATGCGACTTTTTTTCTCCCTCAATTCATCAAACAAACCAGAGGCACCAACACAAACACAGTCGATTTAAGTGTTTATTTACAGTTCTAAACAATTTTATAGACCTGGCTCAGATCTGACAAAATGATATATACAAATATAAATAGAACAAAAGGAGTGATATGTAAAGCACATTGCCCTAACATAAAATGATTTGTTAAAAAAACAACCAACGAACAAAACAAGTCACCCTACACTAACCGCTTTAAACTAGCTTCCATGAAATAGGTCAGTTTGTTTCACTACCATGCCATATTGACGTAAAAAAGCAGGTGATAGAAAAGCTGCTAAACATTAACAGCAGTGTAAATTGAATTTGTTGTTGTAGTTTTACACAGCCTCAGGTCAATAAACAAACAAACAAAAAAACATCCTAAAAGGTTTAGGGCAGTATTATCTGTTTTTTTTTTTTCCTACTTGGGGCTTTAACATCAATGTGTATCAATCATTGTGTATAACTACATGTAGTATTATCTTTTCCATAATCCATTGCATTTTAAACATCATTAATCCTCTTCTCAACCGCACAGACTCAAAGTGCATCTTCATTAACATAATGATAAAAAAATCTAAAGTATTAAAATATAACAGTTCCAGTTACCGTATAAATAAGTGCTTGTATGCTTCAGGTACTTTATGTATCTTGACAATGGAAACCCATGTTTATGCAACACTGCTTAATATAAAGCAAGGCTTAAAAAAAAAAAAAAAAATCATAATTCCGTACCTCAATGGCAAACACACTGGATTATGTAAGTAAGTGTAAAATGATAACTTCACATTCACATTAACAGTCTCTTATATTTTATACTCGCTATATTACCCTTTAAACCCCGTTTTAAATTTGTCTCCGTACTTTTCTGCGCCCCAAGGTAAGGCATTTCTCAATTCAAAATCTCATCAAATATTTGTTTCCCCATGTAAACTGTAAGTCAAGAGTTTATATTTGGTCCAGTTCTGTACCTCAAGACGACAGTGTCACTGACGGTCACCATACGACTGGTCTCCAGGACCAGGACGACAAACAGCACACGCTCAAAAGAGAAACCTATACACTACGAACAGCATAGTCTTTACAAATGGAGACATGTCAATTATAACAAATTCCAGTCTTAAAATATAACTGTATAATACAAATATGCAAAATAATAAGACTATGTACACAAAGTCTCTCTGTGTGTGAAATATACAAGTGCCTCTAGATGGCCTAAAGAGGACTGTGTTTGTTGGGGTTGCTCATTGTGCTTCTACGCATCCTAAACGTGATCGATTTGATTGTTCTATAGCTACTGGTCCCAAATCCACTCCACCATTAACTAGATGTGAACGAATGGAGCGATGGAATGATCTGAGCACAATGATATTGCTCCTAAATCTAAACTCAAGTTTACCTGAGCAGTGCTAGATCATTTAAACGTGACCCCAAGGGGTTGAGGATCAAGACATTAGGCAGGTGGAAGAGCAAAGGTGAGGGGAAATGCAAGAAAAACAACACGATTACAGACTATATAAAGTGACGTATCCACAGGAGGTGTATGAAGAAGAACAGTCACATAAATACACGTGTGTCAAAAGAGACCTCATGGGAGCCAGAGGTAGCTTTGGTTACGATGAATGTTCAGGATCACATGAATGAAAGTGTTCCTTCTTTGGATGCCTTCCTGTGTGATGGATGAGAGGGATGAAGCAGAGGAGGCGAATCAGAGACAGGGCAGCCCAAAGGTTCTCCTGCACTCCATGACTCCAGCGCTGGGTGGACGGTCACAATTGTGGGTCATCTTGACCTGGCTAGGCGTTAAACGGTCATATGCCATTTTGTATTCACGATCAAATGCATCTGAGAAAATAAATGGAGGTGTTAGTAATGATGCTAGTGCTCATGTCCAGTGATTTGATAGATGTTTATTAGATTTTAAAAGTTTGGGGTCTGTAAATTAAAATCTGTTATGCTCACCAAGGCTGCATAAAAAAACATTATATTATTAAATATTTTTTCAATTTGAATATATTTTTATATATTTTAAAATGTAATTTATTCCTATGATGTTCATTCTAAATTCTAAATCTCCAGTGTCACATGATCGTCAGTGTCACATGATCACATGATCAAGAAATATTTCTCACGATGTTGAAAATACCTTTTGTGGAAACAGTGCTACATTTTTTATGGTGAATTGAAAGTTCAAAAGAACAGCATTTACTGTATGTGAAATAAAAATGTGTCCCTAAAAGAACATAAAAAAATCTTCCTGACCCCAAACTTTAGTATAACACTAAAGCAATCAGCTCACCAATATTTATGCTACTCTTGCCCAAAGCCACCAAAGACAGGAACAGGATATCTCTATATAAGCTCCTGCATATGATAAAAAACATAAAGAGAAATTAGTCATTCATTTAGCTTGTGAAAATGTTCATTAAAACCGTTTCTGTGTTTTATTTAAACGCTTCACACTGTTCTCATACCGTTGTCGGACGAAGCCCAGTCTGGTTCCCAGTAGCTGCAGTATCTGACTCATGGGCTGGTAGACATCGCTCCTCTGAATGCTCTTCACGACACTCTGCAGCAGCTCTAAGCTCACAGTCTGCTCCTCCTCAGATACTGCAGGATTTGCACCTATTTAAAAAACATGAACTCAGAGTGAAGTAGAAGACTGGTACATAGCGTTATCAACTACGTTGAGTAGTTTTTGTTCAACTTTCAATGCAGTTGCTAGTGTGTTTTGTGTGATCTACAACTCTGATATTGTGGTATCTAAATATTTCTTCTGAAGTGTATTAACTAAAATATGTTTTTTTCCCACATTTTCTCCTCCACCAGGCAAATGCCTGATCTCTTTAGAAAAATAATGCCACACTTCAGCTCAAGTCTCATGGTTTGAGGCATAACTCATGTCCATAGCACAAACAGGATAATATGTTTGCCAAAGAACCACTTTCATGCACATTTAGAGCCATAAAGCTCTGTGTAAATGACTTATAGATAAATATTTGTATTATATTCTTACAATATGATTTCCAAAGCAAGTAGCAAGGCTTGATGGGGTCCTGATGCAGTCTGGGATTGTCCCACAGGATCTGGACCAAGACATTCTTACTGTCTTCAGATGCACAACTTTGCAGAGGCTGCAGAAAAAACAAACAAACATGTAAATAATACTTATGCAAGCTCTTACTGAGAAGCATAGCTGCATCACCGACAGCATTTACAATTACTTACTCGTTCAAACACAAACGGGAAGAGGAACATCAGATGAGAATTTTCTAAATCTACCTGTGAATCTCTGCAGTAGTGTTTGGAGC
Organism: Enteromius trimaculatus; assembly: GCA_032361065.1. Lineage (NCBI taxonomy): Eukaryota > Metazoa > Chordata > Actinopteri > Cypriniformes > Cyprinidae > Enteromius > Enteromius trimaculatus. The sequence continues at coordinate 11,849,291 of JAUMHP010000073.1, read as the reverse complement.
TCAAGCAGAGGCCCGGCAAGCTGCTGGCCAGGTCCAGCCTACGGAAAAACCACACCAGATTCCAGAACACAATAGGGTGGTGATCCACAATGGCTGCAGACGAGATGGCCTGGTCCCCCTCGTTCTCCAGCAAGCTTTCCAGTTCCTTCCAAAGTACCAGAGGACTCAGGTAGGGCACGGTAACTGGCTCCTGTAGCACACAAACGCTAAAATAACTACCAGCATAATCAACTGAATGAACTTTTGAGTCATAGACGTATCAAGTATTACATGATACCGAATTTTCTTGAAAATACATAGTGTAAATCGCACTGCTGAGAGATTTTTTTTTTTTTTTGGATCAGTGTATGTCACATATTACATTAGAAAATATGTAAAATACTGGTAATTGAAGTTATAAACACTATAAACACTACAAACAAATAGGGCTCGAATTGAGGATCAAAATATGATTCTGAAACAATGAAATATAATGAATTGCAGTTTGAGAAATGTATTCTTACAGGGTCTTTCTTGCCAGCGCTGGATAGATTGCCAGCAGCATCATGAACTTGTGGTATTTCATCTGCAGTTTCTGTCTGGCATGTATTTGCATCTTGAGAGGTGGATCTGATAATATTAAGAAAACAATTAGAAATGGTGAATATCTCCATAGAAATGCTCCATATTGTGTGGTTGCAGGACAAATTACCTTTCCTGGTCACCCAGGTTTCTGATGTCCACATTGAGCAGAGGCAAAAACGGAGAGCCGCAAAAGGGGCAAGTGCTATTCAGGTTAGAATCATCTGCTGTCCAACCAGCCATGATCTCTTCATCATACACCAAACTCTCACAGGTGTTACAGCGTGAACAACTGGACATACGTACCTAGAACATCAAACAAAGTTAGCCACAATAACTCTTGCTACAGTAATACTTAAGCATAACGTGCTGATTGTACAAACTCACTTCGACAGCGTAGTTCTGCACAGACTGAGAAAGGCTGGAATCAGAACACGCGTCTGGGGTCTGCAGAGCTCTCATTACTGTCGGCGGTGGACCTGAAGGACAGTAAACAAAACAAAAGTCACTCTCTGCGGAAAAAGCAGCTTTGAAGACATCAGAGAGCAATCTTCTCCAAAAACAAGTCACATTTCAAGGTGATTGCCTGCAGGGATTATGAATGCTAATTCTGATGGCGCTGAATGAGGAGAGAGGCTCTACAGAAGTCTGGGATAAGAGCGTGTATGCGGATGTGAGTGATTGGGGAGCACTTCAGCACAACCCCCGTCAGCCTGATTAAAGAGCCCCTCTCAGACCCCATTACTGCGGAGCCAGACACACTCACAGCCCTGTCTGCTGGCCTACTTCTGCAGCTGCTGGAGCAGAAACAATGACCAGCCTCAGGAACGACACACAGCACTCCATATGCAAAAAACATGCTTAATCACCCACCCAAAGCATCACGGATAAAGGCCTGGAAAAGTGGCAAACAAGTTCATTTTTACAATAGAATTCTACACAATTAGAATGATCACTCCTTCACATGAATTTAAAACATAGCTCCTTCTTTTTCTTTGGGTCTCTAATTGTGCAACATTGTAATCTTATCAAAGGACTGGAAAATAACGTGCATTTCTTATAGGAAAGCCTGATGGGTAATTTTCTAGCACACTGTCTATTTTTAGCCTATATTATTTATAAGAAACCTCCAAGAACAGAGGGAGCCACTTATAATCAACATTATTTATTAATATTTAAAATGTGGTATGTATTTTTTGCCATTTTGCCAAGCTTGCTCACTTCAACCTCGTGTCCTGAATTTACTGTCTGGAAAAACCAGAACTAAAAAAAGTGGATCACTCTTTTGAGCCCCGGTGTGCGATGACGCATGGAATTGTAAAAACTAGTTTAAATTAAATAAATTAAATAACACAAATAATGAATTTTTATACTGAAATTACATTTAAATTTGTGTTTTTTTTTTTATCAAATGGGTGAACAACACAAACACATAAAACTGTACATAAATAAACATTAAATAATATATTATGGTTAAAAACTGGAACTTTCAATATAACAAAATGATGTGATAATTACACAATTTTCTTTAGAAAGCAAAATAAAACAATAAAACTAATATAATAAAATAATGGTACATATGGATTACATTTTTTTTTTTTTTAATTTTCACTTTGAATCAAGACACGCATTAATTTCTGTGAGGTAAGGAATTATTTTATCCATGGTATAAAAATGCTGACAGCATTGCAATATTAATTAATATAAACAATGGTGTCTGGATATATTTATAAGAATGATTATGCAAAGCATAAAACCATTTGCATGTGATAACAGTGTTTCTTCAGAACCATATTGAACATCAAGCAGACGTACCATTGAGCGAGGACTGGCGGTAAAGTCGAGGTGGTGCAGATGGGCTTTCTAGGCAATGGTTGCTCCTGTAAGGGCTTCTTTTAGGACGTGTGACCTGCTGAGTGGCATCACGTTGTGGGGAAGGGAGCCCCTCGGGGTCTACACAGGGATCGCTCTCAATCAGAGAAGAGCAATCGGGGTCACCTGACCCCAGAGAGGACACACTGACCCGGTCAGAGTTGAAGTCCTGGTGAGGATGATAAATAGAGATTAAGAAATTTGGCAAGGCCTTCATTATTAGAAAGTAAGAAGTTCCAAAACATCATATGTACCTGTGCAATAGACGTCTGGGAGGAAAGTCGTGAATACAGTCGGCTGGCTTTCTCAGCCACGCCCTTTCCAGCAGAGAGGAAGCTGCTCTTGAACACGTCCAGGGTCGGGGTGAGCAGAGAGTCCATAGAGAAAGAGGAGGAGGGAGTAGGTGAGGAAGGGGAGGCCAGGGAGGTGGGCCGCTGTTCCCTTACCCTGCGCACGCGGCCCTGAGGGAGAGAAGGTGAGGAAAAGAGTCGTGTTCGTGGTTGAGGTTGGAGTTGAGAGGTGCTAGGGGAGCTGAGTGCTGCTGACATGCGGGGAGAGCTGTGAGGAGATGGGGTCTGACGGCCCTTCAGGTCCACACTGAGAGAGCGCTGGCTTAATGGGCTGCTCAGGTTGTTCATGTAGTGATGAATCTCTTCAGCCAGGTCTCGGCGGGCAGTTGGGGTGTCTGCATTATCGCCCTCACTGTGGGCTTGAGTCTCAGCCACCATGAGAGACAGAGGATCAAACCCTGCTTCGATATCTGTCCTCTTAACCACTCGCCCAAGAACACTACTGCAGCTCACGCTCCTCTCCACGCCGATATGCTCCCTCTCCATGGCAACTGTGCAGCTAGCAGTCCTCTCCACAGCAACTTTAGGTGGGCTCACGACGCCCCCCACTGCTTCCGTTTCAGTCAGCGTTGGAACAGACTCATTGCTGAGTTCTCCTACTGTCTTATCTGGAGTTAGATCCAGAGTGCTTGGCCTTACGTGCTTTCCTCCGAAAATATTCAGGGAGTTTGGCCTTTTTGTCTTTGGAAGGGCGAAGACATCACTGTTTTCCTCACGGGTTGCAGATGCCTGGATTTCAACCATAGGAGAAGAATCTTCTTTCTTCGAGAGTACGGTCTGGGACACTAAACATGGAAATAAGATTATTGTTAAAATAAAGCAAATTAAAAAAGCAGTTTAATAGCGTGCGGTCCCAACTTTTACCACTAGGTGGAAACATAGAGGCGTTCAGTGCAAGTCACATTTGTGATCAAGTACTAGCATTGCTATAGTTACAAATTGCTTATTAGCAGGCCTATTATTAACATATTGGGTACTAACTACTAATAAGTAGCGAATTAGGAGTTTATGTAACTTTTCTGTCTCTATTCTGCATGCGACAACTATTACACTGTTAGATTAAACCCTTTATTTTGGATTGTACTCAAATTCTGTAGAATAAGCAATAAGGTAGTACATCGTAGTGAGCATACCCTGTTTATGTTTAGGGACAAGAGCATTCTGTGTTACTCACATGGGCAAGAGTTTCTGTCCTTCTCCTTCATGTCTGGAGAGGAGTTCTGCTCCTCACCTCCTCCTAACCTCACCTCCTCTTTAGACAGAGAATCATAGCCCTGATCAGACTGACCACCTGGAATCAAACAATACATAGAAACACTCCTAAACACTTGGCAAACCCTCTCAGTGTGCACAAAAAAAAAAGAAAGAACGTCCTTACAAAAAAGGTAAAGTTAGATGTTTAGTAGGGTCTTTTCATGACTCACAAATCTGTATAGCATACTTTAGAGTTTATCCTACTTTACAGATTTTGGGTGATTTGATGCAGCTGGATAGAGTCTCTTAGAAGAACAGCTTCAAACAAAGTTATTCTAGCCTGGCAAATCTTAAAGCATGATAACAGAACATCTAAAAGGAGCAGTGATTTACTTTCTCATATACCATTATAGGGCAGAAACACACTGACAGACACACACATAGGGGCTGCTTCTGAGCCACACTGAGAAAGCTGATGGGGCATAAAGCTCACATCACAGTACTGCCTCCAGAGGTGAGCTAAAATAACACCATTAGTCATTCCTTTTTTCCTTTCTCGCCTCCTCAGTCAGACTCCTGCTATACTCAGTAACTGCGAGTCTCTTCTGTCAAACCATACATCTCTCAGATCTTCTCCACGGGCTTCACTGCCTATAATACTTCAAAAAGCTGTTCGAACATATAGAGGGCCTTTCTTCTCTGTTTTTTTAACATACTGTCAGATACAGATGTCAGGCACCTACTGCAGTCCTGCTCCGTTGTTTTCATTACTTTCCTTTTTCTGTGGAAAGTTTACAGTATTTTATTTTTTTTGTCATGTAATGAATATTAATGGTGTCTACTGCTGTTTTGAACCATATTGACTTTCATTCTATGAACAAATTATATGTTTCCTTTGATATAATTAACAAGAAATTAAAAGAGATGTTTGCTAGGCCCATCTCAGTTAAAAAGATCCTGCAAAAACATTGCACACTACTGCTTAAATGTTTGGGGTCAGCAGGATTTGTCAAACATAGATTAATATTTTTCATTCAGCAAGGATGCATTTATATGTTCAAATGTAACAGTGAATACATTTATAACGCTACCAAAAGTGTGTTTTTTGGAATAAACGCTGTTCTTTTGAAGTGTCCAGAACAAATGCATCATGGTTTTCACAAAAAAATATATTTTTTTAAATATAACTTTTTTAAGCACTGACAATAATAGAAAATGTTTCTTCAGCATCAAATCAGCATATTATAATGACTTTTGAATAAATACATTGATGGCTGCTAAAAGTTTAGCTGTCATCAAAGAAAAAAATCTATTTTAAAATACATAATAAACTGAATTTACTTTTTTATTATTATTATTATTAAGCTTGATACATATTTTTATTTTTGAAAATTGCATTCAAGATTCATTTGTATCATCTGAGGGGGCTTGTGAATGGGCATAATGCTTTTGTTTACTGCACCAAATGTGTCATACTAATGTGTGCTTTTAAAAAAAGACAAAAGACTGAAAGCGAGAAAAAAAGCAAGAGAGATGTCTTTTCACTCCCACAGTGAAAAATAATGACTCTCCTAGAGACTTCTGATGAGTTTGAAGGAGAGAGAAGCACATCCTGTTGTGCCGAGGGCGCAGTGGAGAGCCGATGATGGAACGAGAGCACAGAAAGACTGAAAGCAGACCGGGTACCTGTGCTGGATCTGTCATCACTGGAATCCATTTTAGTGAAGTCTGTATCAATGGAAACTCGCTCTGCCGAATCGTTAGAGCTGTCCAGACTGCCATGGCTTACACTGTCGAGATCACTGGCATCTGCTCGGAAGAACAGTATGAAAGACAGTTAGTAGGAGAACTAACAAGTAACATATTTCAAAACACAACAGTTTGCAACGTGAAAAGCTTTGGTCAAAGATTGCATCATATTTCAAAGTGGCAACAGAGCAGAAAAGAGCAATGAAAAACGCGTGTAGTGTGTTTTCTGATACAAATTGAAAACTAAAGCCACCCACGTGGTGAGAAGGTTGTTAAGGGCTTTCAAACAGAGAATCTCTTTTAGATATACATTAGCATTTTAAGCAAAATCTAGTTTTTTAGGTTTATGCCTTTAAAAAGGTAAAATAAGCTTAATTTAAGATTCATGCTTAGTACTGTCTTGTATGGTTAATTTGATATTTAGATTTTTGTTTATCAGAGAAAAAAATCTATAAAATCTATAACATACATTTAATAATCAATAAAACAACAATTAAATATAAAAAATACACTAGTTTTCAAAAAGTTTGGTGTTTTTTTTATAGTAATGGTATAAGAAGATAAATGAACTGTTTCCTACTTAAAATGTAATTTATTCCTCTGATGGTTGATAATTCAGAAGCCATTACTGCATTGTTTCATTGTCGCTTGATACTTCAGAAGTAATTTTAATATTGCAAAGATTATATGGAGCTTAACATTTTTGTTGAAACAGTGTCAATGTTCTTCAGTATTCTTTGATGTTTAAAAGTAAAGGATTTATTCAAAACTGATTTAGTTTTCAACTATGCTTTACAAATAGTCTTTTATATTTTGATCAGTTTAATGCATCCTTGTTGAATAAAAGTATTTATTAAAAAATATATATATATATCACATTGCCAAAATCAAGCGCAGACTGTGAACTGTAGTGGCTGAGGAGGCAGCTATCCACTCTTATCTTAATTGGACCCATTAAAGTCTTTCTGGTTCAGCAGCCAGGCTGGATCTAGCCCGAGTACTGAGCGGGAGATAGCTGAGAGATAGCTTCCTCAGGCACAAAACTCAAGTAACGCTGTCTTTGTGAGAAATGAGGGAACGTTTTTCCGACAGTGGGAAATGATATTGATGCTCCCCTGCAGACTTGGCTAGCCTCTCTTATTCTGAAACAACTCTGATGATATAACTGACTATTTTGAAGGAAAATTACAAGTCCTGGTGTGGAACTGAGTCCAAACGCTTATCACTTTGCAGAATCAGTGAATGTAGCTATTAATGAACTTGGTCAATCTCAGGTCCAAAATATTTTTGCAAACTACCTTGTATATACACAGCTATTTCCTAACTAAAATAAAATCTAACAAGTGGCTAATTTGGAACCGATTTTCAAAGGCAGCAGCAATTCTAAGCATAATTTTGAAGCACCTAGTCCAAGAGACTCACTCACAACTGATTTCAGTAGTTATATTCGAAGGATAACAGAAGGAGATAAAGGAAAAACAGCATCTAAGTGTCATTTTTCCAGATTGGACCTGACTTTTTTTTACAGGAAATTCAAGGAGTGTGTCCATTTCTGTGGAATGTGTGAAACAGAGTTGGGGGTTTTACCAGAGAGATGGGTGTCTTTTGGGTGGGTGGTCTGCCTCCTCCATACTTGTTTGAACAGCACCACACCCCGAACCACATTTCTCAGTTTTCCCCACAGGAAGTATCCCCCTCTGGTGGAGGAAGGCCATGTGCTCTCCAGAACGGCCTGGGGAAAGAAGAACAGCACAGTGAGATACACACACATACACACACTCATATAGAGATTAACTAAATAATTCTACAGCACAACGCCTCTCATTATCTTAAGTAGATTGTGTTCTCTCTCAAGGACTAGCTTTAATTACTCTGATAGAATTGGAACAACACTCAGCGGCCTGGACTTATGTCTCTGTGTCCTCTTGGTATTTTGGGACGTGTTGCAAAGCACACACAAAAAATGGTCCCCGGGGAGATGATTGCTAGTCTAAGCTTTTGTCTCATGATAACAGGCATGAGAAATAGATTCACATGCCAAACGCACTGCCGTCTCGAGGCTCTTGAGCATCAACATAACACACCTACATAGGATAAATCTGTTTTCTCTCTGCTTTTTTCTTTAAAGAAGTAATTTTACAAAAAGAAAATTACACAAATATGTCATTCATCACTTTTTGATTAAATCTAAAGTGGCTCCAAGAGGTATTTGCATAATTATTCACTTAAAATATATTGTTGTCATTTCATTAGAAAACAAAATATGTCAAATGTCAAAACAGGTGACATTTATAAACTAATTATGCCAGAGCAGCGGTTGGGTTGGAGCCTGTAAATGGGTTGCTGATCTGTCCTGATTCTGTCTGTTCTAGTTAGTAGGCTAGTAGGGAAAATGCTAAAAGCAAAATTGCAAGTAAACATATAATTGTGCACATAACATTTCATATGAAACACATAAACATAGAAAAGGTTTGACTGCAAAATAAATATGTTGACTAACTTCTAAAATTAGGAGTAAACAACACCTTATATCTTTTGTCATTAATGTCACTTTTGTAAAAGCTAATCGAATCACATGATGCGACACAGTTTGCGTGACATTTTCTCATCCTCAAAAACCAGCAAAACAACAAAAAGAAATGGAAGCACAACCCAGGCAACATTAAAAAAAAGGTGCACTTATGAGGACATACATGCCATTTTAATATTTCATTTTAGAATACATTACTTCATGTATTTCAACAAGAAATAGCAAAACGTGTGTATCGGTACAGATAATACCTGAACCAGAAAACTTCTTAAGTCTTAAGTCGCTGGGGTATATATGTAGCAATAGCCAAAAATACATTGTATGGGGCAAAATAATACATTTTTATTTTATGCCAAAACTCATTAGGATATCAAGTAAAGATCATGTTCCACGAAGACATTTTGTACATTTCCTACCACAAATATATTACAACTTAATTTTGAGTTGTAATATGCATTGCTAAGAACTTATTTTAAGAACTTTAAACAATTTTAAATGTGATTTATTCAGATTTTATTTTGCACAATCTGATTCTAGATTTTTAAATGGTTGTCATAACAAGTTTATTATATATTCATCTTACAGATGATGTATAAATCTCAATTTCAAAACATTGGCACTTTTCTTTGGTCCAGAGTCACATATATGTATATTTATTTAGTATTATTTTGATTGCAATGTGTCCCTATGTAACATAAAAGAAAACTATGCTCACTCTGTTGTAGTATCCATAGGTAATGGCATTAGGCTGCACTCCGGCTTTCTTCATTTCAAATAGAACCCGGACGGCAAGAACAGGCTGTCCATACTGCCCACACAGCTGCATCAGGACCCGGTAACACACCTCCATTGAAGCAGAAACCAACCATTACTTAAAAAAACCACAACACCGGTGGAAATTTCCACTGTCTAGGTACAGCACAAACTGTACTGGCAAAACCAATCAATAGAGACTGTTAGGCGATTCTACCTCATCAGGGGGCTGCAACTTTTTGTCCTGCATGTTTCTCAGCACGTCGTAAGCAGTATGCAGCGCCCGCACCTTAGAGTGGCAGGCGCTGACATAAGCGGGCAGGCACATGAACCACAGGCCATGACAATGCCTGAGCAGACACTTGGACCACATCTGTGGGATGGAGGAGTACGTCTTAGCCATCCTCTGGGCTGATTTGATCTCCTACAAAGGGAGGATCAGAGAGAGGATGAAGCATTAGAGAGGAGGGGGAGAGATTTGACAAGCGGTATCATGGGGTGTGATTTGGATGAGATTACTGTTTGAAATGCCAACCTGTTGGGAGCGCCTGAAAATGGCAGCTGGGCTGATGGGACTGATGTGTCTCATAGCTGATGTTGCTTTGGGGACTCTGGGACCGTCCTGAAGCTCACAGAGTTGGGCGTTGAGTACGGGAAACCCACTGTAGCTGCAAGACATCAAGAGTGCATGCTAAGCTTGTACTTGATTGTTATTGTCAAGTCATGTCAAATTTTATTTGTCAAAAGCACAGGCAATCAATGTAGTTTCTGCAGATTTAGAAAAGATCTTTATACATTTTTTGCAGATTTTACAAGTCAGAAACAATATATAAATATTAAAGCTATTTGATTTCCTTGTTTTGTTTAGTGCCATACCAGCTTCTGTGGCTATTTTTATGATGTAAACTATACTTAAAAAGAACAAAATTCAGAGTAGAAATATTACAATTCAAAAAAATATGTTTATATAATAGAAATTCACAAAATGCATAAGAAAATTAACAGAAAATTCAAAATGTAAAAAAAAAATTAAATGTTTCTTTTTTTTCAAATACAAATAGCATGCCACATAAGACAATAATAATAATTATTAAAATTATTTTAAAAAATCTATATATGGGATGTGGGACAATATTAATTGGCTGTTGTCCCAAAATAATACTAAATCCAGAAATAACATATTCATTTAATATTATCCCATGCTCTCTGAGGAGTGTGCTTTACTGCTTTAGTGAGAGTTTCTATAGACACACGATCCTTAGAGGGGATTACTCTACATGCGGCACCCTGGGAAAGGTTTAGAAGGAGATTACGCTACTGCTACAATGCCATCTGTGGTGTGGCACACTGTTTATGTGCATGCTGTTGTAGTGTGGATGGGAGTTTGTCTGCATGCAGCGTCTGTTGTACCTATAAACAATAGGTGGCTCCTCTCCTTCTGGAAGTGCTGGCAGCTCTGGAGGGGTGATGTAGACCGTGTGCTCGCTACGGTGGGATTTGTCAAGTTCAATAAGCCTTGTGTCTTCTGGCTTATCGCTGTCCACCTAGAGTAAAAACATACTTTATGAGATACAGACTGTATTCTGTTTCCACTAGAACACAAAGTAAGAGGCAATGATCTATGACTGAGAAAAGATCAGGTTTGGTTAAGCGTACATATGTTTGCCAACACTGGTCTCAGAATAAAAAGAGGAAAGTAAATGTCAAAAGAGGAACCAGAGAGAATATTTATAGCAACTGGAAGGCTTAAAAAAGCCTTATCACTTGCTAACTTACTCAGTACTACTAAAAAGACTCATCCCATGTCAATGCAGAGCTACATTTTGATCAGAATTGAGAACTGAATCTTGAACCAGACACACATACTGCCATACAACCATGCCAAGGGATTTTCCACTGTCTGGACATGCTGAAGTTTGCCAAGTGCAGATGATCTGATCTCAGATCAGACGGAGCACTGGTTTTAGTGTAAATGACCCTGATAATCTCCCACATTGCTTCGTCCGACTGATCTCATATCTGTACCAAGAAGCTCTGATCCTCCTAGTCTTCATCCAATCCTCCCCATCTGCCACAGACACACTACAAGTGCACTGACCTGGACTTAACGCTTAATGTTGTATTGCTCGAGGGGTGCGAAACCATCCCAGAGCATTTTATAGGCTAGACGAGGCTTGGAGGAGCCACTGTGCATTTAGCCTTCAGACAAAGTCTGTCTACAAGCCCTGTAAATGGACCATAAATGTATCATAAAGCCCATGCCACTGTACTACACTGGCTATCAAATAAAGCACGACTATCTATCTATTGATGGAGGGGAAATCAGTTTAAGTATCTGTAAAGCATTCTCAGCAAAATTATCAGACAGACAATAAGAGCAACAGAACAGAATCAAGCTCTTGCTGCACTGAAATTAGTTTCCCTGAGAAGGTTTTAGATCAATCTGTGGATCTATTTAACAGAGAAAAACCACATTGATGACTGTGGTGTCAATTAGAGCTCTCTGCACCGGGATGCCAAAAGGCACTTTCCATGAATGCGGTACAAAATGAAGTCTAAAGTCCATTTTCAACAAGTAGTCAGTGAAAGCAGGTACTTAACCTTTAGAAAATGTGGAAAAGTCTTTACCTCAGGCAAAGTGAACGCAGTGTAGTTTTATTAACAGCCTGATTTTCTCGGGATATCGCTTATATACACATACATTTATGTTTGTATGTATGTTCAGTAAAAATGCTACATCATGAGGTAAAAATGCTGTATTAGCTGTTTTATTGAAAGCCTTATTTATTAATTTTTTATGTATATATATATATAAATATAGTCAGCAATTATTTAACAGCAAATGTAAACATCAGGGCAATGTAGATTGGTTTCTGTTTTACCAAGTAAATACATAAATTAATGCTGAATTGACTAGAAATGAGTTTTTTTGTGTGAGAGGAAAGAGAGCATTAGTATAAATCTAGCAGCGTAGGAGATTTGTTGCCAGGGACAACAGTGTAATAAAGAATTTAAAAATAGTCTCAACAATATTCCACAGCAGAACACTACAATTGTTCCATTATAATCAAGTATTCGAGAGAGCCTTGTAATAATTATACACAGTGCTGCAGAATACGTTCAAAATGTTCTCCGTTTTCAATGCTTTGAGAGCTTTGAACAAACGTTTCGAACACAAAGGCGGCACTTAAATTAAACATTTCACTCAGAAAGATGGTTATGTATTACTAAATTCTGATAAACTTTAAAATTGGGTCATTGGATCATTGAGGTGTCACACTGTAACCAATTGCTTTCAGGCCAAAGGGGTGCATGGTTTGTCCTTTACCTCCCTGGTTCCTTTATAAATGTCCTCTGCGAACACAACCCACAAACCGTGTCAGTTTAAATCAACTCAAACTGTCGTTTTCATTACCACCACAGTGCTAAAGAACGTCCTCCAATGTCCTCGCATAAGAGAAGGACAGGCCAGAGCAGGATAACTGTGACTCTCACTGATGGTAGCACAATTGAAAGTGTAATACAAAGAGCTGCACATTCGTCTTTACTAGAACACCATAGCCTTGTGAGGAGGACAGGTGAGAGATGGCTCCCGCTCCTCCAAACAAGAATAAATTGTGCTCCTGTTGAGACGGATGTAAATGTACTACAAAGGCACAAAACAACCATACAGGAATATATTAGTCTGCAATTTACAAAGGAGACAACTTGCAGCGATTCGCTGAAGATACAGCTTCAGACGCGGAGTCTGGATCATACAGAGAAAGGGCACAACAGTTGCGAATATAAGGAAACGCAAAGTGGCGTAAGGCACAGGAAAATTAATTATGCATGCAGGATCTCAGTGGTTCTGCATGTTTTTAATTATGAAGGCGGCAAACATGCATCTTCAAAACCAAGATTCATAATCCCAGTTATGAATTAGCACACCCAGGGTGAAACCACCAAACAAAACAGGTCATGTCTGTCAACCGAGGTCAAAAACCTGGGATGAGGTTTTCTTAAACAGTCCTAATTATATAAAATTTTATGAAAAGGGTGAGATCTGTGACCTATTTTCGAGGGTCCTTATAATAGTCCTAATGATTTTAAATATTATTAATATAAATTAAGTAAAATAAAATATTTCGTAGAAAAACTAAAAGCCATTTTTGTAATCAAGGTCAAGTACTCTATTATACTCACTATTTTCGGTTCTGCAATACATCAGAAATGAATAGACACTGAATTAAGCAACTTACCTTCCCCCCTTTCTCTGTGCCGAATAACTTTCCATGCAAGCAAGTGAAGATAAAAGTTTGAAGAGAAAAGAGAAAAGCAAGTAGTGAGAAAAGCAAAAATAATAGGACAGGCTGTTTAGATGAAAAGGCAAAGTAGACAAGAACAAACGAGAGAACAATGCTCACAGAAAATTAATAACCTGACATAAGAAAGCCCAAGGGATCACAACAGCACAGCTATTAACGACAACATTTCCCCTTACTGTTCTCACAAATCATGCCATGCACACTTCCTTGAACTCTTTGTATTTTTCAGATGCTCTTTGCTAAGAGCCTGGAGTTTAGTTTAAAACGGTAACTCTTTGTGAGCTTTGTACAAGCAGTTTCTACTGAATCTGATTAGGTGGCTTATTCTAGATAGAGGCATGAGATGTGGGAACTAAATATGTATATGTTTCATACCTTGTCAACACAGTCATCAAAGAAAGCGAGGCTTGCATCCTTATCACTGACAAAAGAGCACTCTTCGATGAAACGAATGAACATCTGAGTCTTGGTCATGAAGGAGTAAAACTTTTGATGGGATCGATCGCGACTCTTCAAAAAGCCTGAAAAAAATGAGTCAAGGACATCAAGAGGATAGTCAGAGAGTTGCCATTACAATAAAAAAGTGATTACATTCGTTATTCGATTACTATAATTCACCGCCACAGTTGTCCGTTGCGATTAAACATTTAATCAGTCAAATTTAAGAGGGCGTGAGTTATTCACTAGACTGTCGTCATTGAGAAAGCCGTACGCAGTGTGAAAGATGTAACAGATTCTAACTCAGGGATTACATAAGAGCCTGCAGATGTGTTCTCAGACATTCCATTAATCATTGCAGTTTGTTGGACCTGTCAGGTATGCCTAATTTCCAATGGGGCTTTATCAAAACGGCCACAATAATTTCAAGCCTGATTTAAGCCAGACTCCACAGGCACAGGGCCAGATTTGAGCATTCTGAGCAGCTGCTGAGCTTCAGCATTCCACTAATGCATCACAGTGGACTCACTGCATGTGGTTGGGTCAGAACAAGATTTTAATGCACTGTTTAACGCCGTTTTGACGCCGATGAAGCAACTCTATCACAGCTGTTCCTGACATTCACAAACAACCTGAAACATCAGTGACGGAAAGCGAAAGAGCATCACGTCCATCTTGGCGGCTCACCTTGCAGGTCGAAGAGTGAACTGGCATCAGTTGCTTTTTCAGACGGAGCCTGTGTGATGGGCAGCAGGTATGAACGGTAGCCTTTCAGGATGGCCGCCATGAAGCGCAGGAAAGCCTCCTGGATCTCCAGCTCCAAGGTTTCCAGACTTTTCCCACCACTGCCAGGTTCCCGCTCGCTCATGAAGGCCTCCATCTGTCCTTCCTCACGACTCATATGATAACCTGCGGAAGATCAATGCTTAAATTAACTACCATTCAATAGTTTCGTGTCATTAAGATTTTGCTCTATTTTCATTTCAGAATATGTTACAACGGAACACATTTACATTGTAGTGCTATTGAGCAAATAAATTCAAATACATCAATATATTACACCATAATTCAATAATTCAAGGAGAAATGTACTGATAATGTCAAGGTTAAATATGTAGCATATCTCAATAATGAAGATATAGCAGGCTGCGTTTGAGATATGGGTGCGGTGCTTAAGCTCCTTTCACGTCACTTAAGAAAGGTCAGCAAAAAGATTGTAGGCTCTGTCTGTTATTAATCATCCACATCAATGGACACATAATTTTCTCCAAAAAACATATGGGAATGCAGTCACTTAGCACAGAAAGATACATAATTTTTATTACAGTTTACCTATAAATAATATCTCTTTAGGCCCAATTTTACGAGTCTGTACATTCCACTAAAGGCTGTTTTCGAGAACCAAAAACACATTGAATAATTGAGGTCAAAGTTTGGTTCAAAGACTTAACATCAATCAGCTCTCATGTATCAAATCCCGGCACTCGAAAAATGACTTTGTGCCTCTCTTCGCCTCTATCCAGCCAATTGCCCTCGTCTCTAAATCTCATCACATCTCAAGGATGACTGCTTTTGCTCTTACTCGGTCAAGCATTCATAAAACAATGCTAGGTAATAAACATGATACTGTCAGAGCCCAAAAGGACAGTAGAAGGCCAATAAGAATGGCACTTTCTGTGCAGTGAAGTGAACTTATATTGCATTGAAAAGGACAGAAGATAAGTTAAATCGTTTTTTTCTTGACACCACAGTGACCCCCCCCCCTCACTTACCCTCATTCAGTTGCTGGTAGAGATTGCTGAGGGTGTTGATCAGATGTTTACAGGCTTTTCTTGGCAGGATCTTCCAGGTCAGGGATCTGCGCTCTTCTTTGCTGAAATAGGTCACACATGTTTAGCATTTGAGCGGGTAAACAGCAAAGGGAGTCCATGCCCATGAACAACATAACTGAGAGCTGCTTTATAGTTGCAATGTTGGTTTTACAAGGTCTGTAATCTTTAAGGTGAATACTGGCAAACAAACAACACAGGAACATGTGTTCAACACATGGTGGTACTGAGGGTCCTATCTTTACTACAACATTCCTCACAGCTCATATATCCTGATCTTTTCACCATCTGCATATAGATAAAGAATAGTATTACTTAGAAATTTCCCTTGAAAAATGTTTGGTATTGCTTAAAATTTCTTATGAACCTAAACACTATTCATATCACAAAACACACCAATTATCGCCTACACTGGGAAATTAGTGTTTATTTAGTGTATTTATGTGGTAAAAGATTACTGTATCTCAACAACACAGGTCAAAAAGGCAAGGAGAGTTTCTCATGGGAACTCAGAACTATGTAGGGGTAAAAAGGTCACTCACTGAGTTATAGTGTTGGTGTCCAGGTCCACACAGCTTATGTCCGTCGGTGGCTCATAGAGGTCAAAGTACCGTGAGTCCACCCCTACAATGAAAGGGCATGGAGCACTGAGCACATCTGCCAGGGCCAGCGGGCAGAGAGGAATGTATGGGCACGGCCAGTGGAAGGGAAAAATCATCTGTGGAACACATAAAACAAGTTGAGACAAGGCACAGCCAGAAGTGGGACAACATGCAAAAGAAACTGATACTGCACGGATCTTAAAATAGAAATAGGAAAGGCATGAGTGAAAATGAATATTCTTCCACTTACTGACACTAGAGCCTCGGTAACGCTGGTAAGAACAGCTGGACGTAAGGAGTGAACTAGGATCTTATGTTCAGTCACAGCCAACACCAGCAGAGTTGCTGCATTTTTTGGGCCGAGGTTCAGAAGCAGTGTAGAGAGGCGTCCGCCACTGTGGGCAGAGAAAATAGGCGCGTAAACAACACATACTCACTAAAAATAAAACCAAAACAAACCGCGACAAAGCATAGCAACAAAAAACAACAACACAAAAAACATAATATAGCACAGTACAACACAACATAACATAGAAACCCAAAGCAAAACATATTAAGACATAAATGAATATCTGCAATGAGATGAGCAATTGATCAAAATCAAAAAGGAGTGTCAACATGCTATAAAGATATCACACTTAACCAGGTCCAGCTGCAGTAAAATTTCCAAACTTCATGCTTTAATCGGCATTCATCTGACATGGTCAGTATATCTTGTGTCCGACTTACCTCAAAGGGAGTGGAGAGGAAACAGGCTGGCTCAGCATCAGGCTATCATGTGGAGACAGCTGTGAAAAACAAGCACACAAACGAGCGGTCACAGTGAGATGAGAGCGAGGGTTGGCAGCTATTTGACCACACAATGTCATTTGTTTTGACACATTCAAGAAAGACGGTGTTCAAACAAAGATGCCACATGCGCAAAACTCACCTGCACCAGAATACGTGGCCTTTGCGAGGAAGGGAAAGGAACCTTGTGCATGAAATGGGAAATATGCCTGTGGACAAATAAAAAAGCATTACTTTATAGTGGCCGCAAAAGGTTTTTGGACAATACATTTTCAGTTTTAGCTCGTCAACCTCTAACATTGTCCTTAGAACTCACTTTTCAATGGGTAGAGTGTGTGGACCTGAGATGGAGTATCTGTAGAGGAAGGTCAGGAAGTTACGAAAAGCATCAAAAAAGGGCCAGTGAGAGAGAAGACAGATGCTTTTGTTGGTGTGGACAGTCATGGATCCATCAGGCCTGAGCCCGTTTGCCTGCAGGCCCAGCTGAGATAGCTGCTTGTCAGTCAAATGTTCTTCTGGGTAGGGCTCATAGAACTGGATGGCGGCACCGTAAACCTGAGAGCAAAAGCCAGATTCATGAACACCTTCTAGGATTTGGGATGGTTAGCATTTTAGGGAACAACCTCACAAACCATTATTACATTTCTAAAGTGCACACTGGCAGCTATTTTAGCCTACTTAAAAGCAATCACCAACAGTATCTATTTAAAACCGCTTTTCTCAAATCCACCCAGCGAGAAAGAGATACAGAAGATTTATTTTTGCAGTCTTTTAGATCAGAAATATCCCAGTTTAGCCATGTTTCTTTGAAGCCGCTCACCTAAATGAATAAATTATACAATGCTGCAGCACAAATAGCCTTGAGACTTGTTCGGCTGAGGAGAGTGAGCTGAGTGTACTGATGTGTTTGACATAATTGAGCTGACCCAAACAGCACTTTAGCAATGCATTATTAAACAGGGCAATTACACGTTCATCTTATTTTCGATTCTTTTCTGAGGCCCATTATTCATGGGCAGTTTTGATATTCCGCCCGCGTTGATTTCTAGCTGCTTTAAATTCGTTGCACATTGCTTAAGCAGACAAGACAATTCACTTTCAGTATGATTTTCTCAAAGAATGATGGTGCTGCAGTGAAAAATCTAAATGCTCGTGAGTGTATTTGCTTGTGCTTGTGCGTGATTTTTCCTGTCTGTACCTTCTCTCCAGAGGCGCCTGTGAGAACGAAAGTCGAAAAGACAGGAAGAGAATATTTGGTGTGAGAGGGCCAGCACTCAATCGACGCTCCCATCGGCAGGCAAAACAGGGGCACGGATTCAGGCAAAGGAAAGGAATCATAATCCTCCTCTGGATATCTGGACAAAAGACCTGCACACACCCCATACAAACCCTTAATTATGCAGCATAGCTCAGTCAGAGACGACAATTATTACTGATCCCGCATCATTTGCCCTGTAATTAATTACTTGACCCAGTCTTCCATATGACAAGCTAATCGCAGGCAGCGGTTAAAGCCTAGATCTTTTTGGTGTTGAGAGAACTGAGCTTAACAATGATATCATGTTGTTCTTGCTACATGGGAGTATCAGGTTACATTCATCTGCAGTCGTATCCCACTGCTCTGATGTGCCTCTCGCTAAAGCATCCTTTCCCTCCTACTGTTCATTGCAAGATGCAGAACAAAACACAAACTGTGAAAAACAACTCAAGGCTGAGGTACAATACCTGCTTTGAATGCAAGTGTGTTGGTTTTGGCCAAAGATTTTTTGTAGCACAAGTACACAGAGGACCCCCACTGTAAAAGCAGACAAAACAGAAATTAAGTTGATTTTATACAGATATGTAAAAGAATGATTGTTGTGATCTGATGTTATTACTAATAATTTAAGGAAAACTACCCACCTAAAACGGTTTGAGCAGTGATTTATAATTATAGAAAATCTCATCAATATCAGCTGATATCACTAAACAGTTCTAATGTTGACTAGGATGCAATATGATACCCATATTTAAATTTAAAGGGCCAGCGCAAAACTTGGTGTTCAAATACGTGCACTGAAACAGTGAACAGTTATTTTTGAGCCTGACCTTATTGAATAAGCAATGTTAGGAGTTTTTTAGATGCAAAATTTATGGGAGGAGAGTTTTAACACCTAAAAGAGAGGTAGATTGCACTGGTCATTATCTGGCTGTGTCTGTGTTCTTTAATGCACAAATTGTCAGTAAATCAAACAGAAATTTCTCCTCCCATCTGTGCTTGTATGGAATTTTACCTTAATGCTAATTTACCCTGTTTAGTAAATCTGAACCTGAATCTCTAGACTATAATACAGTTTAGAGCATTGATAAGCAAGACTTCCATGGATGACCAGCATTGCTAGAAAAACCATCATGGTCAAGCAGCTTTTCTTGGTCATTTGACTGTTCTGCTCACCATACTGCTGTTGAGATTCTTGTCCACCTTGCAGAAAGCATGCGGTGGTGTCTCTCCCTTCCCGGGAACAATGACACAGATGTCTGTGACAGCCAGCGTGGCGTGAGAGTGATTCTCAGAGGCACGCCGATATGTGATGTAGATCCTTTGGGAGGAGGAGCTACTGATATTAGCGGGACGGCCAGAGGGTGTGGTCTGTATAATTTGACAGTCTGGCTTCAGTTTCTCCTTCCACTCAAAGAGGACGCTAATAAACAAAGGAAACGAGGATAGTAAATGTTCTGCAATAAAACACAACACACCTGAGCTGCCTCTACTGCCTACATTAGTACCTACCTTAAAAGACAGCATCATAAATGGTACCTCATAAATTACTGATTTCGGAAAGCTGCTCCAACAATAGGCTTCCCCCTTGACACATGACTAACTACTGATTCCAGTAGAATTTAGTTTTACCATGTTGCCAAAAATAAGTACATGATGCTAATTATATAGATTTAGCTAAATATACAATTTTAAGAGTGTAACTTTTTTCTTCAAGTTAGATATATAGCTCATAAAAAAAGGGTATATTTATAGTTAACATCTTTGTCTACAATCTTTTCGACGACTTATAATGCCTTCTAAGAAGGCAGCCTGCTATGGTTTGGAACAATTTTATCTGAAGCTTAGATGTTTTACCCCAGGTCTGTGAGCGGTGGTTTGTCTCTGCCTCTCCTATAGCAGAGGAAGATCTGCGGCCCCATGAGGCTTCCTCCATTCAGTTCAGCAGGAAGTCCAGAGGGGGTGCATTCAACGCAGGTATATCCTCGAGGTACTTCCTCCCCTAGAGAGCGAATCACCACAGCCACATCAGTGATGGGCGCCTTGAGCTGTGCTGAAGTCCTATGACCACCATCCTCAGGGTGAACATCTTCCTCGAGGGGCTTAGAAGAGTCGGTGAGCCCTGCCACCACAAAGTAGTCTGCTACACGAAGGCTTTTGTCTTCCATCTTCGATCATCCCCATAAAACGAGGACTGAATATGCTGGGAACAAGAGAGCGGTGTAAACAGAGTGTGCAAATGACGAAATGTAAAAACTGCAGCCTAGTAAACACTGTTGCTTAATAACGCCAGGTGTTCAGATTCGAACATCCTCACAAATTAAGACATGCTTTTTTAAATCAGGAGAGATTTTAAAAAAAAAAAACAATCAGCATATGCAGTGCGAGTTATACAACACTCCTACCATTCTTACTCTGGATATATTTGCTCCCTTATGTGCTTAAAAGAAGGATATGACCATTACACATCCACAGATGCAGAGCACATACTCCTATGACAATCTTCGTGAGAAATATAAACTGGACAGACGGAAGCAATTACCCGTTCTTACTGAGGAAAAAAAAAATGCTATTATGCTTTTGAATCATGAGTCAGAGTTTGTACCTGCAGAGTAAGTGCACAGGAAGGAAGAAAGAAAAAAAGAAAAACAATTACTTAAAAGGTCAGACAACAAAGGGAATTCCTTTTGTCTGCATGTGAAGTTTGTCACCATAAGCCTCACTGATATCTTAATTAGAGATTCCCTCCTCTTTCAAAAGAGGCCTTGGGCTTTTACAACACTCAAGTTGGCACATGTACTCACTCTGAGTCATTATGAGTGACTGATGTTCACATGGCTTCATAGCACCAAGGTTTTATCTTTCTGTAGGGGTCATATCGTCCCATCAAATGGCAGGAACCTAAATCTAGAGGTGTAATGCTTCTCTGTATAATATGTGTGTATAATATTCAAATAATCAGAATCATTAGAAGCCATTACTCCAGTCTTCAATGTCCCATGATCCTTCAGAAAACATTCTAATATGCTGATTTGCTACATAAGAAACATGTTTAATTATTATCATATTGAAAACAGTTGTGCTGCTTCATATTTCTATGCTTTTTCAGGATTCCTTGATGACGACCCTATTGACAAAAAATATGTGCAAAGTATACTACGAACACATTCATATATTTATGCCTAACAAAAATATCCTGCAATCGCACATTTTGCACTGAAAAAACTCATACAGTACAGAGATCAAATTAGTAGTGATATTAAAACACATTTTAGGCAGAATATTAAGAAATGTGAAATAGCCTAAAGAAATACTCAGAGTAAAGTTTAATTAGGCCTATAATTTTGCTGTTAGTTTCAATCAATTTGATACATCATTGCAAAATAAAATTATAGTTCATTAAAAAAAACTATATGTATTTTGGAATCATCAGAAAGGTCTTTGGTGGCTTTATAGCCAATGGCTTCTTTGTGATTTACAGTAATGGCCAACA
>JAUMHP010000073.1:11795963-11816153 GCA_032361065.1 Enteromius trimaculatus | reverse complement strand
TATATTTCATTTGAAGAAAGTGTGACTGTAATCCACCTGACTTCAGAGAAAGAAAAAGTTACTGTGAGTAGGTCTGAAAGCAGTAACACAGTAGTTAACATTATAGTTTTATAGATTTGTTATGAGTGTGAACAAGCCAGTGTTCAAAGTCAATGTTAAAATCTTAAAGGCACACCTGAAGACTCATCTCTTCTGTCAGCATCTAACTACCTCCTAATGAAAAAAAAAATCTTCTTTTTTTATTATTTACTATGCTTGATCACTTTATATCATATCTTGTACTATTTTGAATGATGACTGAATCCTTATATTACTTCACGTGTTTACTGCAATCTTAAGATGTAAGTGGTGTAGAATAAAAGAGTCTGGCGAATAAATGAAAGTGTAAGTTGCACTCCCAGCTCATTAGCATATTCTAATTAGAGTTTGTGACCACCCAAAATTAGTATCAGCAATTGTTACATTATTGATTGATTGATTGATTAGGATAATCCAGTAACTATTTGATTTCTCAAATTGGAATAAATTTTTCCCCACCATTTTCTTGACATTCAAGTCTAAGCACACTCTTCACTTTTCCTTCTACTTGTGATTTATTCCTCATGTTGGTCTACAGGTATTACAGGGGAGCTGTTGGGGCTCTTCTAGTGTATGACATCGCCAAGCACCTGACCTATGAAAATGTGGAGCGTTGGCTTAAAGAGTTGAGAGACCATGCAGACAGCAACATAGTCATCATGCTCGTGGGCAATAAAAGCGACTTGCGTCACCTTCGGGCCGTGCCCACTGACGAAGCACGTGCATTTGCAGGTTAGATCCACAGTAAACTCTTCCAAGTATATAATTATATAAATATAAAGCATATTTTGTTAATTGTTACCATGTCTGTTAATGTATGTCCCCTCATGTTTGCAGAGAAAAATGGTCTGTCCTTCCTAGAGACCTCAGCTCTGGATTCCACTAATGTAGAGACCGCTTTTCAGACCATCCTGACTGGTGAGTGTGCTTTGAAAATTTGCGCTGCGGATAGTTGAGGAATGATAAACTTTTTTTTTTCTTTTTTTTTTGCTACGAGGAATGCATGTATAAGGAAATGCACAATAAACAAGCTTGAGGAAGCGCCTGTGTGTTTGTCTGAAAGGAAAAGAAAGATTGTAAATGATTGGCTGAAGGCCATATCCTTATGAATGACTCATCAAAAGCCCTGCTTTGGTCGGGTAGGTTTCTCTGGCCTGACGTGACTGCAATAGAGAGTTTCGGTCTTCTTTTGCTTCTCTGTTCGGCTCCTGGCATCTGCAGAGGAGGAACAAATAATAAATGTTTCAGAAGCATCGTAGTCCGTTGCAATGCTATAATTGCGTTCGCCCCTAACATCCAGTAATAACTGTAGGGTTTACAAGCTTTTATGGCAACACAAAGTCCGTATTGAATACCAGTTCCTGGATTGTTGGGCACCGTCTTAGCATTAATGTCTCTTTCCGTTCTCCAGAAATCTACCGGATTGTATCCCAAAAGCAGATGTCTGACCGCCGAGACAATGACATGTCACCAAGCAACAATGTGGTGTCCATCCAGGTGCAACCTACTGAGAATAAACCAAAGATGCAGTGCTGCCAGAGCATCTAGCAGCACCCGTACGATCCTGTCCCGTTCCCTCCCCCAACCACCCACCTGCAACACCCCCCTCCTCCCCTCCTCTTCAAGACTGCTTTGGGTCTAAGATGCAGCTGCACAACTAGGCTTGAGCACAGAGGCTGGTTCCAAAAGCTGGAATCTCAAAGGGTCACCACCTGCAGTCTGGACTAAGCTTGTTTTTTTGGTTGTTTTTTTTTCTCCTTCCTGCCATGGTAGGCTTTTATATTGCAGAATTTTAATAATCATTTGTGCCGATCTTCACTGAAATGTCTTAATATATAATTTCATTCGCAAACGTGTGAGGTTCGCTTATGTATGTCTTTAGTAGCAGCCCCCTTGTCACTGGCGTGTCTGGGGTGGAGGGGAGAAACGTGCAGTAATGGAGGTTTTGCTATATTTAATGTTGTGATTGTAGAGAGATGATGTACCTGATAGATGTTAGATGATGATTAGGGCCCAAAGACCAGTCTTCACCTTTCAGCCATCCTCCAAGTATGGTTTACATCGCATGTACAGTTCCTTCACGCACTTGGGACGGGGAACATCGCTTCACGTTCTTGATTTCAGCATCAGGCCAGTGGAAGAGGCCTTAAGGCATATAGCTACCACGCTGTTTTCGCATCACCTTCATGTTTTCGAGGTAGGATAGTAGTTTTAGTGCCTTTTTTATTATTTTTTTCTCTCTGATGGAACGTCACAAACACGGGACGCCTTCACGCATGCGCTTAAAACGCAGCACCTCCCGTGCCGGTGCAAACTGTAATGTAGTCTTAACTCAAACCTTTTCTTTTTGTATTCCAGCCCTTGTCTACGTATAGCAAATGTTCAATTTATACAAACAATAATTGAGAATGCGAACAGGCACAAGTTCTCTTTGAAACACTACCACAGACCTACGAGGGAATAGAGACTTCATCTAAACGTAACATTATCTTCTCGTCACAACCCCGAACCCATTGTACTTTTGCAGGTCACGCGCTGTCGTTAAAGTCGGAACAGGAAAAACACGCAGCGGTGAATGGCGGCCACATCACCTGAGAGCACTCTAGGGAATAGACTGGATACTTTCTCTTTTTCGTTTTTGCACTGAATGTAAAATCTCTCTCCCGGTCTGACTTAGCGCCACTACATACGGTTGATGATCTTAAGACCTGTAACTTGTATTTATTCTGTGGTAGTCACTTGAATCGAGTTGTTAGCCTTTAATCTTCGTGGCGAAGTGGTGGGACTCTTAAATGTTAAGACACGGTGTGATAATTTATGAATGTATTGTGTTTTAGCCTATAAAAAAACAAGTCGACGTCCTGAGTCCAGCAGATGGGGAAGCTACCACAAGCTGTGATGCTCGTCTTCGCTTAATGGCTGTCTAATAAAACTTACTCAGTGTGACATAAAATATCAGTAAAGACTGAACTAATAATGCATGTTATATTACGGTCACCACAGGTGACCTCGGAGCGGAGGAATACTGTAGACCTCAGCATCTTAGTCTGCAACCCTGAAGTCATTTATTTTGCTGGCGATTTCACTTTGGTTATCGATCCCCGTGACTTTAATTACCCCAGCCCTAGTTGAAACAACATAGTTTGCTACGATCATTCTCAGCTGTATCAGAACACATTCCAGGTGGAATTGAAGGCCCTTAAAGGCTGCAATGTAACAAGTGAATCAGACTGAACTGAACGAACCGACATAAGTGCATGTGAGTCATTTTACTGTTTTTAGTCTCCTGTATCTTATAAGGTAAAACTCTAGGTAGCTCTAAGCAGCACATTGAGGTAATACAGTACTTATCGCCATCGAAAGGAAACGACCTGTTGATTATACACGCGTCAGGGTCTGCTTGTGCTGGTTTAGGACCCTGACTCTGATTGTATGACTGTTCTTTAGAGGCAGGGGTCTCTGGTGCTAACGGGGGCCAGTGCCAATGATGTGAGGGTACAGATGGCACAACTATGACCTGCCCATGCACTGCACATAGCTGGTGTGTCCTAGTAAGATTACCCGGATATTACTTTTCTGACTGTCGGGTCTTTCACGTATTGCCTCGAGGACTTTTTCTTTTTTTGTTTCTTTTGTCTGCACTGTACTGTGATTTTTATTTTGTATTATGATTATTCTATTACTCTGTCCACTGTAATTCCAATTTAAAAGAGCAAATAAAATATGTAGTTAATTCAAAGTTTGGCTTATACTGTTTTGTGTGCGCGCGTTTAAAGTAATAGTTCACCCTTAAATGAAAATGTACCCTCAGGCCATTCGAAATGTAGATGAGTTTCTTTCTTCTGGCTAAAATGCATAACATCTATAATCCATAACGATGCTTCCTCCAGTAAAGGTTCCTGTTTTCTCATTTCGAAGTCTTCTAACATTTTTGTTTTGGACTGTTTTCACTTGTAATCAGTACTTCAAATAAGATGACATTTCCTCTGGAAAAAGTAATATTAGAGATCGAAGAAGACTCATATTTTAGAAGAAAGCAACAGTGTTGACATTAAACCACACCACAATAAAGGATTTGACTCACAAGACATTGATGGGCTGGACTCGGATTATTATTGTGACATTTTTATCAGCTTAATTTGACTGCACCCATTCACTGCAGAAGATCTGTTGGTGAACCAACGATGACGCTAATTTCTCCAAATTGGTTTTTACCTCATTACCACTGCTGCTATTTTCTGTGATTATTTTATTCCTTATTTTTGGGGTGTATTTTATTTCAGTTCCTTAAGGCATGACCAATATCCTAATTTCTTAAGTTAGTAAAAGTAAGTGGGTTTATTTAAGAGGGAGAACTGTCCAATAATGTTCAGTACAGATGTGGCAAAAATTATTTTTCATAACGGTTGGGTGATATTAAAATCTTTTCTAACTAAATTAAAAATAAAACACTAAAAAGAATGCTACAAGCGAATTTAGGCATTAAATTATAACATACAATATAAAATGTTGATTTAGATTACATTTAACATTTTTAAACTACACATATATAGGCACTATATTTTTTTACAAGAACAAATTAATAAAAAAATCAAATTAGTATTCTGGAACAAATATTAAGTGCGAGAGCAGCCACTAGTAAACTGTAGGATTGAAATGCATATCCCCCCTTTGATTATGAACGATTGTCGCCATGTTATTGCTATTATATGGGAATGCAGCCACTTTAGAACAAAACTCACATCAAAGCTGCAAAGCTGTAGTCATCAAACAAACCGAAACACAAAGAATATGACACGTCTCCAAGTCTATTTATGCTAAACTTTTCAGGACACGTATGAGGTCTCGTTTCGTCATGTAGTCTATTATGACATAAGAGCTAACATATAATGTCGACTTTATATATTAATACTGTGCACGAATAGCACAAGCACATGAAAATAATTCCTCACTATGGTTATCATCATTTGTTCATGCTACTTTTTTCCCGTTTAAATATGTTTACCTTTTACACTACAAAGAAAAACACCACTTGCACAAACAGGGTATAAATAAACATCATAAATACAGAACCACAAATTAAAGTCCCTTGCTAACAGATGTTTTAAAAATGTAAACATACAAAGAAAAACTAAACATGATAGCTTTGAAAAGCGCCAACTCACGTTCATAAAACATACACACCCAAATAAATGATATCAACAGTCATATACTCCTATGTACAGTAGAAAGCACCAGGTTGTTACACAAATGAGCGGCGTAGCTCATGTTGACCCAGGCTCTCATCATAAACCTTTAGAAATATTTCTCAGTAGGTTTAGAAGTTGTAGATAAACGAACGGTTCTCGCTCATCTCACACTATGATTTGGTAACCATCTTTACGCAATAAGAAGTCTTATTATTTCTTATTGAAACCATGCTTTGTCACCAATGCCTTGAAGTCCAGACTTTTTTTTTTTTGGAGGATTGCCCCTTCATGGTCACCCCTGATTCTCGTTTTCAAGATCGATGCCGACTCCAAATGAAAAGTTCTGGATCATTGAGTCTCATTGATTATCTGTTCCCGTATGTGCGGAGCTCTAGATTTTAAGATTCAACATATTGTATGTTTCCATAAGAGCATCTCAAACACTCCTTTATTCCCTCTTAAAAGTCTTTTAAGACTTATAAAACAAAGAATAATTTTTTCACACCTGATTTTATATGCACAGCTTATTATAAAATGCCTCTGAGAGGGATGGTGAATAATCGCTGGTGTTCAAATCTGTTCTTGTTTTGATGTACAGTCCATTTCCCACGACGCTGAAAGAGGAATACAGTCTTCTCATGTGTCATGTCTGGCATGTCATGCATCTGTACTCGAATGATTGTTGAAGAGAAGGAGAGATGAGAAGAGAGATTTTTAAAAAACGAGGTCCTGAGCAGGACTGGGCTCTACAGCAGGGAGCTCGGGGGGCTCTCTGGAGGGGGTGGGGTGTGTGTTGGGCTGTGGCGCATTGGCAGGATGTCGTAGTGGCTGGGAATGTGGCTGTTCCGCGGGAGGTCATAAGGACTCTGTGAGAATCCAGTCGCCAGGCCGTTGGGTCCTTGAAGAACACTCACTGTCGGTTCTGAGGAAGAAGGGTGGCGAGAGTCAATTCATTGATTCTTAAAAAAACAAAGCATGAATATACTTATGCATAAACGTATATAATAATAAACCTTACAAAAGTTACTTTGTTTGTATATTAAGTATACATTTAAAAAATATTTTATATAGACTGTTTCATCGGGCGCACGCTTGCTATTTTGCTTGTTATATTTTATAAAAAAAAAAAAAAAAAGACTCTAGAAGAACTTATCTGCTTCTATTGGGATCTCTAACGGAAGTTAAGTTAGGGCCACAAAAGCGCGCATGCAAGAGACGTTTGTTTATGTTGTCGTTGAAACAGTCTATTGATATAATAATTGTTGTTATTGTTAACTAAAACTATTATGATAATTTTGGTAATTGAAATAAAGTTGAAATATATTACATGAAACACTTAAATTTAAGAGACCTTAAAATTAGTTTTGAAATAAGTTAACGTTATAAAACTACAAAGACTAAAACTAAAATGAAAACATTAAAGCTATTTAGAAATAAGTTAAGAAAATAAAACTGACAAAATGACAAAGGTATTAAAACTGAATGTATAAAAACAAGACAACTGGACTTTAAAAAAAATAAAAGCTCATTTAAAATATTTAATAAATAATATAATGATACACACAAACACACTAAAGTAACACTAAATTATACATATAAATATATATAAAAAATGTAAAAACATTCATAAATGGATATATTTATATATTTATGTATGCTGTTATCATATTTATACTGTGTATAGCATATGGCTTGCTTATTACATTTCAAAATTAATATTTTATAATATAATAATAACATCTAACTAAAATATTTACTTTTTTATTTGATTAATTGAATAAAAAGTAAACATTATATTAAGTTCAATAAAAAAATTAAAGTAATAATGAATAATAGTCTTTTTGGCTGAATATGAATAAATAAGCCTATTGTTCTGATTTACGCAGTTGTAAATTAAATTGTTTCATTTATTTATGATTGATACACATTAACATTGTTGATTTTTTGGACAACAATGCAAAATCCCTGAATGTTTTTTTACAATGCAATTAGTTTTTCTCATTAGTGAGAGAGTGAAGGACAATGTTTCCGTATAACAACATTTTTACTAACAGCATTGTTCTTAACCCCAAAATGAAAACGTTGTCATTAATCAGTCCAAACCAACAAAAGCTGTGTTTTTACACAATTTCAGATATTTTTGATGAAAACCTGGAGGCTTGTTACAGTCCCATTGACTGCCAAGGATCCAGTAAAGTATGAAAAACGTTAGAATACTCCAGCTGCCATCCAAGTGACAAGAATGCAAAAAGACGATTTAATTCAGTACTGAAAATATCCACTGCACACACTACGTACATTGTTCTGTGTCCGCCGTGTCACAAGGATGGGCTGTTTTTGTTCGAATCAAAGCATAAATGTAGACCTTTTACAGGTTTGGAACGACATGGGGGTAAGATGACAACATTTTCATTTTGGGGTGGAGTTCCCATTTAAAGAGACACGAATGAGAGAATCAGTAGTCCCCATCTGCGTTCATGAGACTCACCCACGTCATAGACGTTCCTGCTGGCAGTGGTCAGGGTTGTGCTAGTGCTGGAGCAGAAGGACAGGTCTCTGTGAGCGGGTGACTTCATCTCCACGTAGCTGCTTTCAGTGTGCTTGCAGGCCAGGCTGGGCGGATCTCGGATGGTGGCGTACGGATTCTCACTGTTTAGGGAGCACGAGCTGGAGCTACACATGGAGGCCTTTATGTAATCTACACACATTGCAGAAGAGATATTAGTCACGTATTCATTTCACATCATCCTCTGGGAGAGACAAAAATGTAATAAATGTTATTATTTGTACAAAGGACTATATGAAAATTAAGTTATGTTCGAGACAATCTCTAGTCAAAGATGCAAAATAAGCACTTTTCCACGATGTACTGTTTAGAAACAGCATCACAGGGTAGATTTTTCAGAGTGAAATCCTGTTAGACGGCAGTGGAAAATCTTGTTACAGCAGCTAAGATCTAATGTAGCTGAAGAAGTGTTTGTGTAAAAGATTTCCAGAATGTATTACTTATGAACATCATGTGGAAACATAGAGGAACAGATTAAGTTGTGCTCTGCAGAACGAAGGCAGTGATGACGCAACTGACTATTTATAAATCGGTTACACCGTTGAAAACGTAATGCATTTGTGAGACGAGGCACATGCTCCTCCCTTCACTGACTTGAATAATCTTCGAAAGTCATTCTTAATTTACTGAGAGAACACGGTGGACCTCAGCAAGGATGTGAATGGACCTCTTGTGTATAGTTTGGAATATTCTTATTACAAGAGCAAATGTCCATCAGATTTATTACCTTTGGCCATTCGTGTAGTTTTGTTGTCCCTCAGTGTGAGTGTGTCTCCTCTTGAAACTCCTGAAGAAGTACACGAGCACACATTCTGAGTAATTCATGGCTCAACAGCAGCATTAGTATCATCAGTAATGGGAAGTCACAGAAATGTCAACGTGACCGTAATGGAAAGAGATACGCTGCACTATCAATCAAACAGCATGTTATAAAATATTCTAATATATATAGTAAAAATGTAATACTGTGAATGTTGTCAAAATTATTATTTGCTTATTTATTTAAAAAATTTAATAAATAAAGATATTACTACAGTCAAGAATTAATTTGCAAAAACATAACTTTTTTAAAAATTATATGCATTCTAAACTGCAATTGGGTTATTTTAATTACAAGTTATTTTATTTACAATTAACACAATCAAACACACACACACACACACACACACACAAAAACATGATAACATAATTACAGAGGCAGGTAGTAATGGGTTGCATTTACTTGGTTACATTTTCTTGAGTAAATTCTTTGGTTAACTAATACTTTAGAGTATATTTTAAAAGGGGTTCTTATACTAAAGTGATTTATACTTTACTTTTACTTCATTACGGTGGGCAGTCCACCTCCCGTTACTTCATCTTAATGCTATACAAGTTAAAAATGCTTCTGTTTATTCCAAACCAGCCGTCTACTTTTCTCTGGGCAGTGATCAATGCTCATTCGCAAATGATTCATTCTTTTGACTCAATTCTGTTCAAAGGCTTTATCAAACAAAATTATATTTCCAAGGGAATAATCGCCAATTATGATTTTTGTCATAATAGTGTAACCCTAGTGTGTGTGTGTGTCTGTGCGAATACATAATACATTTTACTTATATATCTAACTTTATAATAGACTATGGATTTTTCAGTATATGATCCAAAGTAACTATAGTAACTAACTACTTGAGTAGTTTTTTATCTGATACTTTTTTACTCTTACTCAAGTAACTATTCTGACTATTACTTTTACTTGAGTAAATATTTCTAGTACTTTTCTCTAAGTATATTCTCTAAGTACTTTTACTTGTACTTGAGTACAGTTTTTGGGTACTTTACCCACCTCTGCATAATTAACGAAAACACACACACACACATATATTTATACATACATATATATACACACCTGTATGTATGTACAAATTCATATTTATATATTAATACTATATTGATGGTATAATTTCTAGTACAAATGCCAACATTTCTTCATGTTGTCTCCAACCAATATTAGATTCTGCTACATGCACCTTTGTAGACTACACTTTACTTTTGGATTGTTTGGCTTAATGGTGAATCTAAAGCACCAACAAAATATTAACAGAAAACACATAGGAAGACAGGTAAGCGATATAAAATAACACCACAGAAACTCCTGCAGGTATACATATATGAAAGCCAAGTCAAGCTCTTAGCTCCTCCCCAGTATAACGAGTATTATGAGTTAACCTTTAAACAAATCACATCTCTAAATCACGTTCCTCAGCTGACTACCCAGAGATACCGACATGCCTTCAGGGTGACGTCAAGATCGATAAATGAAAGTGCTCAAACAAAACACCCACCCCACACTGATAACAGTGCGATATTAATTTGGATTTTCTCTGTGAATGGTCTCCATGGTGATATGACAGCAGTGGAGTTTCAGTGAATGCTCACTGTTCACTTGGGCTTTTTTGTCTATCCACAGTTTAGTCTGGAAAAGGACAATTTGTACTTCTCATTTACTCGCACAGATTCCCTTTCTTATAGTAAACGATTCAATGTCTTTGTAATCTTCATCAGAGTGTAGCAATGTGGCTTTCAGACAAACAGGTTGTCATTTGCCATCAGAAAAATCAGGAAAACTTCCTTCGAAAAGGAGGAAACCACTGTCCCACTTTGAGCTTGTGGTCACTGGCCCTATTTCGCTTCATCTACGGGCTTGCAACAAAACATGATTGAAATACCCAACCTCCAACCAGAGTCTCTGAGGCCTCGTATGCTCTGCTGAAGCCTTATCAGCAGACCTGCAGGTAGACATAATGGGGTGAGGTGGCTTGGGATGGGAAGTCAGAGATGTAATGAACTCTCTCCCCCCTAGCCTGAGTGACCTTGGATAATATAGGCAAAGTCTGACCTTCCAGCATGTGTGTGTGCCACCTAAAGCAGGGGCTTATTAAAAACGCAGCAGGTGGAGGTCTTGCTCCGGTGCCAGAAGTGCCGTCTGCTGTTCGTTACGACCCCCAGGAATGAGTAAGTAGTTTAATTCTCTGGTGCTTCAATGGAAAACAAATGTCTTATTTGTTTTGCGGAATAGGCAGAGCGGAGGAAAAAACGATATATCTGATCCATTTCAAATTGCATGAGTACTTTTCAAGCTTTGTCTGACGGGAACAGAAAGAAAAGATGGTTTGAATCCGGGGGGTGAGATAAGAAATTAAGTGAGGACACTGACCCAGGTCATTGAGATTGCAGTATGCCCTCCATTCTGAACTGTTCCTGTCTCCTTTCTAAACGGGAAAAAAAGAGAAAAATCAACAAAGACAATGACAGATCCCTGCCCTGATAGTCTTGATGAAACAGTGCTATGCAGGCATTCTTGATCTTTTTTGGTTCTAAAGTTAATTAATTAGGATTTATTTTACAAGCATGGTTACCTAACTAGAAAATTATATTATCAAGAAACAAACAACACCTTTTATAACTCAGTTTGATTGTTGCTGGCTCTGTCGTAACTATAACACATTGTTTGGAAAGTCTTTATTGGTACTAGTCCTGTCTAACGTATACTGCCGTTTAAAAATGTGTGGTCAGTATGATCTAAATGTTTTTAGAAAGTCTCTTGCACTCACTAAGATTGCATGTATTTGATTGCACTTATGCTCACCAATGCTGCATTTATTAAATAATAAGAATAATAAATAAATTATGTTGTGAAATATTAGAAGTGTAGAACAGTTTTTCTGTTTTAATTCATTTTAAAACTGCATTTTCCAGTCTTTTCCGTTTCACAGAATCCTTAAGAAATCCTTCTAATAAGACAATCTGGTGCTAAAGATATATTATTTATAATTATCAATGCTGAAAACAGCTGTGCTTCTTAACATCTTTGTGGAAACTCACTTTTTTTTTTAAAGATTGTTTAATTGAACAGAACAGAACAGAATCTACTTGAAAAATAAATCTTTATAGCATAATAGATATCTTGGCTGTCACGTTTAATTAATTTAATACATCCTTGTTGAATAAAATGATTAATTTCTTTAAAAATGTTGTAGCATGTAATATTCTAAGCGCAAGAGCAGCTATTCTGGCTATACAAATGATGCTATTCTCAAGGTTGTGAAATGTATTCTCTGCTGAAATGTACATGTTTCTCTGTCCTCACCTTAAGAGCGAGAGTGCCGTCCAGGTTGTTTGTGATGGTGGATGAGATGTTGCACTGTGCCACAGTGTGGTAGCTGGGATTGGAGAAGCACTGGCCAGCGCTGCTGCTCTGAGATGTTTCTAAGAGAGAGAGAGCATGGCTAAAGTATTCATAACCTTTACATACCACCGTGTACAAGTTTACTAAACTCCTGTGTGATAATGCATGCCATTCTGTTCCTGCAATAACACAGTGGAAAAGGGCAGTTTAATGGGCCGAATATTCATGACACCTAATGGAACCGGTCAAGCCATTTACAGCCACATCATCAAAACTATCCCGTGCAAGCTGGGATAAAAAGTGATCGTAAATATGCTATATTTTCACATTAAGTGAAGGTTATCATCCCTGTGGGAACAATAATACAGTGCTGATACTGTTGTTTTTACTTCCAGTTACTCATCAGATACAAATTCCGCTACACAGCTTCCAAAAAACATACTACATAAGTCACGAAACATTCATGGAGCATCTGAAGTTGTTCATAGGAGCTTATTCAATATTTGATTACTGCACTCACCAGAGAGGGAGTAGTCAGTGTTGGTAACACGCAGGGCTGGGGTGTACGAGACACTGGGCATTTCCTGGCCTTTGTCTCTCTGTCTCTGCCTGAACCAAATGAACAAGCTGAGCATGGCCATGATGATCAGCAGCAGGAAGATGATGCCCATCACAGCACCTGCCGACTGCCGCTCTGAACCCAGAGAAGGACTGATCTTAGTGTAGGGGTTCAGCTCCTCCATCACTAGAGCCGCTAGGACACAGCATATGATTCTAGATCAGGTACAATAGAATTCATGTGCATGCTAATCCCTTGTTGCATGTATGACAGCGGACACCACAAAAAAACAACAATAATCAAGATTTTGATATTTTGTGAAGGAAATGGTAGTGGTGTACGTATACTGCAGTGGTGGTTGCCAGGTTGTTAGTTTTGCTATGTAGCTTTTCTATGCAGCTGCAAAAGGTCTGAGGGTTTGTTAGTGTGCTGTTATGTGGCTGTTCTGAGTGGTGGTTAATGTGTTTCTAAGAGTCTGTTTACTTATTAGAACATTTCTATGTGCTTGCTGCAGTGTTCTAGTAGTTGCTAGCGCCTTGCTATGTGGTTAATTAGAGACCCAACTCTACAACATATCCGTTTTTTTGTTCAGTCTAACCTTATAGGATTTTTCCATACTGTATTTCACTCTAGATGAAAAAGGACATGAGAGAGTGTTACCCTGGTCACAGCGGATTCCTTTGTACCCCGGACTGCAGTAACACGTTCCGGTCACATAGTCGCAGGTGGCGTTGTTCATACATTCACACAGCTGCTGACAGCCATAGCCAAACGTCCCAGGAGGACACTCTGTATAAAAACACATACACCAACGCAATTAGCCAAACACTGTGGGCCAACAGCGCGTAAAGCAAACACTCAGACACATGTTGTGATCGACTGCCTGGGATGGTGGATGAGGAACACAGTCACACAAACACACACACAGACAGATCATTGCTGCTAAACGTCTCTTTCGAATTGACATTTTCACAACCCCCTAACACAAGAACACACACACACACACTCTTGAAGAGGCTACAACACTCACTCTGTTCACAGTTGGTCCCAATAAAGCCAGTCCGACAGGCACACTGGCCAGTGATATGATCACAGTCAGCTCCATTTTGACAGCGGCACACCTCTGCACAGTCTCGCCCATAAAACCCTGAGGGACAGCCTGAAGGAAAGAGATATCCTGCTACATCACATTAACCTACAACACACAGTGATGGTGCCGGCAACAGGAACCCAGATTGAAAGAGAAGCCTCCACATTCGAATTCCACAAATGACCAGAATTTGTTATTATAGCATGTACCTAATTGAAGTATAATAGCACGGCAGTGTTTCCCCTTTCACAACGGCCTCGTACACTAATAGCAATTCATAGACAAACACACGGTACAGTACATAAACACACAAAGACAGTCTGGCCACTAAAGATAACAAGCCTACTGGAGCAAACATTGCAGCAAAACACAAACTGATTTCATCACTCCTCAAGAAAGAGTTTATATCACTGCCGTCATAAAAAAAAAAAGTTTCAAACAGAGTGGCAGCAGAGGAGGGATCAAGAAATGATTGACATAATGAATGAAAGATGGATTCCATTTTTTTTTTGCAGGCGTGATGTTGATGGTTTTTGATTTCAGCCTTGAGCAAGGTCATATAATGAGTTAAATGACTGACGTGATAAAACGTGCATTTATTATTAAGGACCACTCAGCGGCATCATAACATCATGAGATTTCGCAGCTCCCCAGTGCAGTTCTGAAAAACTGCCAACAGATGTCACTGTGTCACTTTACGTTCGTTAGGTGTGCGGGAGAGAGTGTTTGCATGTGACTTGTTTGTACATTTAATAACTGTGAATGTGTGTGCACTTGTGTGTGAGAGAGACTCACGCTGCGTGCAGTAGAGGCCAGTCCAGCCCAGGCTGCACCTGCACTCTCCGTCGTAGGCACTACATTGGGCTCCGTTGTGACAGTTACATGAGTTCAAGCAGTCAGGGCCCCACTGGCCTATGGGACAAACTGCAGATCCAGAGACACGTATAAATGAAGACATGTGTAAAACACGCGTCCAAACGCACATTTATAGGCCCCTAATTGACATAACATGTATTCAAAATGATGCATTTGATGTAAAATTTGCATGTTTCGCAAATGAAATGTGGTAGAGCCAAAATAAAGAGGAAATCACATTAAAATGAGGGCCAGAGCTACAGTATAAGCTGAAACTGTCACTGTTTGGAATTAATAATTGAAATCCCTCAGCCGATCCTCACCCCTTCCCTTACAGCAAACAGTGTTAGATTAACAGCGTGAGAGGGAAGGGGGTGCGACGGCTAGCCATAAATTCTCCGGGACATTGTTGCACTCGTCTCTATTTCATATTGCCGCTCTCTTGCGCTGTGTAAATTATTGAGAGTGTGCTATCAAGTAATTTATTGAAGAAATTGTTGGTCTTGTGGGGTATTTGGCAAAGAAAAATGGACGTGGTCATGATTTACGTGGCATTATGACATGAGACGTCTATGAAAGACAAATGGATGGGAAAGAGCAGTGGGATAAAGCGCTAAGAGCGGGATAAATAAAAGAAGGTGGAACTGAAAATGTAAACAAAGAGAAGGACAAAATGCTTCGTACTCTGTGAACAGTCGTCTCCAGTCCAGCCTGGGAAACATTGGCAAGAGCCATCAATGGGGTTGCAGGTGCCATTGTTAGTGCACACGCAGATCTCAGCACAGGCTTTCCCGTATTTGCCACTGGGACACACTGACGGGACAAAAACAGACATAACACAGACACAAACTCAACATTTAAACCCGTGAGTCATTCTTTCAGTAGTAATCACAGCATATCAATGATTTTACTCCTCCTCACAATAATGTTATTGTGTTTTTCAGTTAAATATTTGCATTCAAATTACATTTCCTTCTGAAATAGCTTTCGCTTTCAGTGAAATAAAGGTGAAGTGTGTCAGAAGCGGCACTAAACAATTTAAGATTGAAATGATGAAAAATAAAAATGATTATTTCCCAAACTCTTGTCAACCATTCTTTTGAAAAGACAAAATTGATTAAAAATCCAGTACAAAACAGTAATGTTATGAAATAGTTTTTGGTATACTGTGTATAATTATTATGTAAATATAAACACACACGTATATATAATTAGAGAAATATGTTATGTTTATATATATATATATATATATACTATAATATAAATTATATAATTATAAATGTATGCATGCACATATTTTATACATATAATAATATATATATACATAATACATAACTATTAATTGCAACTGATCATTTGACAGCACTAGAAACATTATAACAATTTAAAATAACTATTTTCTATTTTAATGCATTGCAAAATCTATTAAACATATTTCTCTCATTTATTCCTGTGATGGCAAAGCTAAAGTTTTAGCGGTCACTGCTCCTTCAGAAATTATTATTATAATTTATTTATAATTTATAATTATATAATTATAATTATTATAATTTATAATTTGCTGATTTGTTGTTTAAGAAACATTTCTTATTATCATTAATGTTAAAAATGAGAGGACTTCTTAATATTTTTGCGGAATTGTGGAAAAATTTATATTTTATGTAACTAAATGTCTTTACTGTCACTTTTGATCGAATTAATGCATCTTTATTGAAGTAAAAAATAAACGAAGCAAAACCTATTTACCTTAAACTTCAGACACATTGACTCTGATGTTAACGGATTTTTAGGTTAAGGTAATTATAGTGTCTCTATTAAACTTTATCTTGCAGTTCACCTTTAAAACTTTTGAAAGATCATAACACGCCATTGTAAGATCTGTAATAGTTCTGCATGAGTAGTAACTGATGATAAACCAGAGTGACACGTGCAGCAGTGATTGTAAGTCATGTCTGTGTTCACTTCAAAGCTGAATCACCCTTCAAACATGTGCTTCTGTCACACTGTCCAATTATCCATCTATGCCAGCTTCGCACTGCACTGTCTAGAATAGGGTCGACTGATGTACTACGAAATAAAAAATAGAGCTTGTGTACATTTTTAATAAAATTAATATTTTACTGCGCTCTGACACTTGCCTCAATTAGAAATTTTCGGTTTCGTTTAAAGCCCATCTTGTTTTTCACCCCTCTCAAGTTCACAGCAAGGTACATACAATGGGACACGTCCCTTGTGGAAGACAACATATATGTCTTTAGCTTCTCATGAGAGTTGAAACACAGCCGCACAATAGAGTCAGATGTTGCAATCAGACAGTTCGTCCACCGAGGTGACGATAAAGCTAAATCTTTGTGCCACTGGCTCTTAATAATTATATTTCCACACTCTTCTCATTTTGTGGAAACTCTTTCAACTAACTCAAAGCTTGCTCTTATTAGTTAGTTGCCCCCTCATGTCACAAGCTCCGTTTCATTCCGACTGTGACTAGCTGAAGTTCATTAGCTCGTTCTGAGACGGGTGAACGTGGGCTCAAGACATCGGAGGATGCCGGCATAGACCAAACTACAAAAAAGTAGGTATGTGGGCTAGCCACGATCCCCCCCGAGGCCTGCCTTTCTTCCGGTAATTATGATCCGGACAAATTAAAACAAGCCATTTCTCGAACCTTTTTCTTCTTTTGCTTTAACATATTAAATATTGATTCACAAGACTAAAAGCAATGAAAGTGAATTCTATATATTCATACTGCCTTTCCTTAATTCATGAAAAGACTGGTTAATTATTATGAGATGGTCTATGTATATTTTATCTGGATGTCTCAGTTGGGTGCTGTGGAATAGGAAGTGAGTGTTAGGGTTTATTAGTCTGAGTTGAAAATCTGCCTCGTTGACCTGAAACTTCACTCAGAATCCCGTAACTTTGTATACTTGTATGTAACAGTCAACATAGAGTGAATATTTACAGAGCTCTCTTCGTACAGTGGGGAGCTTGATTTGAAAAACTTTTAAAAAGTGAAAATTAAATCCGGTAAAAAAAAGTCTATGCAGGGTTTATTCTGGTCAAACCCTACTTGTAGGATGTCATAATAACATTTCTCCATTGACAGCCATTCCAAAGTAGCCATGCTTTCTGACGAAATAAATTTGTTTTTCAAGCAACATATATGCAGATATGTCATTATATTACAGTAGATGTTTTGCCATCAGCCAGAGATGGCAGATTTCAAACTGCGCCCTTCCCAGGGAGGGGGTTATCTATAAGCAGCACAGCTGAATGGGAATGATGAATGGCAATGTTAATGGATAGCTCTCTCTAGGTATTATAGACCTCCTAGACTTAAATCTTGAAGCATGAAGTATATTAGTGGAAATTAACAAATTATTGTCTCTACGCTGTCTCTAGTTTTCCACAGGAGCTCAAAAGCGGTGATATCGACCTGACTCTTCAGTGTTTGTCTCGCTCAGAAGAATGAGCTCAGCAATATTCAGATTTCCTCTGAAGGTTATTTGTCAGAGTGTCAGTGATAATGCCAATTATTTTCAGTACGGCGGAGCCGCAGAGTCAGCGTGGCGTTCTGCGGATGGGCATGTTGCCAATGGAAGAGCGCACACACACATACACATAGAATGGCATAACATGCCATGCGGGTCGAGTACAGCTCATTTCAGTGACGGGTAGGTCGAGAGGGGTAAACTGGCATTTATGTGCATCATTTATGTATATAATCTCCAGCTGAACTGCAATATCGTCATTACATACCAATCAAAATGCATGTCATCTGTAAATGGCAGTGTCTATTCATTTATCCTTCCTAAAGAGTGCACTACCCAGCCGAATAATTTCATCTACATAACAATTGATTCTGGTTCGCTCTGGTTCATCAGCAGGGGAAGTAGACCTTTGATGTGATTACAGTTTGTGTGAATTGCTTCCAGAAGAATCACCTGCTTATATGGGTCTGACTCGTGCATTTTTAAAATGTGAGGAAAAAATCTTCAGCTAGATTTTCTCTGCCAGAATTTTCACTGGCCCCACCACAAAAATGATAATAAAACATTTTATTATAAGCAACATATTTTTAGACATTTTAAACCAGTAAATGTTTATTTTAATAATAAAAACTGATAATTAAAAGAGATAAACAATTTTAAATTTTGAATTTTTTTTAACATATAAATATTTACGGCTATAAAGAAACTCCCCAACAAAAATAGTTCACTAGCGCACTGTTGCTGCAAAACAATAACTAGTTAGTAACTTGACTTTTCCCTGATTTACAAAATCAGGAAAAATTCAAGTTACTAACTAGTTATTGTTTTGTGACTGTTATCGCAACAAAACTTG
This sequence comes from Enteromius trimaculatus, assembly GCA_032361065.1. Taxonomy (NCBI): domain Eukaryota; kingdom Metazoa; phylum Chordata; class Actinopteri; order Cypriniformes; family Cyprinidae; genus Enteromius; species Enteromius trimaculatus. The sequence goes on along the minus strand of JAUMHP010000073.1, from coordinate 11,797,304 downwards.
TGTTAACCTATGTCAGCCAGTTAGACAATCTTACATTGGTGACAAGTTTAAAACCAGCAGCATTTGCAACAACACTGTTCTATACTCCAAAAAAGTTTTCAAGGCATTATAATTATTGACAGCAACATTTCCATCAGCTGGCCCGCAACATTTTCACATTGGCCCCTGAGAGTTGTACAAAAAGCAAAAAAGTCCACCAGAACTGCAAATTGTGTGTTAGCAACAAGAATGTGTCAACAGTTTTGCAGAAACGGCGTATTTCTGGCACATTATCATGAGAAATGGATGCCTTAGTGTATTGATTCAGTCATAGTGTGTTTCCAATTGAAAAATGCTGTAATTATAGTAAAGGTAGTTGGACAGTGATGTGACCATACTTCTCTCGTAACTCTCTCCAAACACAACTAGTCTCCAAGGATCTGTAGTGAGGTCTGTGGGTGAGAAAAAACAGAGAGAGAAACAGAGGGAGAGCTACTTGCCTTGGTTGCAAAGCGGGCCGAAGAAGCCGGCCAGACACTCACAGTGACCCGTGACGTGATGACATGGGCCTGTGCTGTGCACACACTGTGGGCATGACTGGCTGCAGCGGTGTCCGTAAAAACCAGGAGGACAAACTGTCATGGGCAAAGGACAGCAAGAAGAGAAGAGGATTTGGAAGGAAGGATAAAGTGGGAAAGCAAAAAATGACAAATTAGAGAGACACTTAATAAATGGAAAACATGAATACAAACATGCATTATTACACTGAAGGACTTCACCAAAGATAAAGGCAACTAGTTACAAAAATATTGTACAAAGCTGTTCACATTCATACATAAAATTTGGAAACATTGACATTTTTGCAGATTTATTAAAAAAGAAAAACTGAAATATCACATGTTCCTAAGTATTCAGACCCTTTGCTCAGTATTCAGTAGAAGCACCCTCTTGATCGAATACAGCCATGAGTCTTTTTGGGAAAGACGCAACTTGTTTTTCACACATGGATTTGGGGATCCTCTGCCATTCCTCCTTGCAGATCCTCTCCAGTTCTGTCAGGTTGGATGGTAAATATTGGTGGACAGCCATTTTTAGGTCTCTCCAGGAGTTGTTGTGAAGCCACTTCTTCGTTATTTTAACTGTATGCTTAGGTTTTCATCCAGGATATCCCTGTACTTGGCCATATTCATCTTTCCCTCGATGCAATGTCGTCCTGTCCCTGGAGCTGAAAAACACCCCCACAGCATGATGCTGCCACCACCATGCTTTACTGTTGGGACTGTATTTGGACAGGAGATGAGCAGTGCCTGGTTTTCTCCACACATACCGCTTAGAATTAAGGCCAAAAAGTTCTATCTTGGT
>JAUMHP010000073.1:11744861-11786215 GCA_032361065.1 Enteromius trimaculatus | reverse complement strand
ATATATAAATTCTAAATGGCAATTGTAAATGAATGACACTATTAATAAAATGTTAATGTTTAAATGTTTAATAAAAGATCACAGGTGACCGTTTGGACTCTAGGTCTGTAAAAGACCCTTTTAGCCTTTGACATTTGCATATAAATTACAGACTTGGACCCACATTCTACATTTATATGGATGTTTAATTGCCAGTGGTTTCCTCCCACTATCACGAGGGTGCTAAACAGATTGGTTCTCCAGTCTCTACATCAAACTTCAAACACATTCCAAAGAGAAGCAGGAGACCTTCCTGCCGACCACCAATGGCCTAATCAGACTAGTGGTCTGGCTCCACACTTGCAATACACATCAAGCACACACAATGGAGACATTTTCTCCATTTTATGCTATGATTACGTAATTATAAAGTTATCCTGTATATGCATGCGCTGTGTGTATGTTCCCTTATCAGATTATACTAGTTACAACTTTTTATTTGCATTAGTTAGACTCTAATTGCCTATATTCGAGTGTATGAGTGTATCTCCGCTTTCCAATCTATTAAAGGTTCCTTTCTTGGTATCAAAATGATCTTGTCTTTATTACTGAAACAATGATGTATGTGATCCCGAATGCATCATACAATTTCTATGATGTTTTGAAATAAACCACAACAACTCTCCGGACCAGCAGTGAAAATGACGATGGGCCATAAACAGAGACAAAGAAAGTTTCTCGCACTAAAAATTAGCGCGAATGGACGGACAGATCAAATAATTGTAACATTAATTCTGCTACAGTCAATTCTAAAATCTAATCGAAATATTTATTATTAATTAACCAGTTATAATTAATTATAAATATTCCCCTCTTGAGCAAATTTGTTACAATGTGTTATATAATATATAATTAATTAATTAATTTAATTAATAAGCATATTTAGAAGTTTTGTCTTAACAGGGAAATGAAGTGCATTGTAAGGATGCACTGATATTACAATAATTAAATTGCATTCTTTTCTATTTCAACTCAATTCTTTTCTATTTTGGCTAAATGAACAATAAATAAATGAATGCATAAATAGATTTAAATATCATTCTAGTGTGGTCTAATGCCGTGTGGTAGCCTGTCTCACCTGAGTGTGTTGGTGGCATTACAGGGGCAGTATTTGTCACAGATGAGACCGTAGAGGCCTGGTGGACAGAACCTGTCCTGGCAGTGAGGACCTTTGAATCCTGTATCACACAAACACGCTCCGTTGATGTGGTAACACTTGGCCCCATTCTGACAGTCACAGTGGAGGGCACACTGGGGTCCGTATGTGCCGACCGGACACTCTTCCTGGCACCTGGAAAGTGAGGGAAGAAAACCCCAAAGCAATGTTTTGTACACATTATTTGTTAGTCAGAGAGGCTCTGTAAGAAAAAGTAGCCCGTCAGAATCACAAGCAGAATTAGTAGACTACAGAGTCATTCTAATCTAAGGGTCAGGGGTCAGTGCTCTTGGCGTCTTCTTTTGGTGCCTCAGGTTGATCAGCCCCTTGGCTTCACCTGGGGCGACAGCAAACTAAGACTGCAGTCATTAATTACCGTGAATACAATTAGACCCCGGCTCATTCTCTCTGTTGAATAGCAAAGTGACTTAAGGAACAACGACTTCCACAAGATCTTCAATATACAATGCTGGCAGAACATCAATCTTGAGTGTCCAAAGAAGCCATTAGGAGACAGATAAATAGCTCAATTAAATTATAAAACGGACTAGGTATGTTTCATGTTGAAATTACACCAGTGTCGTTTGTATCAGGAGAGACGGGTGTGAGAAGGACTTACGGGAAGGGAGGAGGGGGTACTAACGCAATCTGAGATTATTCCTGCTGGGCTAATTCACCTGTCACAGACCAAATGAATGAGGGCAATTTTGTTAAATATTAGAGGATAAGAAGTGTCTGTCCTGAAAGTGTTTTCACTCTGCAGACAATCACTTTACTGCGCTAATAAACCCTAAGCTGCTGCAGAAGACACGGGGAAATAAAGGCACTGAGCAATTTCAATTGGATCCTAATAAAACTCCATTACTGGTAATTAATGGGCAGAAACTTAACAGACCAGTGCAGATCTCTTAGTGGGATCGGTGGACACAGGGAATGTAAACACATAGCAGTAAAAAAAAAACAATTAATCAATTATTCAGCAACCAAATTTTGCAGGCTTGTTAACAAACGGCTTTTGTGGTAGTTTTTTTTTTTAAAGACACAGAGGATTAATAAGCTTGGAACTGGGTATTTGTTTTACCTGTGGCCGCTGTATCCTGCCATACACTGGCACTGTCCTGTAATGTGGTCACACAGTCCTCTGTTGCGGCATGAGCATTCCTTGCTGCAGTTGATCCCATATTTACCAAATGGGCATGGCTGGGCACAAACGGAGCCCTGTCCAGAAAAAGAGAAAAATTGACAATTCAAATGAAAGTTATACCCATTAAAGCTGCATCATCTACTCCCAATTTCAAACCCAACTTGCTTTCTCTCAAAAGGAGAAACTCTTTAAAGGTCCTTTAAGTATGACTGTGTAATACTTTTTAACTACTGATTTTAAATGATCCAACTTTTTAAAGCAGGGTAGCTTCTGATTCACTGTCAATGGAAAAAAAAAATCCATTGCCATTACCAGCAATTTTTCTACATACATTTCAGTCTTTTCATCATACAAAACCATAGACTTTTCTAATGCTTTATTGGTGCTTTTTTGCTTTCAATATAAGAAAAATAGTAGTAGCCAATACTTTTTTCAAAATAAAAATAAACATTTAAGAATAGCATTTCTCATACAGGTTGGAAAAACAGAGGGAATAAATTATTTTAGGTGAATACATACAGTATATAATATATAGAATCAGTGTATTTCATCTATATAATTAAAGATTAAACAAGAAACATACAATTTTTTCCCCTAAAAAAGGCCATATTTTATATATCTGTAGCTGATGATAGTACACAATCACTATCTGAGTTTAGTTTTAATAAACGACGAACTGAAGATGGAACGTTGCTTCGTGAATATTAGAGTTCGTCTACATACTGTATCGCATTAAGCTCTTTTCAGAAGAGAAAGGAATCTTGTGTTTTTGATATGTCCCCTTCACGAGTTTAAGATGATGCAAATGGAGCAATAATGAGGATCAGCAAGCTTCACACAATTTGCTTCCAAATAATAACTTCAGCTGCTCCGCGAGACTCAGATCAGTGTCATTTCTTCCCCACTACATTCAGATTCTCCTCCACCCTTCCTTCATTTACCTCTTAAACTCCTTCACCTTCCCTCCATTCACTTAACCCTCCCTTTCTCTTTCTAATTACTCTCTCTTTTCCTTCCTTACTTCCTTTTAAGCATGACTCACCTCCTCCATCGCTTCAGTATCTTGCCCTTTTACTCTCCTTCACTTTCTGCCCCTCATTCCTTATCATCTGTCTCCTCATCTTTATTCCTCTCTGTTTCTGTTTTTTTTTTTTATTCTCTCAGTCAGTTTGCCTTTGTCCCCCACGTCTCCACCCTTTCGGTCCCCCCAGTGTGCAGCTTCTTACCGTCCATCCAGCGGGGCAGGAGCATTCTCCAGTGATGTGATGGCAGGTTCCTCCGTTCTGACAGGGGCAGCGCTGCTCGCACTGTGGCCCATGACTTCCGGAGGGACATCGCTCTCCACAGCTGCCGAACCACAAGAGCGAAGACTTGAAACTCAGGCAGCCATTGCAAAGGATTGCAACATAAAACACAAGAACGTTCAAAGACTTAAGAACAAATGCTTCAGAAAAAAAATTCAACCATATTTTTAAAGTAACCTCACAAGAACTTCACAGTGTTTTCACTATGCTAACAATGAATATAGACAAAGAGTAAGTATGTAGATTAGTATGGGAGACTGGGGCTAGTTGTCACATAGGCAAATACCCAGAAGGTTTTAGGTTAAATATATTCATTCCCGAAACGGCTGATTTTTTAAGGATATTCAATTTACCTCCACCATATATAAGAGATCCACTTCTGTTTAAAAGCTTGGGTGGCAAAGATTTCATGTTTTTAAAAGAAGTCTATTAATATGCAAAAAAAACCTTATGGTTTTAATTTATCTGAAAAAAAAAAAAACTATTTATTTAGGTTCTCACTGTGACAACACAAAAGGTCACAAAAGCTGAATGTGGCTCCTTGGCAAAGATGGTGTAAAGGTTGAATGGCTTTTTTGCAGTCAGGAGGTGTGTGCCTGTACAGAAATTGACTTTCAGAAATAAACCTACCCTTTTCACTAGAGTAACAACTTGTCCTTGTCTCCTCTATATCAAGAATATGTTTCAGGAATGACATACTAACCTTCATATCTCTATACTGCAAAGCGGTTTTATCCCTGGTACTCACATGGGACCCATGTAGCCTGGTGCACATATGCATTCCCCCGTCTCGTGGTGGCAGGTGGCACCGTTGAGGCATTGACACTGCAGCTGGCAGCCCTTGCCATAGTAGCCAGGCTCACATTGATCCTCGCAGCGCCATCCTTGGTAGCCGTCTGTGCAGACACAGGCTCCTGTGATGGGGTTACACAGGGCCCCATTCTTGCACTGACAGCGGTTGCTGCAGTGGGGCCCCCAGTGGCCACTTTCACAACCTGAAACACAGGGAAGAAGAAAGAACGCTTTTTTACACCAACTAAAATGCCACCACTCTCCAGTAAGAGCTGAGGATAAAAACTCTTGCTTAACAGTCTGACTCGGCTGTATTACAGTCCAAACGGTGACCTGTAATCCTGGAATTGCAGAGACACAAGATTTGTGAAGTCATAGGATTTTATTACAGAACATATGCTGACACACGCAAGTTTGTACAATGTTTTGTCAATACAAGTGAATCCCACTGTGAGTGGGGATTAGCTAAAGCATAGATTATTTACATCCCCTCATTTATTCTTTTTAAATTATCAACGAGCTAATACCATGCTGAAAGCAAACACTATCAATATAATGGATGAAACCGCAAGGAGTTAATCTTGCAAACGCACCTAAAGTGGCCCAGAGATGTAATAAAAGACTGACACAGTCATTCTTGTGTTTACACCGTATTAGCTAGCATAAACAGGGCCATAACCACCACAGACATCAATTTTGGATTTTTTTTCTTTTATATTCGTTTACACCCTTGCATAAATTTTACTGCATGCATCTGGAAATATTTTTACTTTAAGTGCACTTTTGGTTTCCTTCACCAACTTACATACTTTAATAATCAGTTTTAACTATTAACTCACGCTAGGTGTATATTTCTGCATCATCAGAACTGTTAAAATATTTGAGGTCAATAAGATCTTTTTTGAAAGAAATTTGTTCTTTTATTCAGCAGGGATGCTAATACATCAAAAGTGATCAAAAGTGACAATTAAGACTTTTAAAATGTTACCATATATGTGACCCTGGACCACAAAACTAGTCAAGTCGCATGAATCCATGAATATATTTAGTAAAGTTTCTTAAATATACCCACATGGAAAGAACTTACAGTATATGAGGATATATGCACATATATGAAACCTATATGCAGTATATATGCACATATATGATAATATATATGCCACATATAGGCAAAGTTGAGGTGCATATATTTGCATAAACAGGCCATAAAGGTCTCCTGTATTGCTTCTTTTAATTGTATTAATTTCACGTAAAGTCATGGCCTAAGGGATAGGGAGTTGGACTTGTAACCCAAAGGTTGGGGGGTTCAAGTCCCAGGTGAGACCCTAGAGCACTTCTCACTGCTGTGTGTGTGCACTTGGAAGGGTTAAAATAATTTTTATACATTTTAATAATTTTACTAATATATAGGTAAACATATAGGTGCATATATGTTCATATAATATAGGAAAAAGGCCAATTTTATATATGTTACATATATTAAAAACCTATATTAAAACATATGTTTATATAGGTTATTTCCGTATGGGTAGCAAAACCTAATTTTTAATTAGTAATTTCCATTGCTATGAACTTAATTTATAAATACCTCAGATTCTAGATTTTCAAATAGTTGTATCTTAGCCAAATATTATCCCAAACCATACATCAATGGAAAGCATAATTATTTAGCTTTCTGATAGAAAAAAATCTCTACATTTAAAAAAATGTACTCTTATTACTGTTTTTTAGTTCTTTCAAACTTTCTATTAATCAAAGAATCCTGAAAACAACAGTATCACATTAATTGTTTGAAAAAATTGAAAAGAGAATGATCTCTGAAGGATCATGTGACTAAGCATGGAATAATAACTGCTGAAAATTCAGCCATCACAGTACTAAATTACATATTCAAATAGAAAACATCCATTTAATATAAATAAATATAATTTTTTTCAGAATTTTGAATGAAATAAGTGAACATAGTGACTGTTTTATTTTACAGATCCAACACTTGTGAATAGTTTGTCATTTAGATGATGGTTTCATCCCAAGCAACATACAAACACATGTTAAAAGTACCATGTGATTTAAACAACTTCAGAAACTAGTCTATATTTAACCACTGAAGTTCCAGATGCTTGACTAATCTCAGAAGGCTCTTTTGAAAGTGGATGAAGCCCTAATGAAGACTGTGTGCTGCGAGACACCAGTGTCCGTTGTCTACTCCAGACAAACACGAGGTGGATGATCAGCACTGAGAAGACAGCTTGGCACAGAGGGGGGTCATAGAACAACCTGGTGCTGCGGCGAGTCTTTCCCAGGAGGTGCGACGTAGGCCGCATTAAGTAGCTGAAAGAGGGCAGGAGGCACGTTATTGATTTGAGTAAATATGCTACGGATGAGTTCTTCTGTCGGTTGAGCTCTCACACCACACAAATGACCAGGGCACATTAAAGGCAGGAAACCTGCAGGAGGTCAGCAAAGACAGATGAGCCGTTCATCGTCTGCTCGGCTCGCAGTCAATCAGCACTCATCACGCTCCTCTCAGCTCTCCCACGCTGATGAGAGAAAAAAAGCAGAAAAACACAACGCATCCACCGTTTGCCTCACTCAGTGGCCCCCGGACCTCGTCAACTCCCCATCAGCTCCAAAGTGAGCGCTTCACTTTCAAAGAAGCCTCATACTGGGACACAAACAGTTTCCCTCCCATTCAACGCGGCAAATCCAAGTCCGCCGGCCTCTTCATCTGCAGCCATTCTGAATCATTGCGGAGGAGGACAAATAAAGTGGAAATTTAGACAGAGCTTAATTTGCAGAAGCCTTTTTCTCTGGTGCTCAGAAGCAGCACAAAATGTTGCCATTGAAGACTCAAAGCCTCTTTTCCCCCCACAGTGAGACGCCTCAGCACATTTCCTCCTAAAGCCCATTATCTCAACCCGTCTCTTCTGCGTTTAGATTCAGGATCGCCACAGACAGTCTCTCACTGCAGGCCCTCTGACAGCATTTAGCCGTGATTAAAGAGTCAGAGATCATTTGGTGCCACGGGCAAGGCTGTAAAACACACAGTCTTATTTCTCTGTGTTTAAAGTATCTAAAGGAAAGCATCCGTAAGGATGAGTCTAATCGGAGAAGAGATGAAGGAAGAGCGGATGATGGCCCCATCGGGGTGATGGACGGCGTGTGTGGGCAGAGATTCAATGGTAAGTACACCAAACGGCCGACCTGCAACACAACCTCTATTAAAAGCGCTCAGCATCGCACAAACAGGCTAATCAAAGGGTGCGTTTGGGGAGACAACCGATGCTACTCTTCGCAACAAGCTTACACCTTGAGGCATCAGGACATGTGTACTGTGTACTGTACTCTGATAAGCAGAAAAATGTAATCGCCTGATTTGATCAGATGGTTGAGAAAGATCTCAGCGCAGGGCAGCGCCGTGCACAATCCTGTGAGAATTCCTAATGCCGCTACTCGAAGCTCTCTCATAAGAGTGGCAAGACTTGTTACAAAACAAGCGAAATACTTTCGGCTGCAGGCCTGATATAAAAATTATTAAGGCTGACAAGAAAAATACTGTAAGTATTTTGGTGCTACGTTCTGCCTAGAGCTGTGTGCGCAGCTAAATAAACATGAACATCAGAAAAGGCTAATTAGGGAGCATTCCGAGTCTAAACTCTTGTATTTTCTATGAAGACAAAATATCTCACTCTTGTGGAATATAGAAGCTCTGCTTACACTGTCTGTTTTTATTAAAAATCTGTTTTGTGTCGGAGTCATAGCCTTCAGGGTAGTGCACCTACATACTGCGCTTCATCTCTCTCCACTTCTATCGCTTCATTTCTCTCTTCAAAAATGTCAAAGGCAAAATGAATCAAAATAGAACTTTAAATATAAAAAAATAATAATAAATTATTTAATATAAATGTATTTTATGATTATTATTTTTTACATTTAATTTCTATTACATTAATTCATTACATTAAATTGTTCTGTCCTACATGCAAATAAAGGCAAAAAAAGAAGAAAAAATACATAATAATATATTTTTGGAGTTTTTTACATTTTATTATTTGGTTGTTTTATGGCACATCTGCATCCAGACTTATTTTCATTACCAGTGAAGGTTAAAATCATTTTTTTAAAAAGGTTTAACCTTAAAACATAATAAAGAGCAAAAACAGTGCTTTGCATCACTCCCTTCCTAACATTTCCGGTCTCTCCTCAGAGTCAAATTAAGGTCAAAAATCTATTCCGAAACTACTTGATTTATGTAATTTTTATTTTATTATGTTTTTGATAACAAATCAGCATCAAAGGCTATATTAGTATGATTAAAATAACTATAAAATCCTTAAAAACAGTGCTTTGCCTCTTTTCTAGCACTCCCTGTCTCTCCTCAAATGCCAAAATGTCCAAAGATAAAATTGCATACAGAAAGATACAGTATCTTTAGATGTTTTTTTAATAAACACATAAACTAAAGTTTCAGAATAAAATCTCTTTCTGACGGAAGTTTTGCATCCCTCACTAAAAACACACGTGTAGGTTTTGTATGACATTTCACATCTACAACTTGACTAGATTAAAACGAACATACCAATCTACCATTTGCCCTTTTATCATCCAATAGATGGACCGCAGCCATCTAGATGTTTGTAACAGAGCCAATGGTTTCTGAATCAGATAGTGTAATAGGAAGCACTGTACAAGAGTGTGATTACACTGTCTATATCACAGCACACAATGCCTCCAGGGCCAATTACTACTTCCTTGCACCCAGTCCAGCCCATTCCACTCCTTTAATTAAAGCTCCAGCGGTGGAGGGGAAGACTCCAGTCAACCCCTCACACCCAAGTTTTAGCTTTTGTGGTTAATGACTGGAGGAAGTGCATCCAGACAATTAAACCAGCAGATAAATGAAGATCCCAAAGCTTGGCAGCTGAACTCTTGTGTTTGGGTTCATCTCTGCTATGCCATGATGAGAGTTTGTCTCTACATGACAGAGTGTCTTAATTACTGAGCAATGTCACAGCACCATGTGCCATGTGACTCAAGTCTGCCTTGGCACCCGATGACGTTCGAGCGAGACCTGTTTCATGCCAGTTAAGTGTGTTTTTCAGAGCACAGGTTGTACAAAATCCTTATTAAGTCACTGAAACAATGTGCTTCAAAGAAATAAATTAAAGTATATGGGAAAAGTGGCATAAAAGATATTAAAATATACAGCAAACGGGAGATCCAAATGTGTTCTGATAAAATATTCTGTCCAGTGAGAAATAAGTAAAGATTCATATTCACTCAGAAACCTTGGCTGATTGGATTTAGATGGCAAGAATAGAAATTTGAAACAATTATAGTTCCTGCAGGACCTCCTTGTACCTCACAGGTATTCTGATTAAGGAGGAGGGAAAAGATAAATTTCGATAATAAATTAATTTTCAAAACATCTCACAAAAGTTGTTCACAGTCCTTTTGATAACAGCCTTTGGAGGTATAATTTCCATCCAAGCATTTTCCATAATTACAGGCTACATATTAAACAAAAACATTAGATGATCAAAAATATGATAACATTTGACAAATTTTTATACAAAAAAAATGTAAAAAAAAAAACTACTGAGAAAAACAAAAACTAAACAACATTAAGCTGTATGCTGTATGTTTGATTCACTAAAATGAACTAAATCATAAGAGTCATTCGTTTGGGAATCATACTAAACTCTTTGAACTTTTCAAACCGGACCAACCAGATCTTACAAGTAATTCTATATTCTTGACATATATTGTATGCTTGTAAGTTATGTTTGTTCCATTTCTACCCTGTCATTCTCAAGAGGAGTAAACAAAGTATGGATTTCATTATACTAGTACACATATCAATATCATATCAGCTCTGGAATCTTGAATCTAATTCATTCAAGATTTGTATTAAATAAACTTGCTCATAAAGGTTATTTGCTCAGTAATCAGACTTCACTGCCTTTTTATTAAAACAAAAACATACAGGGCATGGTTTGATTCACTAAATAGAACCAGTTCTTTAGAGTCATCCTTCAGCAATCGGAGTTGGTGGTGTGGCAGCACATTTAAATAATGTTGAATCAATCTCTGTGAGTATTTTAGTGCAATATTTCCTCCATCTGCTGAAAAATGAGCACCATGAGCCAAACGTCATTCTTTTTTGGTATTTTGAAAACGGAAAGGTCAGCACTACTAGCAGAAGTTCCAGAAGGGCGAACATCACTTTCAGCGCCTTTACCGCTCAAATTAAAAACAAAGATCTCTTTCCTATCACTCTTCATTTACATTTCCCACATTCATCTAAGCTCTGCAACAGATGAACAGACCTAGAGTGCTTTACAAATATAGCTCTTTTTTGGGACAAAAGTGCCGATTGTTTAGTACACTAGGATGATAAATGTCTCCTGGACATGCTGTTAAACGTATAGTTGTAAAAGCTGCCAATACTCTCACCGTGAAATGGCCCACTGGGCCGTCTAGAGCTCCACTGACACTTATCACTATGTTATTTATTTGTGCGCTGAAAGAGCCGACTGCTAAAGAATGAATTAGGGATACATTAGGGAATTTGGGATACATTATGTGGGGTGGAGAGCTGATGGATGCTATTCTAAATATACAGAAAGAACTGCCAATAGTCATGTGGGGTGGATAGTGCTGAGTTGTAATAACAGAGGGGGGAGCGCTTGCACTGCAGCTGCCAGGCTGCCTCGATGGACCGGGGCGTCCCTCCTACCCTAATTTATCTCAGACAAGCCCCTGCTACATGTTTCCTTTTCCCCAGTAGAGAGGAGCTGCATGGGACCTGCCAGCTAAAACCTCAGGGGAGACACGTAGCATAAGGATGTGCTGATGTCGTATCTTTTCACGCTATGACTCACGCTGTGTTACGGTTCACATGTAAAGAATTTTACTGTACTGTTTTGATCTATTACAGTATCTGCAGTAAATTAACATTTCATCAACTTGTGTATGTTAACAGATTTCATTTCTGGTTTAGCAGTGCTCAGTAAAATTGCCTGTAGATGAATGATTGCCCATAAAAATGACTTGTTTTATTATTATACTATGTGTGTCGAAATAGTACACGTGCATTGATTTGTTAACAAAACTATTTGAATTAATATATTTATATATATATTTTTTTTTTAAAAGAAATGCTATTCTTTTGATTTTCTTTTCAAAAACAGCTTGACAAGGACACACTGATTTGACCAAAAAATGTATCAAACTGATAAAAAGAGACAGTAAAGACACAATATTTTTATTTATTTATTTTTAAATGATTTAATGCTATTCTTTAGATTTTTTTAAATTGAAAAAAAAAAAAACAAAAACAAAAAACTAATCATAGAATAGAATGTATCATGGTTTCCAAAAACTATTAATTAGCTACACCGTTTTTAATGTTTTTGGAGCATAAAATCCCTATATTAGCATCATGTCAAGGATCATGTGATGGAAATAAACAACATATTAAAATAGAAAACAGTATTTCACAATATTATTGTTTTTACTGTATTTTTGATTTAATAAATGCATGTTTTTGACATCAAAATTTTTGCCTTATTTGTATAATTTATAATAATCCTAAATCACATGCAATATATAACACTGCCAAATGGAAAGGGAAAACACCTATGAAAAAAATTGTCCTGTGCCACATGAGTTTTAGCAAAGGTCTGGGATTGAATATACAATGTAATAATTAGACACATTTAGGTTTGAAAAGATGAGATGCCGAAGCTATTGTTAACTTGGAATTACATCTTCAAACCCAAGACAATTTAGTGTGCATTAAACTTTTTCTCCCACTTGAGATTCCTCCCTCTTGTATTCAGAGAACGTTGTTTAGAGACATCTATATCAAATTAAGCACTGACTAATCGCTGTCTAGAAAAGATGCTCCCCTGTGGATACAACTAGGTCATTTGTTCAAGATATATCTAGGATGTGAACTCAGATCAATATCAGCCTTGAGAAGTCACCTTCTATTCAATACAGTGCTAGAGACCTTTCTCAGAGAAGCTGCGGGACGGCACTATCCAATCACAGCATCTTTTCTGGAGGGTGAGGAGATCTTCGAAGTGAATGACGCAAAAGGCACAAGTTGAGTCATTATCGCGCTCCTGAATAATTTGAGAAAAGCCATGACCTAGTGCAGCAAACCAGTAGCTTATTCAACAAAAGTCAGAAGTGTGCTCCTCAGCAGATTGTTACACGGGCCGTTGCTTTACCAAATTAATAATTCTATCTTCCTCTCCTCCCTTGGGAAAAACACAAGCTATTCTCTAAGCCACGAGGCCAACAAGCACGAAAAGAGGTTCGTTTACAATGCTCCACCCAGAAAGGAACGACTCGAAATAAAGATATGCATGAGATGGAGATGCACGAGACAAATGGGTGATCAGCAGTGACCAACAACCGCTGCTCTTGAGACAATGTCAACCCAATAAAGCCCACTCGTACTGCGCTTAATTTGCACCCATCGATTTCCTATTTTCAATTATTAATTCTAATTAGGATGAAGTAGATGGGGCCAGGGGCCGCGGCAGAGGGTCGATGATGGAGAGGCCCGGCAGATGTAGGCGAGTGATCCACATACAAGAAAGAGTGTGACTCTACTCTAAACCAAATGGTGGATTTTTGATAATGATACTCATAGATTTAGTGATTTAAACCCAAGCTTTTTAACATCATAACTTTATATGGTCATACATCTTGAACTGAGCCGGGGGTTTTATGCTCATGCTAGCTTTTATTCCTCACCTAAAAGCATAAAAGTCTTTCACCAGGGGGCAGTGTACCACATTAGTTCAAGCACAGGTCAATGCGCGGAGAAGGCTGTGCGCCTGCCAATGCTCTGACGTACAGAATGGTGCTTCGTGATGTATGTTTAATTATGAAGTTGCTACAATGTGGTGACGGTAACAGCCCCTCCTCCAACTAGTGCTGAAAACACAACAACAACCATGATGCATCACCAGTAACACCACAACGCATTCGTCAAAAAACATGGCCGCCCATTGAGCTGGACTTGCACACGCTGGAAAATTAACCTGTTAAACTTACGGTAAAAACTGGCAGCTGCGGTCGTGCAATTTATCGTAAAAATACCATGACAATGTTTCAGTTTCTACAGGATGTGTGCATATATTACAACTTATAACCGTATATTTCATTAGGTTATATAATGTTAATACACATACATGATGGGCTATAAAGGGTACACAAAAATGATGGATTAGTTTTGAAGTCATGGTTTGGTGGTAATAAATTCACTTATAATTAAACTTTTCTTAGGGATAACAAAATTCAGCTTATGCACTAAACTGTAGGAAGCTCTTAATTATTTAATGTATTTAAACATACATTAAATAATTAAGACATCATTAACAGGCACATTTCTCTAGCTAACTAACAAGCTGTGGATACTGATGACTTGCCTGGGGTAATTGAAATGCTGCTTTTTTATTGATGTTTTCTCACAGTTAAAACACTGATTGAGTGATTACACGAGGCATGAGATGTTCATTCGTGTTTATTTTGTGTTAAAGCTAGTAGTAAAGAGAAAGGCATGATCACGCTCAGTCGCACTCTGTCAAGGCATTTATACAGTGGTCGACCGATTATAACGACTGCAGTAATAGAAAGGCAAACATATTTTCTTGTTTGCCATCAGCATTTAACAAATACGCATTTATATAATTTAAACAAATCTTTGAAAGACCGATGAATATTTTATTTCACAAACTCTGCCAATTTAGTCGAATCCACTGATATCTTGTGTGCATGTGTATCCTGCACGATCGCATGTTCTCTGCATGACGCTCAGTGCGTACAAATTGAAAGCTGACAGGAAGAGAGTGAATACTGAGTGCCCTGTTAGTTACAGTGTTTATTTAGAAAAATGTTTATTTTTAATCCAATTATTAAATGATTTCAAATTTCTTAAATATTAATTTAAATAAGTACAATTATTATTATTAAAAAAAATATATATATAACAGCTTTATATAGACAATTGGCCACCTTGCTTTTCAAGATATTGATATTGGCATTAGCTGTAAAAAAAACTACATTGGTTGACCACTAACAGCGATCTGTCACACCGCATCAAAGAGCATGTAAGAGCATTCATAGTTTGAATTTCCTGAAAAAAAGAACATAATTTGAAAGATAAGACTTTGTTTCATATCAAAAGTAACAATATATAATACTGGAAGTTTTTCACCATACATGGTTAAACTAAATTTACAGTAAACATGTTTTTACTGTATCATTCTACAGTACTTTCCTCATTTTTACAGTAGATTTATTTAGTGTAGCATTTTAATAAAAGCTACACTTTAAAAACTAAGAACATGCCATTCTCTCTTACATACAGTAAAGCGTAATGAATAATGTAAGAATAAGTTTGTAGTTGTAAAACATACTATTAACAGAAGCAAGAAGCAAAAGATGAGAGGAAGAGTCTACTAATACTGGGAAATTTTCATGTGGTTTGCATATGTGCCTATTTCGGAAAGCAGAAGACTGCTCGTTATGAATCCATTACTAGAACCACTTGACCATTATGCCAAAGCAAATAAACAGAAACGAAGACCCAGAATAAGGCAATTAAAACTCATGTGTGGACAGGGACAATGACAGAGTAATGTTGCATGTAGATCTCTCCTGACCTACACTGCCAATGCATTATGGGTTTCCATGGCATCTGCACCTGCTGAAAAACTGGTAAGGGGGGGAGGATAGAAATGAGGTTATGTTATATATCTTTCCTTGGGTTTGCTGCTAGTCTATTGAGCATGAACTCATTCTGCAGGTGCTGGCAATAGTATACTGCATATTATGTGAAAAGAAAGTATCTCATACAAAAGCCTTGTATAAAGCGTGCATAGAAGTGTGAGCTGAAATAGCAAGCTATCATAGCAAAACATGCTGGTGTTTCTTTTTAAATTGATTTACAATAACAATGCATTGGTACGTTATAGTGCTCAATATGTCTGTTTAACTGAATGATTTTACTACTGTATTTCTGCCACTTGGACATCACTTATCTCTGTATATTTCCTGATCGTAACACTGAAACATGCAGTTACTGTGAAGCAGCTTTGAAACAATACGTATTGTGAAAAGCACTATGCAAATGAACTTGAATTGAATTATGCAGTGTGAGAGAAAGCAAATATTTTCATAAATGGAATTCGTGTAAGGCTATGGCAAAGTCTTCCTATGACTGCAAGCATTTTGTGCGTGCATATGCATACGCCTACAGGCAAATACAAATGGTAGTAATAGACAAATCTTGGTGGAATTATCTCTCTCAATCCACTGCCTGCTGCTTCCGATTGCAGCCGTGGGAATAAAGCTGCTGTAACTGCTGTTGTAGGATCTTCCACAAGGGGAATGGGAAAAGTTGACTGCATACGCAAAGAAAAAGTTTTAAAGGGATAGTTCTCCCAAATATGAAAATTACCCCGTGATTTACTCACCCTCAAGCTATCCTAGGTCTATATGACTTTCTTCTTTCAGGGAGTTACATTACAAAATGTCCTCGCTCTTCCAAACTTCATAATGGGAGTGAATGGGGGTTGAAATTTTGAAGCGCACAATAAGTACATCCATCCATCATGAAACTTATATGCCTTTAGTTCTAAATCCTAAAACATTTTTCTTTATTAATCCTAATTTTTTACTGCATATTTGTGACCAACATTTAGTTTTGCTGTCTCCTCTGTGTTTCCATGTTTGTCACTTCTCTTCTTACCAGAGCTTACACTACATCTACGTCTTACGTCATCAATTGAAACACCACCCTTTAATGAAATAGTGTTCAACAGTCATCCGAAGATAGAGATTACAGTTTATAAATGTTAAATATATATATGATATTTGTCTTACAAAAACACCTAGCTTTACTTCAGATGGCCTTTATAAAGTCCCTCCCAGAACCATGTGGAGCACTTTTTTGAGCTTCAAAATCTCGACCCCCATTCACTGCCAGGTATCAGAGCCAAGACTTTTTTTTTGTTTTAAAATAACTCCAATTGTATTCATCTTAAAGAAGAAAGTCCTATACACCTAGGATGACTTGAAAGAGAGTAAATTATGAGTTATTTTTATTTGGGGGTTAAATATCCCTTTAACTTGTGAAATAATTATATATGCACACAGGTTTACACAATGTTAAAAAGTGTCATTTAAGGAATAAAAATGTAATTAGTATTAATTATTACTATTATTAAATATTTACTTGGTGTAAAGAAAAATCAATAATAATTATAAAAAGTTATTCTTAGTTTATTATAAATAAAATAAATGATGCCTGGTCTTGATTTGCTAAAGTAATATTTCTAATAATAATAAATAATACACGCCATGCTGTATGTTATCACTTTCTATAATGATAAATAATTATATATAATTATATATATATATATATATTTAATTAATTTTTTTAATAAATAAATACATTTGTCTAAAGGGTTTAGCTTGTGTTGTGAATGATGTACAGTTGAAAGTATGACCTGTAACTTGATGTTTTTCATAGAATGATCATAAAATCTATTTTAAACATGTCTTCGGATGAAAAACATCTCTGCCTCCTACACTTCATAGCTTTACCCTGGAGTTTGTTCACCAACTTAACAATCAACATGTTAGTGCACGATTCATTGTTTCTCACAACTGCAATGCTTGTGTAAATGACGGGCGGTCTTTGGGGGCATTCTTCTCTGCACCATGGATCAAGATCCCGAGAACGCCACTGGATATACCGCCACATCAGTCCACAAAATCTACAGCGAAAAAGCTTGAAAATATTCCTTCCAAGAAACTTTCCAAGACTTTTCACCACACGTACACACACAGATCAGTATAATTGGCTTTTAATGATCTGACATTATGCTAATGTTCATTGTAAGGAGATAAATCTTTGCGAGGGGTTTACGATTCTCGGCAGGTGGCCGTCTGCCCACCAGAGCCGTGGAGATTAAACATGGAGGACAGACTCGGGAGAACAACAATGACGTTGTCCATCATCAAGGGTCAGAGTGCGTCGCTTGAATCAGTTTGCGTGGGAAAGCAGATCATCTTTGCAACAACGACTTTATGTGTTTACATCATCAGCATTAGGCTGAAATGAGAAGAGATGTTTTTGTTGCATTTACAACAGCGTCATCGTTGGATTAAACAAGTGGGTTGTTTTAAATTAACCGTAACCCATGCAAACATCCGTTTAAAACTTAAATGCTATAAATTAAGGTGTTTTGAGGAATATTGGGTTCTCAGGAAACGGCCACTTGAGCTCCATCAGAGAGCTGCCCACTTAAGCAAGAAGCACATTAAAGCTTCATTAGCGGAGTGACTGCGGTAACGAAAGTGGAGGTAGGGGAGCAGCCTTAGTGGCCGGAGTAGGCTTTGGTATGAAGAACCGCTTCTGCGGTCGGGGCTCTGAGGGTCTGAGTGTCCTGTGAAGTGGCCAATGTGTGTCAATCACAGCTGTCCCTCTCCTCCCTCATCCACTCAGCAGTCACATGGAGAACTCTCAGGAGAGTCTCAGCCTCTCCAGAAAAAGGTTGGCAGGTTCCGGAATGAGCGGCAGGATCTCTGAATGCAGTTTTGTTCTTCTCGTCTTTGGGAACTCACCGGGGCCCATGAATTATTCCTGTGGATTCTCAAAGTCACAGTGAAGTCAAAGGTACACATCAGTGACTCCCTGAGAAATCAATTGTGTATCTCTTTCTCTAACTGACAGTCAAAAATAGATTTGAAGAAAAAAAGGCTTGTTGCTGGGGAAGTTTTAGTGCGAGTTAATGGATTATTAGTCATGATCTCTTGCATGGCAATAAAACTGCTTGCCACCGAGAACAACTGGGAATCACAAGACTCCCAATGCAGTTATTTGTTACTTCCCCCATGATAGATAGAGTTGCAGATGTCTGACGAGAAGACAAATACAATGTTAAAAAAAAAAATTGGATTCATCCATTCTTCGGTAAAGTTTACTAGAGAGAGGCTGCTGTATTGATCTGCCGAGGAAAAGATCCTTTTTATTCCCCTGATGAACAAAAGCAAATGATCTTATCTAAATCAGACTTAAAATTAGTCTGGCTCACAATAGCTGGTATTTACTCTTGTAGATGCGCAACAAGGGAAAAAAAATCAATGCTGGACAAGATATTTCAAAACAATCTTACAGGAGGTAACAAAGACTTTCATTCCACAAAATGTCTCTACTCAGTACTGCGAAAACATAATTTAATTCATTAGCCTTTAGTCTTGTTTTCTATAAAAAATATCTAGACATCCTTAAAACAATTTTTTCTCTAGAAAAATAGCATAGAGCAAAATACATTTGAATATATTTTTAAACATGTGTGAGTTAATTTAATATATAATTCAATGTATAAATTAGCAGATTAAAGATTTGTAAAGTATTCTGTTTCTTTATATACAAACACTGCTAATGAGGCAAGAAAAATAAACTTAATTAATAAACCTAAGAAAAAGTATTAATACAGTAGTAATTTGAGTACTTTTAGGTTTTTTCTCTCAAGTCTTTCTTCGCAATTATTAATAGCAAATTGTTTCTAAAAGGCAAATCGGAATCTAAAATTATTCTGACTTTCATTCAAAACAAACATGTTTGAGGCATACCACAGCACACTATTTTATTTCAGCCCTGACAGTAACCTTGAATCCTTTGGTGATTATTCAAAAGAAGAGCACAAGTGTGAAATCGTGGAAGCAACTAAATTGTTCTTTAAGACTCTCCTTTGAACCTTATCATCTAGATGCCCTTTCTCAGACGCAGAGATCACAAACCCCATCCCTTTGTTCCTCTTATTAAGCCTTACAAATGCACACCGGCCTTTCTCTTTCCCTATGCTCTGAGGCAAAAAGGCAGGAATTTAATTGAATTTCAGGGCTTTTAATGTCTGCATCAGGATAATCAAAGCAAGCCAGACTGGAGTTGTTTATCATGACCTTGGGAGCATCAGCAAGGCCATGTTCATAGAGATAGCCAGTGTCTCAAGCTTAAAAAAAAGGAAAACCAAACAGTATGGTTAGACTTTGAAGCTCAGTCAGTCAGAAAACATAATGAAAATTTATGAAATAGCAAAGATGCTGTTTCTAAACTTCTAAACTGATGGTTAACGTCACAAAAATCCGAAATAGAGCACTTAAAGGTTATAAAGCCACAGTAAACACATCTGGTCTACTTCTCAAGGCCTTGCAAATGATCTACTAACTGGAAATAATAGCTTATTTTAAGCTATGTTAACAAGCTAACTAGAAACCATAAATGTAGCAAACAAATATTGCTTAACAATCAGTTTTTAATTAAAGGGAATGATTTTCCATATTTTTTAGTGTTAATGAAATATGTTAATTTATTTTGTATTAATTATGTCGTAATGCTTTCTGCGGTGTGATGCTACTTTACAGTTTGGCTAAAATTAAGAGGAAACCAAATTAATTTGTTTACTGTTTAGATCAGCCTTCATATTGGAAGCCTGCTTACGCTTTAAAATGCTGTCTCCTTAGGGAGCCAACTAAGTTTTGGAAGCTAAATAGATACATATGTTAAATATATAGTCCATACATTATAGCTGCTTGAAAACTGTCATTAAAATGTGAAGGCTGTTGCTCCTTGTCCTTAATCATGCAAAAACAAATTGTTCTCTCAACAACCTTCTTAAGAAAAGTGTGTAACAGCCGACAGAGAAGAATGGAGCAGAATTCAGAATAAAACCCCAGTTACCTTGGGGCCTGAAGCACAATTTGATTAAAAGTTTGTTTTTCTTCCCTCTCCTCAGTTACGGAGGGGGCGCGTCGATGCAGCACTGACAGTTAATTGGACTTGGCAGGGCCAGGAGTTCATTCGTCAGCATTGTGTGGGGTTTGCCAGAGAGGAACAGGACAATCAATGTCCCACAGGACGGCCAGTAATCAGTGCAACACTACCATGGAGTGCAGGGTTAAACATCAGGAGACTGCAGGTGCAGGAGGATCTGAGGCATACCGCTAATACTATAACCCCCCCACCCCACCACCACCTACCTCGACAACATAATCAGCCAAGCACACCCAAGGACACCGCAGAGGCAAGGCATCATGGGGTAGTGCCCCAAGAACAAACAAGCAATATCACAATTTATTGTACTTTACACTACCAGAAAGTGACTAAGATACCAAAACTCTCTCTCTCAGCCTGACAGCTGTGATTCTTTGGAAGACATAATAAATAAATAAATAAAATCTCTCTTCTCTTAACCATAAAAGGGGAGCAGATGCAAAACATAGGTGCAAATGTACAGGAAACGTGCAAGTTTATATATTGTTATTGCTGACTATTGTTACCAAAAATAAATACATAATATGTATATATATATATATATATATACAGTATATACATTTTATATAAAATATATAAAAATTAATTCAAAATATTAGTGGTAGTATGTACTATTTGCCTATGTAGTATACTAAAATAAGATTGATACAGGCCTACTTATATATTGTAAAAATAATAAAGACATCATTGTACTGGAAATTAACACAATTTTCTTTTTGGTAGGAAAATAATATATCAAATAATACGGACAAAATAACTTTTAATAATAGTAATTCTGATTGGTTTGTCTCACTTTCAATCATTCCATCTTGTTTGATAAAATTACAAAATTCTGTATATTACGCAAAAATTGTTCAATTGATCAAAATTATCTTCCAGGTTGGCAAATCAAGAACAAACAAGGCAAACTTTACAGTCTCTTTATTTGCACCCTCTTAGGTTCCATATTGCTCGTTGCTATTGAGCAATCTAGTTACTATTAAAAAAAAAAAAAGGTTGCTTTTCCACTGCATGGTACGGCACCGTAAGCTTTGGTTCACTTTTGGGAGGTTTTCCATTGGGAACAGTATCTGGTACCTGTTACTTTTTTTTAGTATCACACTGGCTGAGGTTTCAAAAGTACCGTACCATTACCAAAACGTAATGTGACGTGGTAAACACGGTTTAGCTGAAGAATCGTCTCTACCATCATCATTGAACTTGCACAAGACAAACACAGATTTAAATCAGCACAGCCAGTGAACGAACGAACGCAACTGAAATACTTTTCTGAAATACAGCTGTGCATATTCGTTTTTAGAAAGGTTTGAGAATTCAAAAGGTACTCCAATACAAAAAGGCACAGAAATGACCCAACAATCCACAAAAAGAATACCCGCAGTGACCGCAGGTACCCTTGAAATCAAGGCCTATAGACTTGTGCGGGGGGCATGTGCTCCACAGCTCCATTAAGTAGAAAATCCAGTTCTCTTTCCTGCCTTCACCTCATCACAACATGACCTCTAATGCCAAGAGCAATTTCTGCTCAGAGGCTGGAGAATTAACATCACAGTGAGTAAAGAGATCATCAAATGTAATGATCAATGAAATAAATTGAATCCTGTAGCGCTAAACTTCATAAACATGGAAATCAACCCCAAAATCAAGTGTGACTCAGACTATGAAATGACCACAGCAGAGCCCGGCCCTGCATTAGTATGCTGCCAACAGCTTGTGGTTGCACTGTCATCACAACATTTTAGCTATTTTAGACCCCACAAAGAACTGATAGAGCTTCATAATGTCCTCTTTCAATTACGCAACCTAAAGGCTGTTTAGACTACAGACGGCATTCTGGAATCTGGCTTTACGTCCTTTGTGGACTTCTATTTGATGGTTATATCCAGCGAAGGGAGACATAAATGATTCTTGTGCAATCACAGGCGCTGCTATCATCTCCAACACTCATCAAAATAGCTGGACCTTTTCTAAAAAGCCTTCATTCGAGAAAGCCGCTGACTGTGTTCAGGGAGGATATTGCTGTTATCAACAACATGCAATATGGAAATAATCACGGCAGAGAAATATGTGCACTACAATAGGCCTATGGGGCATTACTCTAAAATTAATTGTGCTTGAATACAACAAAAGGCTGATGAAAAAACTACTTTCCTGGTGGGACAGCAAAAAGCATTCAGGGTTGAGCTAAACAATACCATAAGGCTATTTTTCGGGAGTTTCTGTGTGAGAGACAGTGGCCTATAAAGAGGGCACAGGGTTTGGCCCATTACAGCTGGTCGATTAATAAGTGAGAACAGTAGGGAACAATCACAAGGCCTTCTCAACCTCACCGATACCCATTAAAAACACTATTCAGTGATTTATATAACCAATTTCTTTAAAAACACATCATCTATCAATGCTCTAATCACATACACACACACACACCTTGAGTCTTGAATGATTGGAGCAAACTCCCTTCAAGGACTTTTAACAGTTTCTCCATTATATTTTTTATTCCATCCTCATCCAGAGAGTTTTGGGGTCAGTCACAAACAGCAGCCCCCAGTCCTTCGCTTTCGACAACAGAGACGCAGCGCCGGCTCATAAGTGAGCAGGCTGCGAGGCTCGAGGGGATGAACTTTGTGACTGCAGACACACACAAACACCTGGGCAGTGTTGAGGTCACAGAGCCCATCTCACTCCCTCGCCACCTCTCACAGCACGCCTTGATTCTTCAAAGTCAGAGAAAACTCGGTATCGATGATGATTTTTCTGAAAGCTGCAGGTTTGGATCGTGAGAAAGAGATGCTGTCGGGCTTTTTAAGGCAACCCTGTGTGTAGCGAGCGATCACATTCATTCAGCTATATAATGAGGTATCCCACTGATTAAGTTTTGTTTTTCCTCCCGCACAGTGTAAATGATTTGTGCTTACAGATGAGACAGATGAGTTGTCACCGTGTTTGGAATGCACAATTACTCTGAGTGATCAGGTTCTGGACTTTTCTGTCACCTTTTTTGATTTGGCATGCATGCCACTAAACCAGAAGAAGGACACGTTAAAAAGCTGAAAGTGTCTGGACACCACACGTATGTGATGTATATACTTGGTGGGCATTTAATTTCAAATACCTGAGAATTAATGGATTTGGTCTTGCCTTTGAAGCTAGTTTCTACTCATCTGGAAAGGTTTCCAATAAATGTAAAAGCATGGCATAAATGTGCATTTCAGAGGATTTTTTGGGGCAAAACATAATGAATTTTGAGTAGTACTGTACATAACAAAAAAAAAAATCTGTGTTCAAAACCTGTGTTCTTCAATACAAGTCTATGATAAGGATTTAAATTGAAAGGAGGCATGAATTTTAAATAAATCAGATTTCCAAAGTAGGTCCTGTAAGTTTCAGCACTCAGCATTTCTTTTTTTTTATTAATTATTTTTTGTATTAAGTCACCAAAACAACCTGTTTCATCTCAATATGATGCCATGCGATGAAAGACATTTTCTGCAGAAGAAGATTAACGCCTACTTCTATATCATTACCTCTTTAGCTCACCCACAGTTTGTAGGAGTAAATACTTTCGAGACCATCAGTAAGTCACTATTCATTTGCTCATTCATCGTGGCCGCTTTTCTAGACACTTCAAGACACTTCTCTACAGGCCTCTTCAGAGAGTCTGATACTAAAAAAGACGCAGCGCTGACAAGAATGGATCAGACAGTAATGTCACAACACAAGTGTGACTGTTGTGTCACTATTGCTTTGTCGGTTACAGATCATTTGATATGAACGTACAACACAGCAGCGTCCATCTATTATTTTAATATGCAAAACTGTTGAATGTGGCATGCCTAGCAAAACAGCATGTTTCTAAGAAAGGGTGAGGATAGAAAATAGCCTATTACTACTAAAATATGTTTTTTGATGAAAAAAGACTAAGTCATTGGAATTCGTCACTTGAAGATCGTGTTATGACATGTTGATCAAAGTTGAGATGAAACGGAAGTAGCAAAAGATCTTTCACTGGTATTGTGAAGTGAAGTCTGTCATTTTCAATTCAAAGTCAAATTTTTTGTTTATAAAATATATGTGTATGTGTGTGTTGAGTAGACTATATATATATATATATATGCACATATAGCATTTATTTTGAAAATACTGACCTGTTTTTACATGTATATATTTATACTAATATAATTGATA
The DNA here is from genome assembly GCA_032361065.1 of Enteromius trimaculatus. Taxonomy (NCBI): domain Eukaryota; kingdom Metazoa; phylum Chordata; class Actinopteri; order Cypriniformes; family Cyprinidae; genus Enteromius; species Enteromius trimaculatus. Next base: position 11,761,730 of record JAUMHP010000073.1, on the reverse strand, counting down.
TCATATATAAATATATTTAATATATAGGCTAGTCATTTTGCAGATGTTTTTATCCAAAGCGACCACCACATCTTTGCAACCCATCAAAATAAAAGTTGGGTTTAACTTGAAGAAACTGAGACATAATATATATTACTGATAAAATAAAATATATTACTGATACTACTATTACTAATCCTAAGATTATAATCAAAACATTATTTGTAAGGAATATGAGAGAAAAATGTATTAGTTTATTTACAAGAAAACAATGTAAACACACATAATCCAATATTTTTTAAATAAAATAAATTAATTAGAGATGTTTTTGATTATTAACATTTAAATATACAATAAAAATGGATTCCATAAATTAAACAGATTTTTTTCGATGGATTTCAATAAATAAAAAATATGCTTATTTGAGGTATAAGGTACAAAAAAGCTGATACATCTGATACCAGCACTCATCGATCTATAAATGCATAATTAAATCATAATAGATATATAAATCATCATTAAAAAATAAACTTACCATAACATCAACGATTAATCCAATGAAAAGAAAAATCAATGAATGGCTGTGTCACCTGCACTGCAATTACCTTTCCAATTATTCCAAAGGTGTACAGTGGGGTTCAGGTCACGCTTTGTGCAGACCAGTTAAGTTCTTTCACACCACACTCTGTAAAGCATTTATTTTTGCACCTTATTTTGTGCACAGGGGAACGGCCGGTCATGCTGGAACAGCAATGTATTCTACTAATAGCAATGGTTGGAAACCCATTAATTAGAAGCAGGTTTCAACATAGTATTTGGCCACAGTTTAGTGTACATGCAACACACTCACTCACACACATACATACACATATTGTCCTCAGACGTATTGCTCCACATCTTCTTCCCTTACTCTCTTACATAGAGAGCTTCACACATATATACATAAAACAAAGCCAATAAAGCTCTTATGAGTGTGAGCTGAGAGCACTTCCTGGTGCGGAGTGTCTGTATTTGCAGCTTTTGAGAGCACAGCAGCAGCAGTGCTGAGAGATTAAAGGAGGCAAAGAGAGGAGAGAGGGATGAGAGAATAAGGAATGAGAGAATGATTTATTTAACTGCTTTGTAGATGACAGAGGAGACTCGGCGAGAGTGTGTCCTTCTTTCCTGCCAACTTTCCCTTCTTGCCCTCTCTTGAAAACTGAATAGGTCTTCGATTTCTTTGTGGTGTTTGCTCCTTCTATGTAAATTTTCATCTCTGCCTTTTCCCCCCACTCTAATCACACCATCCATCTGTCGCATTTAATTCAATTCAGTTAAATTCAAAGTTCAGTTCAGGTACGTTCAATTCGCTCTCTAGCTTTGACGGCGTATCATGTCAACGTACTTGTGCGGATCTGGAATGGCACCATCTGTTTAAGGGCCTCTGTTGATAAATGAGGTGTCGTGAGCAGGTGAGCCCCGAGGCCCCCCGCGACCCCTTCCTTTCCACTTCTCCTTCCTTCAAACCAGCGCACGTGTCTTTCACATCGTCACAACCTGCACTAATGTGGAAAAATTGGCTTCTAAACACTTCCCAAGACAACTGCCATTAGAAGTCATTAGTTGAGAGCGCGCTGCATAACTACCATCACAATCTGGCTCAACCAAACAGTCAATCTGAGGGACTGCATCACAGTACAGAGTCAATTCCCATCTGATATTAATCATTTGAATAGCAGTGCAGAAGATAAAAGATAAGCAAAGTGTTAAAAATAAGCACCAGTTGCTATGATTCCTACATGAACGTTGATCAGACGCTGATCTGTCACTGTTAAATTGCTTATTTTCACCTAAAATTAAATATTTTTTTTGCTCAGTTGCCAATAGGTCCTGCTGTTTGTTGCCATGGCAGTCAAGCTGCCACAGAACCTGATAATAATATTCTTCAACGCAAATGGATCTATGTCCCACACCCTGACTGGGCAATGTGGGAAAGAAAATCAAGATATATTGTGTAACTTCACAGAGAATCTCATTAGCACCGCAAACAGTTCACAATTTGCAAAAGTATTCTAAAATAATATTTCCAAGCAATTCATCTACAATGAATTTGCAAATGGATTTGCTTTATTTCAGTAAATGCAGTATTTAATGGAATTCATGGAAACAGTTCCCTCTAAAAAACGTCAATTTGTATTTAGTAAGGTAGTTAAGTTAAGGTATTAGGATTAGGAATGTAGAATGAGGCATTAATTGTGCTTAAATAGCACTAATAAATGGCTAATATTCTAGTAATATGCATGGTAACAAGCAACTAATAGGTGTAGCTGTAAAATTAGGTGAAAGGACGGAGAAGACAAAATAAAACTGAACAAAATTATATATGATATAAATAAATAAAAAAAGCAAGCCAAGCAAAATATAACATCAACAAACAGTGAACAGAAAATGAAGCAAAAAGATAAAACTTTTCAAACTTTTTGGTCCCAAGCATACAAATGTGAAAAAAACGGCAAAGAATCATGTGATGAAATAGGACTGAAACAACGTCTGCTGAATTAAGTTTTGGCATCACGGAAATAATACATACATTTTGAATTTTTTTAGATTATTTTCAGTTGTAATAATATTACACAATATTACAGTGCCACTGTATTTGTTATCAAATAAATAAAGCTTTAGCTGTCCCCAGTTCGAAACCCCAGGCTTACAAAATATTACGGTATTGGTTGCTTGTTGATAGCTTTATATGTACGGTAAATGCTTTTTGAATGCTCTTCAAACTTTGGAAACATCGAATATAACTAGAACATACAACATCTATATCGAAGTGCATGTATAGATGCTGCTTTAACTCCCCAGACTTTTACTGCATACCACTGCTACAAACACTGTCCATGCCCTGAACAGACAGATTTGATTGACTGCCCTATAATATAAAATATATGCATAAAATATATATGTATGTCGATGTGGGTGTAGCACTCATTTCCATGTTTATTCATATTTAATAAAAGCTTTGTGCCAATCTGGCATGCGTGTTTCAGGCTATAATGACAAGCTAGACACTGATGAAGACGTAGACATCATAAAGTCTGCAGCTGCTAAGATACTGTATCAAAACCTATTACGCAACATCCATCCTAACCCCAGGCTAATCAATATGAAATGGAGAAATCTGTAGATGCATTCTGGAAAAACTCCCCAAACTCAGCATTCTCTTTGGTCCTCCAGTCCACCATTAATTATCACGCTTTGAACAAATTATCAAATAGAATGAAACCCTGTTGCCAAAGCAGCAGAAATAAATTTGCGACTGGAATCTTAAATAGTCCGCGTGAGACAAGTGCTTCGCTGTAAGAGCATAATTCAGATTTGTGTGAAAGCCTTTATGTCGCTGATGACCTTCCAGCGACTTTTAGCGCCTAAGGCTTCTAGGACGGTCCAAGGTTATATTTCGCATTTGCAGTCTGACAAAGGTGACGGCTACATTGTCTTTAGGCAATGGCAGATTGACCTCAGCGGGAGTGAAATGACAGGCCTCTTCTATTCACCTCCCTCCCTTTCTCATTCTTTCATTTGGTTTCTATCCCTTCATCCTGGCGATAAGCTCCACCTTTCAGTTTTCATTTCTGACCCAAATAGCAGGCTCCTAGTGGGTGCTGCTCCAGTAACGCTGGCCAGCCTCTTTGATGCTGCTCCAGAGAGTCAGCGCAAAGCTCGTCACTTCAACTCTCAAGCTCTTCAGTTGCCCAAAAGCAGCTCTGTTTTTCATAACCGTATCATCCCTATTGCTTAGCATTATCCTATATACTCCGTTCATTCAGCATGCACATAATACTCGGCTTTATCTCACTCTCATACCTTCTCATTGACTTCACCGGCAGGCATTTCCGCCGGTGACCCAAAGCCCTGATTGTGATTAACGATCTATGACTATTTATCTCTGTTCGCTCACAGGATCCTCGAATGTGATGACAGAATCCACCATGGGACGGCCGACTTTCCCAGCACTCACGAGAGAGAGAGAGAGAGAGAGTAAGGGGGGGGGGAGAAGAGAAATTTACCTTGAATGGCAAAAAAAAATGATGCACCATTTATGTACGAGTGAAAAAAGAGGTCAGATTTAATTTAAAAATTGGCTCCCATTCCTCATTTCTACAGATGAAAGCTCATAAATGAAAAAGCCTGGCCTAACGCCCGGTATGGAAATATAAAAGTTATGAATAATGCTTCTGTCTCAATCACCAGGTCTGTTTTAATAAGGTGGATTAGTACAGAACAGCACCTGCTCAGAAGAATGCGTGGTCTTCAGACAGAGACACCCATGGGAGGATCTTGAGCTTCAGAGGTGGGCTGCCCACAAGGAACCCTGATAAAACTCACGAGTAAAGTCCAATACAGAAAATCTGTCTAGGTCATTACCGCCGGTCCTGTCTGTGCCTCCTTCGCTGTGGCCGGTGCCTCTGAAAAAAAGCTGATGATTTACAGACTGTTGGTAATCATGAAATGGCTCCTTTGTTAATGAAAATGCCCATAGATCCATACACAGCCTTCTGCAACCATCATTTACTGGTAAATATGGGCAACGAGTGAGCCACAACCAAGCCAGAAAAATGTACCAATTGGGTCAAAACACATGTTGTCAATGAGAAAATCTTCCACATCAGTTGTCGATGCTGGACGTTAACGTGCCTGCTTCAACACAGATCACCAAGGTCAAGAAGTTTGCGCTTCTGCTGTTCTTCACGTGAAAGAGCTTTAGTTTGTCGTCCCTCTTTCCTTCAAGTTCCCCAACACATAAATATTAAACAAGTCGATATCTCTTTCTCTCTCGTCTCTCCTACTACCTGCTTTTTCATCATTGAGTTGATTAGAGAGTGAATGTCGATGGCTTCCTATTTTGTCCCGCAATGTTTCAGCCATTGAGGTAAAGGCCTGTTAACCAATTCATCTTGAGGATCCAATGACAGTCTGTTTGTTTTTCACATGCAGATTGATTCCACCCTGTGCGCTACTTATCATTTTAATTATGATAAAGACCATTTCACCAAGTGCTGGGGCAAGAAAACAGGCCAGCTTCGTCTAATCCATCTATCTATTCACCTATCCACCCACTCCATCCATCCATCCCACCTTCATCAAACTTTCAATCCAGCAATCAACCCATCTATTCATCCATCTGCTCTTACGTTCATTGGTCCATCCGTCATCTATCATGCAGACTAGCTTTGTATTGAATAGGGTTGGAACAACTAATCAATAAAATTGATAAACAATAATCAAAATAGTCAACAATGAATTTAGATTAGGTTTAAAACTGTAGTAGTTTTTAAAACAGATTTATTTAAAAAATGGCATAACATATAGCAAGAGGCAACACACATTTACTGTTATATTGATTTTTAAAACAGTTTCTTACATTTAAGCAAGCAATTGTTGCTTTCAATGCAGAACTTGAAATACTTTACATGACAACTTGTTAATCAAACAGAGCACAATTATTTAGGACAAAACAATTCATCATTGGATTCCACATTTAGGTTTTAAATTAACCAAAATGAATTTAAATCCTATATGTGAAGCAAATAATTTGATGTTATAATTGTGGTCTGTATAATGCATGCTAAACACTGAGTGGAAAAAAAAATTGTAAAATTAATTATACAGATAAAAACACAGTTCGAAAACAACCAAAATAGCCATTCAATTATTTAAATAAATTCTAAATAAATAAATACATTTAATATTAAACAACATAAATACATTTATTTTTATTTGTATATATATATATATATATATATATATATATATAAAAGCCAGGAAAAAAACTTTTAGAAATAAAACTATTATTATTTTAAGTACAAATATCCATTAAGTAGTAAAAATAGATGATCATTTATACTTATATGTTAACAATTAATTGCGATTAATTGCAAAATAAAAGTTTTCATGACCATTTACATTGTTAGATGTACTGTATATGTGGATATACTGTGTGTACTTATTATGTATATATAAATACACACACGTGCATGTATATATTTAACAAAATATACTATGCTACATATATTAAATATCTTTATATATAATAAAAAATATTATAATATAAATGTATATGTAAATAATTTCAAAATATTTACTGTGTGTGCATTTATGTATACATAATAAACCTACACAGTACACACAAATATGCTATGCAAACAAAAACTTTTATTTTGGATGCGATCGCAATTAATTGTTTGACAGCACTAATATTTTATTTCACAGCTCTCTGGAATGCTCATTCAAGCACAGCTACCATCATCTTGCATATTTACTGTAAAATGAAACCAGAGGAATTCAGTATTAATAGTAGGCTTGTGATACTATAGTTTAAGTGTTCGTCTTGCTGCCAGAATGCCACTGTTATAAACTTAACGTAATAAAAAAATATGAGTTTAAAGCGCCTCCTTCTCAAAGAAAAAAGCGCATAAATAATGAGTGATATGGTGTGCAATTGAGTAAGTGTACATAAGCCTTAAATGTCCATCTTGTATATGTATATTGTCTAGGCTTAATGCCATTTGTTAGGAACAGATTTGCGTTCATTATTTAACCTTTTTTTCTTCTATTTATTTACATATGTGGCAAGTAGCTATGTAATAAGCGGGATAATATACTATACTTTACATATTAAAGTTAAATATGTGCATATGATATGTGTGTGTGTCTGTATTTTATTTATTAGGTATTTTTTTGTGCACAAGGTTAATGTTTTGGATACAATTAGCAAACTGGCAAAACATAAAATAATTCTACCAATCAAAATAGTGTTTTTTCCTCCCAGAGCTTCAGCAACTGCATGATTGCACATCTCGTTCGTGCTCCATGATTTCCAGCTTTACTTTTTAATACGGCTGGCAAAAGAAGAGAGGCGAGCGAGTAAGTGAGAAACATGGTAGCTTTGCAGTGGCGTCTGGGGACTGGTGCAGCCATTAACTATGTGAGAGTGAGAGGGCCTTAATGAAGTGAACTGTGCTCTCAGAGTTAATGAGAGAGTGAACTCACCACTAGAGCAGTCCAGTCCTCCCCAGCCTGGCTCACACTGACATGTATCAGGAGACACACACCGACCATGGGCACACTCCTCGGTACATCGTGCTATCAGAGAGAAAAGAACAAGAAGACAAAGAATGTGTTAAACACAGCAGAAATTGAAAAAAAAAAAAAAAAAAGATTCTGGCAGAAAACAAGAATAAATGGAGGTTGAGGTCCAAACACAAACAAGTTGTTGGATGCGTCTTGCATAAGACAGGAATGTGAATTAGCACAGGATGCTATCCAGACACCGTAGGTCTGAGCCTCTCCCGCAAGACATAATTTAGCCGCACGCAAATGTCTGCTGATGTGCTGATATGGAGGATAATGACTACACTGGCCATTTTCCAAAGATGGCTGTCACCGATGCCTCCTCGCTAGTGCTGTCGAACACAGAGCACCTTTAAAATGCTCACTCTGACCACAAGCTAAACGATTTCCTAAGAGATTGAGCCCTTGGTCAACATCTCAGTTTATCACATGAACTGGTTGTTCCGTGCAAAACGAGCCGACGTAAGCAGCCACAGCCGCAAGGAAACAAGCTGTAAATCCCTCCAAATTTGATCAGCCTGCACTTTGCCACAATACTCGAACGCAGCGCCAGCCAGCCTTCATGCTGTTTACGAAGTGTGCAGTTTTCTTGATCATTCCTATTGAACAACACAGCATTCAATTGATTGTCTATAGCATTAGTATTCCTTCCCGGGCCCTCGCATTCGGTCAGATATTTGGATTCGGGCAAGTAATAAAATGACCTACATGGAGTTTTTGCCTCTTTTTTTTTTTTTACCATTTCAGGATGATGAAAAAGATGAATTAGAGGTAAAATATATAGGCGTTAAGCATGAATAATGCTTAAGGGAGTGAAGGTCACCTGGCCAGCAGGACTCAAACCGACAGGCTCTTATCGGAGTCAGGAAACAGTCGACCCCCAAAGCTTCTGGAACAATCCACTTTGATTGGAATCAGCAGTGACTCTCTAAGTACAGGCGGAAGAGAGCATGTACTTCTAGAGATTTTAGCGTGAAGTAGGAAACAAAAAATTGCGTCAGATGCTATGGCATGTCCTTATCTTTGACCATGAAATATGTGAAGGTTGGTTCTATAAATAATGAAAAGTTAATGTAGCCGGTCATGCATTTCATAGATAGAAACCTGATAAACACAATGTGATGACCAGCATATATCTTGTCTGGTTAATACACGTATTATGATTCTCCTGAAACAGTGAGAGAAGTCTTCCCTAACCTTTTTTAACCTAAACACAGACTCAAAAGGTAATGAATTCAGGTTCTCATAAAGTGTTATATAGCAATACAGTGGAGTGTGTGTTAATCTGAATAAATCAATTCAGAGTGAACTAAGGGATTGGTACTTGGGCTTCTTTCCCCCTCTTCTACTCCAACGTGTTCCTCCAAACCACACAAGAGCCACTCAGTAAGGAGCTATATTTCAAGTTCTGTCACGTTCACAGGAGCCCCGAAGTATGACACAAATCTTAAATGTCAACACTTCGGGAGCAGTGAATTATTTTGGCAAAAGCTGCCCGCACATTTTGTGGTGCTTATGATAATCTGGTTTTTACCAGTAAATTGTTTTGAAATATTACTATGCATTTTTATATGGAGGGACACAGATACAGATTTATTACATTTTTAAGTAACGAAAAACAGCTATTTTATACCGTGTGAAAAAAATATTTAAACATCATTTTCACACTCCCACCAGTTTAATTGGTCTATTAACCATTAAATAACAATCATTAGTTATATACAATATATGCATACTTACGTATGCACTAATCATAGAATAGCGACTCACATCAGCAATTCTTCCAGATCCAACAATATTAATATGTTGACTTTTCTTTGTTTTCTTAGCACATAACATTTAACTTTATTACGAGGCAACCATGTGTGATGGAAATGACACACAGTTGTCTGACTATAATGCAATAAATTTAAATAATATAATGGATTTTCATAACTAAAATAAAATTGAGAGACTGTGTTAAAAAAAAAAAAAAAAAATTCAGTGAATGTGACCTTCACATTTCAAAAAGAAAGCAAAGTCAATAACATAAAAGTGCCAGAAGTTGTTTGTATGCAGACATTGCAAATTGCAAAAAAAAAAAAAAAAAAAGTTGAGACGAGCCTCTCAGAATGAATACAAAATTTTTGTGCATGCAAATAAATTAAGCTCATAAGAGTGAATTAATATGTGTGCATGTTTTGATTCTGGCACACACTAAAGCTGGCTGCATTAGGTAAAGGATGAGGCAGGACTTGCCCTCATTTCAGGCCAGCACGGCTATAGATTATCGCTCTTTCAGCCTTCACCTGGGCCCTCAATATTGGACATAAGCACAGGAAGAGGATGGGAGAGAGGGAGAATCCCAAATACCCAGAGGATGGTGCTTAGAGCAGAACTGCTCCACACACAGAAAATGCTAAACCTGCCACTGGCAAATAATGCAGTATGGATTTACACAGCACTGAGAACCTGATATTCAAGCATGCCAGTTCTCCTCCATCTTAAGAAAAAAGAAAAACCCTTCGCATTTTGTGCTGACAAAGACATCAATTTGACTTCTTGAAATCAATGAAGCTATGCAACGTGCTCAAAAGCGAGGCTTAAAAAACTCTGGTGATGAAATGATTGATTTTTGTTACAATCAGCAATTTCTGATCAGACAACAGAGAGACGAAATGCTAATTTGTCACATCTTTTCAGCAAATTAAAATTAATTTATGTAACGTAGGAGAAAGGATAAAGCGTGCCTTCTCCGGAGAGCTGAACTGATGTACGTGTCTATAATACTTCAGAAAATAGGTCCTGCATTTTAATTAAAATTCAATGAATCTTCTTCCTTCTACACAGAAAAAGTCTATGTCTGCAGGCTGTGCTGAAAAATTACGTCTTTCATTTCGATAAAAGGCTAATCTCATTACACACTGGTGTTATCATACCGTGTAACAATAGAGCTAATGGTAATTGTCATGCATTATTACACCGAATACTCATCAGGCCAAAGATTTAAACATACAGTTTGACAATCAGTCAATCATTTAACACATTAAATAATGCAAGGTTATTACTGTATGCATCTACCATAAAGGATCTGCTATATATCCTGGTACAGTGTATAAACTTTTTAACAACATAACTAAAACAGGATTTAGAATCAAACATCTAATCCATCATTAAAACGAAGATGCGAAATCTAGTTTGCGATGGTGCATGGGACTTTATTAGAGCATCTAATTCTCCAGCAAGAAGCTGAAGCATGCACATAGCATCATTAATACTGCATCACTGACTATTTGAGACTCTTCTGACCAGATGGTGTAAACTGCTTTGGCTTCATGTACTGCTTCCTTCTGCAAAGAAAAGTCATTTTTGCTCAGTATGATCGCCTCGACATTAAATGCACAATCCACACTTGCAAAAGCTGTGCTGGTGTTATGGGAGACTGTAACAGACTCATTGGCTTCCAACAGTCACTACAGAGTAAGTCCACTGACAGTTTGGGATTGATAGGAGTAGTGCATGCAGGTTAAATGACTCACGTGATTCGGGCACATAAAACAAGAAAAAGCCTTGTTTGATTGACCTCCCTATGGACACAGAAGGCAACCCGCAAACATGTTGCCCTTCAAAGCTACTAGGCTGTGTTGGTTTAGGCCATTAATGAATTATGCCTTTAAAATGCAGCTAATGCACAGGATTCTACTAGGAAAGCAGCTCATAAAAGGCCTGTATGAAACCCTGAGGTGTTCAGATTGAGAAGAAAAGCAAAGATCCACATATATGTAATGAAAATGGCTTTAATGCCTTCTCTTGTCCCGGCGAAGTGAACATAGCCAGTTCTACAAAGCTCTTAATCCTGCCAGTGAGAGCAGTGGGATTAATCACAGAGCAGATACAGCAAAAAAATAAAAAAAAAATTAATTAAAAAATACCCAAAACCCACAGACCTCTCTAAGGTGACCACACCATTGTACAAAAACTCCTTATTAGACTTCTTGCTGGCACGAAGTAAATTATACCTGGAAATCAAATGAAGTCTGAACAAAAATGAATGCCTTTGAATAAATTTTTTTTTTTAAAAATGTACATTTGTTGAAGACTTTCTACAGAACTGTTTCTTCACTCACGGTTGAACAGGTAACAAAGGTCTGCCACCAAGTCTGGCCTGTGCAATTATTTACTTAACGTCTAACAAATCTAAGCAAAATTCCAGAAATCAAACAAATTAATGAAGTATTTCGCAATGAGGTATAATTAAACAGCTGTAACACACAGCCTCTAGTGGTTTACTGCTTTTATAATACGTGAAGTAGAGCAACAAGAAAATGCACCGCACATGTTTCCTTTAATTAAAGGGACAGTTCACTCAAAATGTCACAGAATTGCACAGAATGTCATCAAATTAAGGTTGAACGAGTAGTGTCACAAGGACTATTTTAACAATGTTCTTAATAAGCTTCTGGCCCTTGAACATCTTACTTAAGTTGCTGTCTATGTAGAGTCAGAAAGCTCTGGGATTTTATCAAAAATATCTTCATTTTTGTTCTGAAGATGAAAGAAGGTCTTACGTCTTTGTAACGGCATGATGGTGAACTATCCCTTTTATATACACAATAAACAATTCTTCGGGTAAGTAATTAGCTTAAAAATGTTGCATGCTTGGTAGTATCCTGGTGCAAGAATAACTGATTTGACCTATTTTACCTAGTTGTAACCACTCATTTTATGAAGTAAATTTTGGTCAGTTCCATGTTCAGCCACATTTTAAACAGCACAGAGGCAATAAACATGCCATTAGGTCACTGAGGGGAAAAAAAATTATGCCTACCATCTTCTCCACAGATGGTGTGGTTCCACTACAGTAACAACTGTTAACATGAAATTGTTGCAGCTATTGTGTGGTAATGAGAACATTATTGATTATTGTCATTGCCTTCTCCCACTCAGACCACCAGACAATGTCAAAACTGATCCCTAACCCAGTTGCACCTAATCCCATGGTTGTTAGCTGTGCCTTCAGGCTACAGACAGAGCTGGACACAATCCCACTCAATAAGGATAGAAACATGAGATCAACTTTATCTTCAACAGACCATGGTCACTCGCATTCAGCCATAAAAAATTCCTGTTACTAAAGGTCATTGTCGAAACCTCCTTCTTTCTACAATGACCTTTAGTAACGAAAGAACAACATCTGGTGAACAAGCTGTTGATTTACAAGAGGGTTACAATGCATGTATTTCTCTCTTTTGGCTCTTATTGTTAAATATTCTAAAAGTGGGGGCATTGGAAATCATCCTGTAAATAACTACATTATATTCCACCAAAGAAATAAACAGGTCATGATGGTGAGTAATTGAGTTTTTTATTTTTAGATAAATTAATCCTTTCAGAGCTAAAAAGAGAAACAGTGTGAGCAAATATATCAATTAAATAACTGCTTGAAATATCAAATTACTCAATACCTGCTGTCATGAGAGCGAGGTGTGAAACCGTAAAATTAAAAACGTCCTTGGATTATAAAAAGCGTTTTCTGTGGCATATGTAAATGACTAGGCTTTTAAATCAAACTCAAAAGACTGACAATGCTGGTTAGGTCCCTGTGACACGACGACAGCAAAACATCTGCTGGGTCTTGTGGCTCGTTCCATGGTAAAGTGTAAAATTCTCTTTGATACGGTGAAATTAAAATGAATTATGAATTAGTGTGAATTCATATAGCAGCATCGCAGGTTAGTGATCAGCATTTCAACAGTCCGCGCTGTCTGCAGCTCGTCCTCTTCTCTTCATAACACCGAACTGAAGTAAAGTTTTATGATTCCTGCAGAGCTGAATTTCACAGCGGCCCCATATCACGGCTTAATGTAGGCTGTTAATTTCTTTCATTCTCACGGGAGTCCATTTAAAACGCACAGGCTGAAGAATTACATGACATTATGCTTATTAACATCAAGATGCTTTAGTAGCGGACACTGAGTTGAGACTGAATACATTTATCATAACCTAAAGCCTAAAAACATGACCTCAGGTATTAGTTTCATGCAGACATAGCTGTCCATATTTAACCATCCATCAGAAAGCCCGTTCCTCCCTCTTGTTAATAATGCCGAGTAGCTGTGAGGGCATCAAATCCCATTTGCTCTTAAGCTACGTGTGCTGATTTTTATCCTCTCCCTGGAGCTCTGTAAGACTGTCATTTACCTCATCACCTTGACACGGTCCTGCACGAGGTCCTTTCACGCAGAGATTTTTGCATATTGTCAAACAACCGCTGAACCGTGCGAGCCAAAGGTCTGAGCTGACTGACAGGATTCGCTCACTCGTGATTAAAACGCATTAAAGAATAATGAGTCTGGCCTACACAATAACCAATCCTGAGAAACAAAACACGCATTTACAGTCTTGGCAGCGGCAAAAGACAATAAACTAGTATAAAAGCTGACATTTTTGACATTCACTGCTCATGAAATAATCGCTAAAATCTATCATTCAGACTACAGCAAGGCAAAGTTGTTATTTCCTTAATTAGCGTATTATCTCCAGGACGGGAGGAATTAGGACAATGTATTTGCAGTGAATCACTCAAGATTTTTTTTTCTAAAAATGAGCGATAACTGAATGCTATTAACGCCGTTGTAATGGCGTACTGGCAGTGTTCAAACTGAAAATATGAGCAAACCCAGTATTAGTAGGACCAGTAATGAAAGGCACAAATTATGCCTTGAATATGCAGTTGCAAAAATGCCTCAAAGATGGCTGAGATTTTGATGAATGCCTCCAGAGAAGTGAGCAGGGTTCAAGGCTTAAGAGGACATCGCTCAAGCAGATGAATGCTTTTATTGTGCTCATAACCACTTGCAAGAAAGAGAAATTGAACTGTGCTGATTTAAGAGGAAATAATCGAGCGAAATATGAAAGACACTCACGGACACACAAGTCTCCGCTCTCGAAGTAGCCAGGGCAACATTGAGAACGACGACGGTACATGGTCCTCACCCCGCGCCGATAAGCTGTCTTGTAGCTGGTCCTGAGAAGAAACATGTACACCAATGTTCAAGAGAAAGCATGAACATCAATAACCGGGCAGGTGAACTCCACAAGGGCAGAGACACAAGGACATTATGGCATGCACCTGGCTACCGCTTGCTACTCTATTTGTGTCTAATCCAAGCTACACCCTGGAGGTGGAAAGGGAGAAATAAACATAATTAAAGTTAGTTAAGAAAAAGTTTCCATGTTCGGTGAAGGACAACTTGCCTCTAAATGCAACATTTCAGTACAGTGACTCATTGAGCCCACAGCTTTTAGCAGGGATGCTGACGATAAAGTCTTTAATGCAGCAATTAAAACCAATGTAATGCCGGATGACAGTCAAACGGCCATTTCCATCCTGACTCGGACCACTACAATCACGGCTGGTAACATTAACACTTGGTAATAAAGACACTGGCACACCGGCACCTTGATTTTTATGTGTCTAGTAGGAGAGTGCTGCTTGTTGTCATGGAGTGGAATCGTGTGACTGTGGGTCAAAGGTCAGGGTCATGCTCACCTGTGTCTGGTGCATTTAAACCAATTGAGGATGTCGGTGCACCTGGTGTAGTAGATCTGGTCGAACGGATGAGCGTAGGACTCTTGAACAGTCACTGCGTAGCTAAGAGAGAAAAAAACAAAGAAGAAAGTTAAATCTCTTGTTCTTATCTAAAAACTGAAATAATTGTTTAAATACATTTGGGTTACAACCTTATAGACTTGAAGGCCCTCACTGGCCAATACAATATTAAAAGTCCCCCATATCGAGAGGAAATACTAATAATTTTTTCTGGAACTTCTGCTGTAATTACGAAATAACACTATTTTGTTAAGAGAAACTGGGAGTGTATATTAAATCAATTAAATAATACATTTTGTGATTCTAAAAAAAAATAAGAATCTGATGTCCAAATAAAAAAATAATAGCTATTGAGGGTAAAATTAAATATGATTTGAACATATAAAAATAGAGTGACAGCATACACTCAAATGTATCAGACAGATACACTAAGTAATCTAATGTATATCAACAATGCATATATATATATATATATATATATATTCTTTTTATTAAAACTACAAAAGTGATTAAGTCAAGAGCAGTGAGTTTTTTCTCTTTTGTTGTTTGATTAACATGAATGACAGACAGAAATATTAGACTCCTGTCACTTTAAGAGCTGCAGAGATCCACTACAGTGTCACACACGTCTTCTTTCTCAGCTGTTTGCTTTCACTTAAAGGTGCTCTATGCGATGTTGCAGGATTTTAGCTCGTTTTTATTTTTATCTCAAAACGTATGCATAACCCCTCGATCGTCTTGCTGTCTGCCCTCTGAATACACTGGGGAAAAAAACCCGCAATATCGAAAGAAACATTTTGGGCACCACAACAAAAACAAGGTCCTGCACCCATAGTGTTTTGCAAGATCGCATAGAGCACCTTTAAGACCTATTGCATTTACTAGGAAACTTGCAAAGACAAGTGTGTATATTTGAAAGTTCGAGGCCTATAAAGCAGCAAAAATAACTCAATAAAAGTTAGTTCAGTGCTACTGCACTCTAGGAGCACTATCTTTGGTCCCGGGCATTAACAGTGCAAAGTTTGAGCTTTTTTGCACATTTACATATTTGCATATAGAACAATAAACCTCAAGAAATAGTCACTAGACTAAAAGCTGACAACTTGCCTTGGGGACCCCTAACTGAAATTGCTAAAACATGATTATGCTGCAGAGAACAAAGAATTTGCTTGTCTCAAGTCTATAATTAACTGTACCATGAAGGTACTGTATCCGAAGAAACAAAACCATAAAATACTCAAATGTAATATTCAGACAAGTATCCATCTATTTAGCTTAAAGTTCAAAACTTATCTTTAATAACAAGACTAGCACAATATTTCCCTTCCACTGCTACAGTAAATCTAGAAAAAACAAGATGTGCTGTCTTAACTTCCTTGAAAAAACATTACAAAACTGTTGCCAACAAAATGACATTAAAGCTCCGAAATATTCCCTTTCAGGGAAGCAATGCTAGAACTCATTCATCTCTGCAGCCCTCTGTCCTCCTTTCTGCAGAGGAAATTGCTCCTGCTTATTTGTCATAACTGATAACACCCTTTACAAACAATAATTTTTCCGGCAATAGGTTCAGTCAAAACAGATTGTTCTGGTCAACTGGATGCTGTTCTGCCTGCTTTATTTTAGCAACTTATCCTTACTCCCTCTCCCTCCCTTGCTCCCTCCCTCTCTCTCTCTCTCTCTCTCTCTCACACACACACAACAAGGTTAATAATAAGAACATCAATATTGTTTTGTGTGTTTAGTGACTGAACCTAATACCTGTAGGCAAGTGTAACCAGATCAACACTCCCAAACACAATCCTTTACATTGCTTTAGCTGTGCCATTAAAAGTGAATGCAGTCAATACAGGAACAAACAATGTAAATCCTCTAAATCTCTGAGATAACAGAACACAACTACACATTGTGTGTGTTTTTCGACTAATCCAAACAGCTCGTAACCACTTACATCCCACCTTACAACAGAACAAAAGTTTATACTCTACATTTTTGTCATATACGCATTCAAGTATTTAGTTTCATTGTAAGAATATATATATATATTTTTTTTTATAAAAATGCAAAAATTATATTAATAATTATTAGAATTTATATATATATATATATATATATATATATATATATATATAATTAAATTGTAAATGTAATTTTTTGTTTGCAGTAACAATCCTATCAGTGGTAGTAGC
>JAUMHP010000073.1:11693768-11743580 GCA_032361065.1 Enteromius trimaculatus | reverse complement strand
AGTAACAATCCTATCAGTGGTAGTAGCAGTATTGGAAATTAATCTGAATATTATTATTATTTCTCATTTAGTATTTACATAATGTGCAATTTATGTGCATTAAATAAAATATTTTTTTTAAATATTAACTGATTCATTCATTTATTGCAGATATTATTATTTTATTACTGATAACTCTGTCACAATACATTAAAACTCAAACAATCATACAGACATAAACCACTTAGTTAAAACCCTCTTTGACCAAAACATCCTTTTGGCATGTTGGAGCGGAAGGTAAAACGGAGTTTAACACAGGAGAGTGCCCCTCTCTCACCTCTCCCAGTGACTGCAGACATTGGGGTCATCTGGGTTGAGGCTCCATGCGCTGATAATGAGGCCCAGAACAGTCAGCACAGGCAGGGCTAATGGGTAGGCCCGTACCGGCCCCATGACTCCTCCTGAGAGAAAGAGAGTGAGAAAAAGAGAGAGAGTGAGAGCGAGACAAGGACACTTTTTGTCCTTTATGATTCTTCTAAATTGGAGCCCTTGGAACATTCTTGGAATTGCAGTGAAAAGAGATGACTTTTTTATATAGAATAATATCAAGAAATGTTACAGGAATTCGATAAGCGCGTGACCGTGTGTCTTTGTTATCAGCTGACCGAAATGGGTGAATAACCAAAGTGTGGTGGCAGATGGCTGATATAATGGTGTGAAATGTGTGTGATATAGACTAATACAATTTAATTAAAACAAACGAGATGCGCACAAACCCTTTTTTTACACAATATGTACTTAATCATTTCAAAATGCCCAAATATTGTGGGATTCATTCATCTGGTCTTCATGCACATTATATTTACGCGTGTTTGTGTGACTATTTGTGTTCTGTAACACGTAGCACAGTATATTAGTCTCATGACAATGATGAAGGACTTTTTAAGACCACACAGGGCGAACCGTTTGTTTAAACTGTCAAGATATTTCATTAGACACATGATGGGAGATGAGCATGTGTGTGATGAATTGACATGACAGAGACAGATGTAGAAGGGCACGTGAATGACACAGTGCTCAAGCATGGGCCAGCGAAGCGTGAAAGCACTGATTATGTTAAACAGCAGGGGGTATCGCAGAAGGACACAAGAACAACAGTTTGCTTGATTCAAGGCAATGTATCTGATCAGAAAAGAATCACTATTACAGTCGTCCTGGTGGGGCGCAAGTGAGTGTGCTTGTGACGTTTTTATGATATTGCGCTTTGTTTGGACTGTATACTTGATCTGTTAACGATTCTCATGACGTGTCTAATAAAATTTGCTTCGCTCACTTGCCAATCTGAGACCATTGAAAGGTCTTCACAGGTCATTCTTGTGTGAGAGAAAATCAATACTGATTTCACTTCCACTATATAACAGTTCATTTAAAGGGAGAGACCGAAGTCATGTTCATTTCTGTAAAAAAGGTTAATTTACAGTCACCCTTTGAAGGCTTTGTATCATTCCACACTAGTACTGCAGCTATAAGACATCTCTATTAGAGGAAGAGCTGTTATGATGTTCTGCCCAGCTGTACAAACAGCTGTTCCTTATAGTGAATCACTGAAATGACAGCTTGGAAGTTAAAATGATGCACACAGTTTTTTTCTGTATTCCTTTTGCATGCATGCATCATAATGCACAATAACCTAAAACATGTAAAATCTTTAGGAATCTCATGATTGGTCAGAACTGTTATCGCTATGAGACAACCATATAAAACTTTAGAAACCTTAGTCTTAGACTCTTTATTGGCAATGTATTCATACAATCTAAATTAATCTAAGAAACACTGTTAATGTTACAGTCGTTTACTGAACTGTTCCTACGCTGTCACAATGGTTCTAAAAAAGTCTTTAGAAATCACACAGAACAGAATGATCAAAAGAAAGGTTTGAATATGTATGAATTAAATGAACCAAAAGTCACAGTAAAGAAAGCTTTTTTGAACTTTCTGTTCATGAAAGAATATTCCATGAAGAGAAAAAGTATTACAGTTTCCACAGAAATATTAAGCAACTGTTCTCAACTGTGAAAATAATAAGAATTGAGCACCAACTCAGCATATTCTAATTATCATATTAGAACAGACTGGCGTTATGGCTGCTGAAAATGTAGCTTTGCCATTACAGGAATTATTATATATATATATATATATATATATATATATATAATGGTAATGGTAGTTTTTGGATCTTTAAAGCAGGGGCAAAAAATGTATTGTAGATTACCAAGCGGCTGTTGATATGTCCTGCTAACCTTTTAACATTCTACAAGTAAATGCAGAATATCTGCTATAAATATATATGGATGGCAAAAGCAATAAGGGATGATCAGACCACTTCTTCTGTAATGAATTCCATGTATTATGAATCACTGATTTGCACCGTAAGATCACTTAGCCTTTAATCAAAATGCATCTGTGGCTCTCTGTTATCCCCATAGACTCGCGGTGGTTTCAAGCATGAAAAAGATTGTACTTTTGTCATGGCTTAAGTAGGAGTACCATAATGAGGCATCTGACATCAAATTATTCTGTGCTTCCTCTTGAAGTGCAGGTGACTCTAATGAACACTGATTTCTAAGAATTAAAGCTGCGTGGATCCGACCGGCATAATGGTGATTGGGAACGAGGAGAGACAGGAGCAAAGGCGATGGATCCCAGTCGGACTCACCTCAGACCGCAAGCTACAATCCCTGGAGATGTCTGCTGCGGAAGATCACTGCTCGGCCGAACCAGACAACCAGAGACAGGGGAGCTGGAGACCAGACAGACCAATAATCAGGCTTAAAGCAAAGAGAGGGCACCTGGGTATTGAGAAAGAGAGAGAAGAAACAGTTAGTGTTCAACTTCAGAACAAGAGAGCACAGGAGAGCAGGGAAAAGGTCTAAGTGATAAAAAGATTGAGGAAAAGGGACACTCAGGAAAGGGACTCGAGCATTGGGAGCTCCCCATTGCTGCTAAATCCCCGATATAAAAATCAAAACCACACTTCCAGTTTGGAGGGGAGGCTCATTCGCTTCCCGCTAACACACAAGGGTGAGAGCTTACATTACCTTAAGAGCATGGAGAGTCAAAGCCTCTCATCACCCCGCGAGTGCCACAAGAGCATTTTCAACAATAGCAAAAGGAGAACAAGCTATTCATGGCCATTAACGACACAATGACAAGTACCGCCGCGCCGACAGCTCGGTTCTAACTAGGGGCCTCGTATTCCTCAGCCTCATTACGCGGATCTTCATTATGCCTGCGTCGGGCCTTGGGTCATCTACGTGGGGTTCAGAAAAAGATGAGAAAAATAACACTGCGGGTGCAAACAAAAGATTCCGTTTCCTCGCTGTCACCGAGATTCATTATTTATTCTCCTTCTCCTTCAGATTCAGAAGAGGCTGGGCAGAAAGCCGCAGGCGAGGACACGGAGTGGAACAAGAGCAGGAAGACGAGCTGGAAGCACACTGGAGGGGACAGGCTGTCTGGAAGTGACCTCTTCCACCGCTGTTCTGTTTGCAAGCTGAAAAGTTCAGCAGTCAGCCCATAAAAGCTACTGGGTCTTGTTTGTCTGTCAAAGTACTCCATGAAGCATCACTGAGACACAAGCAGTTTGAAGATACTAAGAGGTGACGGAGGTGCAATAATCCACGACTCATGTTCTGCTGGATTTACATAAGAAGTATTCTTTAGAATCCCGAGGGGAAATTCGATGAACAAATGCTGCTCTGAATTCTTCTGTTTATTAGTGGCAACAAGCCTAAGGGTGCAAAATGGGATTGCATATATTACCCCAATGAGGCCCTCAGGGTGGAATGTATAGGCACATCACTGGACTCATTATAGAACATAACGAAGTGTGTAATTGAAAGCTAACTGAATGAAAGGTGAGAGTTAGATTGAACCGAAAGTGGAATTTCCCTTTGAAAGAAGCTAGCTCTGTAAATATTACAAGTGAGTATGTAGTACGACTGTATCTTGCTATCACAAGGCAACTTACATATATCGATTAGGATTTTCAGCATCACAGTGTTGAATGGATTAATTATTTGGAAAGGTTTTTGTTCACTGAAGCTGTATTTATTTGAACTAAATTACCATTTATCTATTTTAATAAATTTTGTATTTATTTTGACTGCAAAATTTCAATAGAAATTAATCTAGTCTTCAGTGTGACATTTCTTCCGAAAACATTCCAATATACTAACAGGTTTGCTGTTTGAAATTGAATCAGGTTTATTTTTGCGCATTTTCGCATTCACAACAAGTTTTCTGATAGGAAAGAATGACGAATATGGAAAAAAGCACAAATGAAAATTTCTGACTCAGTGTGCAATGACCCCATATTCTGAAATGCTATTGTAAGTTATATGCCAATATCATGATAGTTTTTAATTTATTTTGATGTCCTAATGCCATGTAGCATTTAAAAATACTCATTTAGGCTTTTAGTATTTTCATTTTATTTAGACAGAACACAAACTGATTTTAATTTCGTCCATTTATTACAATCAAGCATAACATGACAATAATTAATTGGCTGAACGGTGCTGAAATTTTCATATCATGCATCTCTACTATTACAGTGGCTGTATTTAAAACACTACACCTCCATCACACTTCAAGATTAATCTTTGCATAAAACCTCTCAGACAAACAGCTTGGTGTTATTGAAATGACAAAATGCATTAGGCTCTGTTCTGCTGCCATGTATTTCAATGGTTGCAGTATTACATGACAACCATGAAACAAATGGGTAACTTAAAGTATTTCACCCGAGACGTGATACTGAAATATGAAGCCATACCATTTTACTTCTCATTAATGAGTCTGCGCACATAGAACAATAACCTAAAACTCAGATCAATATGGTAGGCCACAATGTGTATTTGTTGTCTCCTCTGCCTGCCTGGCATCACAATAGAAACAACATGTTTTATTGTCTCCACTTCACACGCTAAAGATCCTTTCCATAAAACTAAAACTCCCTTTTGGATAAAACTCCTTTTTTATCCTGCTGCCCTTATTTTGGGCTTTAGGATACAACAATGCAGTAGTCTTTATAGACTTTGAGGTATGTAAATAATAAAAAAAAAGTTTGAGGTTATACTGCTCTGTGTCCAGACTCTTGAGAGAAAAGGGGTTCTTTAAAATACCCAAACCAACTCTGTATTCCCACCTTGTCAACCAAAGGAGACATTGACATGATTCAGGACATGCACGTATTAGAGCTCAATGCAATTAACCGACCAATTCCCTGATCCCCCTGCATCTGAGCCCCTCAGTGAGTGATGTTATGGGTCTGCTGGCAGCTCTCTCAACGATAAAGTAAAATCAACCCATCCACTCAGACAGGAGTCACGACCGCATCTTAAGTTTATGTCAGCATGTCACCACGCAATGGTTATTTATTTCTGTCCTCATTTAGGAGAAGCTACTGACCATTTACATATAATCATTTAGAAGCTGAAGAGATTGCTGACGTTGGACCGAAAACGCAGATTAGAACCGCTGACATAATACTTCGAATTTCAGTATTGACGGATTTCATATACAGCACAGTGTTGTACTACATGTTTCTATCAGTCACATGATGTCTGCCTTCAAAACTAGATTTGATTTAACACTACATGCATCAGTTACAGCTATGTTTACACTGAAAGCCTGATGCTCAGTTCTGATTTATTGTTCATATTCTGTTTACTTTATTTCGTTTTTTTTTAAACGTATTCGGATTTTGTCCAGTCTCTGTCCTTAACTGCCCCAAGTAAACTCATAGCTGTCATATAGAAGTAAATATGTAGGCCATTAAAGTTAGAGCTTACAAGTTAATTTCTAAGGTAATGTGTCACAAAAGCTAGAGAATCTGCATGCAGATGATAAGGAAGAAGAGCCTAAGCTTTTCTTTTTCCTCAGGTTTTATTTGTTGTCACTGTAATATTTGAATTGTAACACCTCTATGTCCCTCCACAAAATAGCTTTGCAGCTGTCTCCACATTAATTAAGTGACCACAAAACAATGTGTTGAATCTTTCAATTAACTCTTGTCAGCTACGGATTGTGACAAATGTTAAACCAGAGGGATAGAGTTGCATGAATTCCAATATTACTGTTCAGACAGAGGTCATAAACTTAGCCTTCTTGTTAAGATAGTGTCTTAAGAGCTAGTCTGACCAACTAGCAGTTAGCCAAGAGTAATGCGTTTTATTTTTGGAATTTGCTTTAGACTAATATACATTTTTATGTAACTGAATTGTAAAAAACTGTGACCAGTCTTAAAGAAACATTTAGCTGACTAACTTTTAAGACAAGTCTTAACCTTTTATGCAACCGGCCACTGAATCTGAATTAGGACCTCATAATGAAAAGTAGAAAAAATCTGTTCCAATGGTTTGTGCTGGGAAAGCAGACAACAATTTAAAACAAATGCTTTTAATAGTCAGTGTCTCGTGATCAGAAATCATTCTAATATGCACATTTGAAAATTTCAAGAAACAGGTCTTATTATCAGTGTAGAAAACAACTGTACTGGAAATCATGTTTTTACTATATTCCCAAAAATAGATGTGGAAAAAAAATGTCTCAAGGTTATGTATGTAACCCTAGTTTTTCGAAGGAACGAGACGCCGCGTCGACAAGACGCTATGGGGAACGTCTGCAGCATGATGGCTCTGAATAGTATGTCTAATCAGTCCAGTGGTTGGGCGAGACATCATAGGCAGATGACTTCATTGGCCAGGAAGCATAAAGGTACGTGGAGTGCAGCCGGCTTCAGCTTCAATGTCATGAAGAGAGCGCAGGCAGGGATGCCAGAAGTGTGGTTACGAGACGAGGCGTAAAATGCTTTGTGCATAACAGTGAATCTGGCATCGCAGCGCAAGCTTAAAATGGCCGCGCTCTCTCGGCTTTTGGCCAAAATCCGCCGAATATCAACATTCCATCGCAGCACCACAGCCACTGTATAAAAGTCAAACAGCAATGTCTTGGCTTATAATAATCTGATAACTGAAGCTGATAACTGATAACTGACAGTGTCTCCCATTGCTCCTCTAAATGCTATTTTGGTTTATAAATTATAATTTCATGTTTATACATTTGTTCAAGAAGTGTGTTTTCATAGAGAAGGTCAAATTAAAGTTTTAGTTGATATATCTGTTTGTGTTAAAAAAAGTATAACATGCTAATTAAAATTGAAGTCAATGCATTGTCAATGCATCGAGATATTGTATTGAACCGAATCGATGACATAATAATCACAATCGAACCGAACCGTGAGACCAGTGTAGGTTCACAACCCTAATGCACACCCACTGAAAATGTTTACATACATTTGCATCATATGCAATCAGCTTTCTGCTCGTATGATGAGCCATATTTAGTGCCAATGTTACCATAACACTGTAAAGCCTGAGACCTGTCAGTGTTCCTGTCATGAGAAAGCAACATCGTCAGGTGATTAAAGAATTCTGGCAACTCAGCATGGCACCCCAGAGCATAATTGGCTGGTTTGCCTTAAATTATGCCAAGAAAGCTTTCTCCTTATTTTTGTATTATAAAATTATATTTTTATTCCTTCTTATCAAATGTGGGATTTAGAAACAGCTTCCTGAAATTCTATTATGCTTAAACCACAATTACTTAAGACATGTTTTAACCCAAACAGAGTCAAAAGTTTCACATGCTAATTAATCTTTTACTTAAAGGATTATTTGAGAAGCAAATGAAAAACATAATATCTGAGGTGCTTATATGAAGCTTTTCATTCCAGCATATAAACATACCTACTGTGTGGATTCACAATAAGATGAGCAAATAATTATATGGCTGTAACTAGTGGTAAATCAAGCAAAAAAAGATTATTATCACTAAAGCTGTTTTTAACCAAAAGGTCACAGACTTTTTCCATGTGAACCATGTGATTGACCTGAAGGATCTAACTGTTAAGATAGCCTTGTCTTGTCTCATTTGGCAGCATGGACCATTAAGAGTGCCATGGTCTGTTAAATTGCAGCAGCCAAGTAATTCCTCTATCTGAATGATCAGTGTGTGTGTGTGTGTGTGTTCTTTACCTCTCTAAGCAATGGCTATCTACACACATTAGTTCAACAGGTTAGTTCTGTCCTGATTTTCTGCCTTACAACTTTCAACTGCTATCAGTCTTGTTACAAAAACTGCCAAATGCTGTTATACTATTTATATATATATATATATATATATTTTTTTTTTTCAAAGGGCAAACAAACTGAATCAACAGATAAGCCAATCTCTTGATCAGCAGCACTCCGTCCTGAATAAAGTAAGAGTGGATAAGAAAGCGCGGAACTGAAAAACACAGCGGGGAAATTTAGCGAATGCTCTAGGTCACTTAATTCTGGGGACATGGATTATTCATGTGGCAACCACTGATCATCATGACCCTCATAAATCAAACAATGTGGCATCTCGCACCACCACTGAGCCCGGTTACAGCCTGCTAATCTCAACGCCATCCTTCATCACTATAACCTTTCCTTATCCGCAGTCTACACCCCAAGACAGAACTGAGTTTGAGGGGACAGGTCTTTCACGCTGATCTTATTTCACCTGTTTATGCAAAGAACAACGCAAACTTTATGTCTCCTGTCATGCTGTGTGCTCCACTCCTGCATAGGCTATCAAAGGCCTCCAGCCATCTAACACGGGACACCTGGTTGCAGCACATTGGATGCCGCGGGCTTACAGGAGACTAAATATAATTTAGGCCATGTTTATCTCTCGTATTAACATTTATCCGATCACAAGCGCTCAACTGAGACTACTGTGCATTTACAAAGGCATCTTCAGTGACCACTTGTGATTGGACGGTTTTTGATTTCATGAAACAAACAATGAATTTAAAAGATTCATCCACCCCCACAAAAATTACGAATCTATATTAAATCTGGATGACCTTTATCACTAAAAAAATATATTTTGCAGAATATTGGTAACTAAATATTTTAGTTGCTATCGATTTCCATTGTGCAGAAGAATAAAAATGGAGAAATTTCTCAAAATATAATAATTATAATAACAGTCATATAGGTTGGAACAACATGAATTTGAGTAAATAATAACCAAAAAATGCACTTTTGTGTGAACTATCCCTTTTATAAAGCTGTTAAATGCAATTTGTAGCAATTTCCTATAATTTCCCATAATTTCCTATGTTACATTCAGCATATATTATAATTTTATACTTGGCATCCTTAATTTATACCATGGTGTAAACAGGGCCTTGGGAAAAATAACTTTTTAATAGACAACTGTTGGACAGCACTATACTTAAAGGCTGCTAAGAATATACTGTACCAACAGATCAACAACTTTCTGGAGAATAAATACAAAGAAAGCAATGATTACAATCATTATTGAAGTATTAATGAAGAAACCAAGAAGTTGAAGGCAAAAGAAAAAAAAAAGCAAACCCAGACAAGATCAACACTAATGAGGGATATATTTAACAGCTCTCTGCCTGTTAATGTACCTTGTGCTCATTTGCTATTTCAGTATGGCACGCCCCATCTTGTGTCAAACACACCAAGTCACAGTCTTAATTGGATTTATTTTGAGCAAGTGACTGAGACCCTTCTTGCTGAACTCAGTGCTGCTCCACAGTTATGATTCATAATAATAATAATATCTACATAAGCCTGAAAGAAACAGAAAAAAGCTTAATTAAGCAGAATAAAAAGTCAATAAGGTCATATTACAGCCTCTCTGCAATCAAATGCATTTGTTTGTTTGAAAATTCTGTAAAAATGAATAACACTTAAGTTATTGACCAGTCTTCATACCATACTGTCACAAGCTTCACACCCACTCAAGCTTTGCCACGGCCTCCAACTGCCCCAGTCAGAGGGCAACGGCAGGGGTCCCTTGTCTCCTCACCAACCCCCAGCAGGTTCCAAACAAGCTCGCCACAGCCCAGTCAATTACTTCCCCTGTGACTTCTCACATAATAATAGGATCATATGCATCTGGTGCATGTCATCTAGCAAATTAGAACAAATTAGCAGCGTGTCGGCGAAGGAGGCGGCGCTATGTTTGTATGTTTTTTTCAGATCTATTCTAGCAGTTAGCATCAAGTTCCATATATCATTATTCACAGGAAAACTTGAATATTAAGTCTAGACTTATAGATTTAAATTCTCAATTGTCCTTCTATTTTTTCTAAGAATTAATGAATTTATAGAATTTTAAGAAAAACGCAAGCATTAATTTGGTGTTTTGGTGATCTATTTAAATATCTATTTTTTTATCACAAAAAAATATTTTGCAGAATATTGGTAACTAAATATTTTAGTTGCTATCGATTTCCATTGTGCAGAAGAATAAAAACTGAGACATTTCTCAAAATATTTTCATTTATGTTACACAGAATAATTATACAGTCATACAGATTGGAACAACATGAATTTGAGTAAATAATAACCAAAAAGGGCATTTATGTGTGAACTATCCCTTTAATAAAGCTGTTAAATGCAATCTGTAGCCAATTTCCTATAATTTCCTGTTACATGCAGCATATATTATAATTTTGAAAATCTAAAGTTTACCTCTTAGTTTCATCATTAATTTGGTGTTTTTTTTACTATGTAGTCAAACTCATGTACTTCTTACACATCCAAATAAAATTTTGTCTAAATATAACATTTCCTAAGCAAGTTATAGCCATTTATTGCAACATCGTCATAGACGCATTCAGAGAAAAACAGGTCTATTATACTTACAACAATAAACAATAACAATAAACACAAACCATGCAGCTAATAATGAAAGCAATTGCACAAATTGTCTTCTGCAAAAAACAAAACAAAAATACAAACAGTGCAAATGATTTAGAAACTACACACAAAAAGAGTGAGAAATATATAGAGTGCAACATAAAAAATTGTACAAATAATTTTTATGAACTATAGAAGTACATAATATAACCGCTGAATGGATGACTTGCAGACTGTATCTGCATCAGAATGATTTTACCGGGACATTACCTCGCAACGAGAATACCTAAACCGATGTGCACCACTGTTTCATCCTTGTTTTTGGTTTGTTTGATGTCAAAATACGTTGTTGTGTGTTTTTCTGGGCTTTTGCAGAGAGTGCTGTCAAGCATGTGTGTTATTTTGTTTTTTCATGCATGCACAATATACTTTACGTTTACTTTGTGCTCATTCAAATTTCCATTGAAAACCCCTCAACCCCTCAAAAGTCCAAAACCTATGTTTACTGGTTGAATGTAAGACAGTTTTAACCAATCTGTGCACGGGGAGTTCTCTGATGAATCAATTTTGTCAAAATGCAACGTTGTAATCACATCCGCTATGGACACTCTCATGTGAATATCAAAATGAAACACATGATATATCTCTGAAAAGCGGAGTATCTCCGCTAGACGGTCCCCTTGCTAATGGAAGAACATCGTCTGGCGGTGGTGAACATCCATCTGCAGCAAATTATGGAGCATATCACCTGAAGGCAAGGAGAAACAGAGCAGGAGCTTGTCGCCCTCCACACAGCTGCTCACTAGATCCCAATATATCGGCTTCCCAGCTGTTGCCCAAGATGATGGCGCATGATGATGTCGAGGTGTAATTACAAATGTTTGAGAATATAGCCATGGTCGAAGGCTGGGAGCCTGCTGACTGCTCAGCAGACCTTCTTTGGTTTGCTTCCCAATGTGGTCAACCAGTATGAAAGGGTGAAGTGGGAGATACTGGTGCGTGTAGGGCTGTCACCCCTCTGTGCCACCCAATGCTTCCATGACTGGGCCTTCCAGCCCCACCTACCTGTCTGCCCAGGCTCAGGCGGCCAAGTTGAGTTGACCGCCAAGCTGTTGGCATGTGAAACCCAACAACCACCTTTAAGCTGGTAGAGGTGATTGAACTGGCAGAGGCAGTCCACCAGCAAGATGCAGGGGAGGGCCGCTGTTTCCCCGGAGGGTGGGTTTGGAGCAAAGCACGGCAGAGGGTACCTCACAACCAATGACTGGTGGGCCCTAGCCCATGAGATAAGCCGATGCCCAAGATCCTGGCTGGCAGGCTGCATCGTTCTTCTGCATCCGTTCTGTTCCGGGTAAAGCAGCTGTGGACCTCCATATACCATCCTCAGATGGTCAGACTGGTAGAACGGTTTAACCAAACCCTCAAACAGATGCTACGGAGAGTGGTAGCCGACAACAAGTGGGATTGGGACTTGATGATTCCCTATGTGCTGTTCAGAGTATGTGAGGTCCCTCAAGCTTCCACCGGCTTTACACCGTTCAAACTCTTGTTCGGCCGCCAGCCTAGAGGTTTGCAGGATGTGGCGAAAGAGGCATAGGAACAACAACAGCCTGCCCCGCAGAGGTCAGTCATCGAACACGGAACAAGGAAATGAGGCAGCGGATAGACTGGGTGATGCCGCTTGTTCGAGAGCATATGACGAAAGCCCAGCAAGCCTAGCAGCGACCCTATGACCGCGCAGCTCAGCCACGGGAGTTCTAGCCAGGGGGCCGTGTGATGGTCCTGGTTCCCACCTCCGCTTGTAAATTCCTCGCTACATGGCAAGGACCCTACATGGTGCTGGAGTGAGTTGGTCCAGTAACATATAGGGTAAGACAACTGGGGCGGAGAAGGACGGTTCAGCTCTACCACATCAACTTGCTTAAAAAGTGTGTGGGAACCAAGGAGCAACCTGCTTCGCTTGCTGCCTCCGATCCCATTGTCATGGACATGAACCCCCTCCTGTTGGCTACCCAGAAGACGGAACTCCAACACCTGATTTTCTTTCACAATTCTCTGATGTGTTCTCCTCGACACCTTGGCAGACTCAGGTACTCCAGCACGACCAATACCACCGGGGATAGTCCCTGAGGCTTGTCGGCAGGCTATTGAGATGGAGATACAAAAAATGCTGAAGTTAGGGATGATTGAACCATCTCGCAGCCCCTGATCCAGCCTAATTGTCCTGGTTCCCAAGCCTCACGGCACCCTCCGCTTCTGTAATGACTTCAGACGCCTCAATGAAATCTCCAGAGTTTGATGGATACCCCGTGTCAATGAGCTCCTTGATCGCCTGGGAATGTCCCGGTATATTTCCACACTCGACCTAACCAAAGGCTAAATGACCACCTAGAGCATCTGCGGAGGGTGCTGAGGGAACTACGGAGGGCTGCACTAACTGCCAACCCTAAGAAGTGACATCTTGCGCTCTTCGAGGCAAAGTACCTGGGTTTCCAGGTGAGAAGAGGGCTTATAAAACCACAAGATAAGAAAATGGAGGCCATCCGTGTGGCTCAAAGACCCAGCACAAAACGTTTTTCGGGTTGGCAGGCTATTATTGCTGTTTTATCCATAACCTCTCCTCTCTAGCACCCCTCTGACAGACCTGACCAGGAAGGGGCAGCCTGAGCGAGTGGTCTGGAACCCCTACACTGAGGAGGCATTTCAGGTGGTGAAAAGAGACTTTGTGTCCAAACCAGTCCTTCAAGCTCCGGATTTCGGCTGTCCCTTCCTGCTGCAGACAGATGCCTCAGATGTGGGATTGGGAGCTGTGTTGTCACAGGTCCAGGAAGACGAAGCCGGAACAGCAGGAACCTGACCCTAGCCGAGAATAAGTAAGAGTAAGAATACCTGGCTGTCAGGTGGATGGTCCTGGAGCTGCGCTACTAGCTACTGGGCCGTAAGTTTACCCTCTTAACTGATCATGCTCTCTTGTAGTGGATGGGCCGGGTGAAAGATACAAACGCCCGGGTGACATGGTGGCTCCTCGCACTCCAGACCTTCCACTCTGACGTTCGCCGCTAGGGCAGCCAACACCAACGCCGACGGACTCTCTCTGATGTGATCGGCTTCCGCAGGTCTGTCAGGGGTCACTCTCCACCCCCCCCCCCCCATCTCCCCCTTGTTTTTACCGTATTTCTCCGCCAGGAGCGAGACAATACTTGGAAGGGGGGGTGTGATGAGCGTCCCGAGAACAGATCAGTATTGCCCTGGAAACAGACAAGGAACAGTAGAGCGCACTCATCAGAAGCTGATCGGCCACAGCTGCCGTTCATTGGCCCATGGCCAGATATGCCGTGCAAGGCACACATCAGGCTGAGACTCACTCTCCGCGCTGCAGAGGAACTAACCTGATCTCTCCCTTTCATTACAGAAACAAGCCTGTGACCATTCAGATTGCTAAATTTCCCAGTACCCAGACACACAGCCACTGGAACTCCGCCCAGAGAGCACCCTCCTCCAGCCGCACTTTTACCCCTATATGGGACTTTATGTTAATAAATCCACCCTCCAGGGTTTTTGAGTTGAGCTCACCTTGTCATGTGTTCCTTCCACCCCATGACAGTATAGAGATGGGTGGAGAGAAAAAGGTGAAAAGGAAAGATATGGAGAGGTAGGGAAGCAGGCTGAGCGGCTCACCATGAAATGCTGAAACAACAGCATGGCTGCCAGGGCAATTTTACAGCTCAGTGGTTTCACACCTCAGCCGTCGCCCTTCTGACTCTGAACATCTAAGTCCATTCTGCGTCTTCATTTATTTGGTGTCAGCGCCCGGGGACGCGCAAGGCTCGGCATGGATCGGGAGCCCGTCCCAAATGTCTTCGGATAAGTGGTGTGTGAAGCAGACAAGAGAGAGGAGAGAGAAAGAAATTCATTACTCGGCTTCCCAAAACCATGCAATGGGTGACTCTCTCTTACATCTGTGAATCATTATTAATGAGCTTTGAACACAAAATACACACCTAGACCAGCCTCGGCACATTTGCTTCAAACTTGATTTAAGAGAAGCTGTCCATCTTCACTTAGTCCTTGCAGGACAGATAAATTCATTCGGTCTAAATCTAAATGTCCAGTAGAAATAACAAACGAGGGCAGCGATCTATGGTGTCCCTCGGCGTGGAGGACGAATTAAAAAAATTTATGTAAGTGCTATGATTTTTGGACATTTATCATGAATCCGACGAAACAATACTCGCTAAAAATAGCTCGCTACATTGCCTCCCCCCTAAACTTTGACTTTGTCAAGGTCAAGGCTGTGAGCTAATGGTTTATTAACCTGCACTGTTGCTGCTGTACCATCGACAGGGAAGTAAAAACCTATGATCGTGACATGAGTGTGTGAAATATGGCAGTATGATTGGGGTACTTAAAAGACTAAGAATAAGGCTGATGTGCCCTGGCCTTAGAGACGTGACATATTCACTCCATCTACTGCACCCACACTATTAAATATACATGCTCAATTCATCGCAAAGTCCTCCTTAAGTCCTTGAGGAGCATGGGGGGGTGGGAATGACATTTTACAAGTGACAAATGTTACATGATCTATGACGGATATGATGGAGTGTTGTATATATGTGCTAACTAGTGAGTGCAACTTTCAGTTTTAAGAAATTTCTCAGAAATCTGTTTTTTTTTTTTATATTTTGACAGCAACATTTTTTTAAACAGAAAACAAATATGTATTTTAAGGACTATTAATACATATAACCTAACATCATTCAGAGTGTGTAGACGAATATTTGCCATACTTCAGAAGATAATATATTTTTTAAAAGGTTGGCTTCTCTTGAGTACGAACATTATCATGTTGTCTTTATCGCATAAAATGTTTTTATCTCACACTGTATAAACCAGTGTGAGTTAAATATTTTATACAAATCAGCAATCGGTACTGAGGGCTGTCAAAAATTATTTCCAGCATAAATAATACCTGCGAATCAAGCATAGCAACTGTACTCACTGAAAAGAAATGGTGTCAAAACACTTTTCACTCAGCATCTCAAAGGAAAACATTTGCATATTTAATTTTAAGTGGAATAACTGGAATAGTATTTTCTTCTAAAATGCACTCCATTAATTTTTATACTATTTAGATACCCCCCTACACTGTCCCTGAGCACTAAACATGAAGACACCTCTGCCAATATCATACAAAAACATCTAGATGGAGGAGAGTGCACCACACACACATACATACACTCAAGAATGCATTAACACAAATGCTTCTCAGAACTTGGCTGAGTGACACAGAAAATGTGAGAATTCATTAGGAACAAACGTAGTCTATAGAAAGGAACTTCTTAGAAGAATCATCTGATGAGCATTAATGCAGTCTTGCGCAAAGTGAGGTAGTGCGATTAATCTCGCACCTCTTCCAACGCTGTGGCTTCCTCCGCACAGGTCATTACGAGGGGTCCCTCACCACACACAGGCAAACAAATGAGCCATTACCGCCATCACTCAGGCTCCAATTAAACAACCCATGCAGCCCTTGCTCCTCACAATCAGTGCCAATTAAAGCCCAACTGTGTGAATTCCAACACCACTAATTACATGAACGTGATAGAACTTTCTGACATTCCTCTCGAAAATTAATTTACAATATTGTTCAAAATTAATAATTAAATCTGCTCTGCCCAAGGTAAGCCACTCTGCGCCTTCATGTGAATTAAAACACATTTTTTCAAAGGTTTAAAGCCAAAAACTCACGAAGAAGGTTCCAAGGTAAAGTGCAATTATTAAATAAAGGTAAATGTGTCTTGTCTGGATGTTATTTGCAGTAGAAGCAAAAGCAGAAGTGTTAAATATTTAAAAGCTAATGATTAAATCCTACCTTAATATCTGAACACTGGACCCCATGAGGTGGCACTTAAAAGTCTAGTCCCAAAAAAAGTTCTTGCAAGTGAACTCTTTAAATAACTTACCAGTGACTCTTTCATTCAATCTGTTCTTCTTTGCTAACTCCAAACGGCAGCTGATGGGACAGTTCACGGTTACCAGAAGTAGTAGCTCTCATCACCGCCTCCATTCTCATAAGCGAGACTGATAGGAGTAAAAGTGGCCTGGTCAGAGATCACTGAATTATTCATATGACTGGCAGGTGTTGTTGATAGGGCAGCTCTTCTGCATTTCTAAGTCCCAGGTGTGGTTTTAACAGCTCTATGTTCACAGCCCTGCCTATAGCTGCCATTGATTGCAGGCTAAAGACCCTGCTGCTGAATAAGCAAAGGAGCTTTACATAGTGGCACATGGTGCATCCCACCAATAACACTACAGATCCATCACAGACCATGACACCCACTGGTGCGGAGGGGAGGGAGGGACATCCTACAGTACCTCTAGGTTTAGAATTAAAGACAGCAAAGAATAAATGACATTCAAACAGGACTGTTCAGCATGATTGAAGCTAATCTAATATCCCACAGTGCTTCTGTTGACCGCTGACTCGGGAGACACGGATTTGAGTACAATACAAAGCTGCAATAAAAAAGCATCTGGACTCTGTGGAGTCACGCATAATAATTCGGCTCTGAACTAAACGCTTCCTAAAACATAAGAGAATGACATTTCTTTAAGCCTCACGTTGAACAGAATTGGATCACACTAATGTTTCTAATTTGCTGATTAAAGGTGCTGCTTGAAAGTTTTGAATCTTCTAAAGCCCAAAAATAGATACATAGATACATGTAGATACATACAGCACCTTTAAGGGAAAGTTTGCTCAAAAATCATTACTTGTGCTTCTACAGAGCTGTTTAGCTTTCTTTGCATACAGTGAAAGATAGTGGGATCCAGTGTTGTTATTTTATTGACCAAATTAGTTGACAAAAACAATGCTATATGGGTTTGGAATGACACAAGGGTGAGTAAATGATGACAGAATGCTCATCTTGTATGCCCCTGTCATATGCTTTGGAAATTGCTATGGGAATGGATGTGTCAACTCGCACGCATACAAACACATATCGCAATGCAGGAAAGAAAAACAAAGCTGTGAAAGTGCCCATAGCACTACATACCATTAAAGGTCACAGTAGGTCATTTCTCAGAATCAACTGCCTCTGGCATATCAAAATATAAAGCCATAAATGTCCTGTGCAGACTTTTACATGGAGACTTTTTCCATGCGAAAAGAATGTGAAGTGCATCACTGGCTGCGTTAGTACAAATGTTAGATTTTCATTAAAGATGATGTAATTGGGTGCAAATGCACATTCGTTGTGTATGGAACGCTCATTATAATGTATGTGAAATATTAAAACCAACCTTTTGTAACAAGCTTGTGTTTCATTAAAAGTTCAACAAAGAGAGTAGTTCCACCAGTTCCAGAGATAATGGAGAAGTGTTTTCCTTTTTGCTCAGACCTTTGTATGTCATCAAACACACTGAGCTGTTCTACGTTACAAGTTCAATTGAGATGTCCCTGAGCACAGTTGTCTGGCCTAGGACGGGACAGAAGGAAACACCAAAAGCAATTTCCACCCAGGTGATCCTGCCCCAGGGCCCCAGCGGGGTTTAGACGAGGAAATTAAACTCAACGCTGGTCCCGCTGCTTGAGAACTCCAGTCAAATGAACAGCCGATGTGCAGTCTTTTACCACTTCACAGAGAAAATATTAGCAGAATAAAGAAAGAGGTTTCCTGCAGGGTGTGGAGCGAAGCGGCTCACGCAGAATGGCTAATGTCCTCTCTCCTGAGTGATGGAGACGTCTGCAGGTTCAACCCTAACGACTCCCGGAGCCTGTGCGGAGAATAGTAATTTACCAATCACGTTTTCCATACTTGAGCAGAGAGCACACTGGGTAAAAAAAAAACCATTATGATAAGTTCAGACACAGTCACGAGGCTTACCCATCACTGAGAATGGCTGTATACAAAACCTCTCAAAAATCTTGAGCTGCAGTCAATGTAGGACTAAAAGCAAACCAACTAGAACACAAAGTACAGAGTGGAACAGACTCAGCATCGCCCTCGAAACATCCATTAAGATGTCTCACAATACAAGACGGATCCATGGAACACTGAGCTTGTTTAGGTCTCTCTATTGTGAGTGCCGGGACAGGAATAGCTTGAAGCAAAAAAGCATAAAGTTAATGGGGGACACACTCTCTGGGATTGCAATGGTAAATTATGACTCCCATAATATACAATTCAGGGGCACTCTTGGTTTACAGTAAAGGCTGGATGAAGTCCTTGGGCTATAGTGCTCATAATGGGTGCCGTAACTGAAAGCCTGTAATGTTGATGAATAACCAACTCAATCCAGATCCAAAATGATGCTATAACTCCAAAGCTCCAGTGGAGCCAGCAAGCAGATGGCCTGGTTTCAGTGAGCTACTCAATTTTGCATTAATGTAACCTTTCAATATAAGAAAAGATTGATAAGCGGCATTAAAAACGATGACCCTTACCCAGTTCAATTACACAACAGAGTTATATTTTCCAAGCTCGCGACGGTCTCTCATAAGAAGCGTCCTGCGGCGTGACGACATCGGGTCAGGGAGGCTATGAGAGCTGGTCTTTATGGTAATACTGCTCTGATTGAGATAAGTGGCAGATGTAAGCAGGACCATCAGCAGTATTTGTAAAAAGTCAGTGGATTCTCGAGGGAGAGCTGCTTGTCATTACAACCGCCGGGAAAAGACCTGATGAGTGCATTATTCAGGACCCGGCAGAGCCGCAGCTAAGAGGTGTGGAGTTGGCATCTGAGAGACAAGCTCTATTGAGCCTTTGCTATAAGCTCACATCAGTGCTTGTTAATTAGCTTTCCTTAAAGATGCTCACAGGCAATCTTTATTTGATTCTATTCCTGTTGCCTCTGAACTTACAATTGTGTGACTTATCATTCGCCATCTGTACTGAAGAGCGCGGTAAGATATGAAAGATTGTTTCGCTCCGTACTAGCTGGTGAAATCTTTAGTGTTCATCATATTAAGTATTGTCATTTCCTCCTGTCAGTGGAGGACCTGGGATTGAAGCACCGGAACTTTTCAGAGAGGGCTGCCTTTTAAAACCAAATACATCGCCACAGATTCAAAGATTCATTTTTTTGAAGAAGCATCTTTCCAAGGATCTATTTATTTGATCAAACATATTGTAAAATATTTCTGTCATGGCAAAGCTGAATTTTTAGCAGCCAATACTCCACTCTTCAGTGTCACATGATCCTTCAGAAATCAGTCCAATATGCTGATAAGGTGCTCAAGAAACAGTAAATGTTGAAAATAGTTATGCTGCTTATTATTTTTGTACAAAAAAAGCATTCCTTTTTTAGTATTCTTTGATAAATATAAAATTCAAAAGAACAGCATTTATTAAATGATTTGTTGTCACTTTAATGCATTCTTGTTGAACAAAATAATTAATTTATTATTAAAAAAAGTTTTGCTGACTTCGAGCTTGACTGGCATTTTGTATGCACATTTTGCAAAATCTTACATTCTAATCCTACATTCACCAGACTCTATACTCATAGGGTTGGAACGTTTTCAAATCCTCAAAACAAAATCTTTTTCATGTCTTGCCTGGTTACATTTATTTATAAATGATAAACAATTTGATAATTCAGAAGCTGGTTTGCCCTTCTATCCGCACTTCTCTGTATCACACAGTCTCACAGCGAATGGCTGACTTCATTTGACACTAATGTCTTTGCAAAGAAGAAGTCCCCTGAGAGTTGTCTAAACAGTCTTCCTCTTTCAAGTGCTCTGTTGGACAAATGCAGCACAAAAGAACTGTTTGATTATTAATGAGTAGTCAACACGGCAAATACGAGCTGTTCTGTTTCCTAAAGAAGTTTTCGCCGGGTTTCATGCAAGCCCTTACATTGCAACATAAAATTACAACATTTTCAAAATCTGCTCCAGGCATTACTAAAAAGGCTTTTTTTTGGTCTTACTGTGTACAGTTCATCTCTGGATGGTTTTCGGTCCATTCATATAGCGCCTAACAAGCAGTCCATCTTTATACTTTTCTGCAATTAAAGACACGTTTGGCATGCCTCTTTCAAATTAGATTTGGGAATTTTCCTCCCAACAGAAACGTAAACACTAACCTCTGGGTTAACGTGGAGAAAAACATCTGTGAGACCTTGACCAAGTACTGACGCAAAGATCTTAATTGAAAGGACATCATTTGCTTTACTGAGACAGTAGCATTGTAGAACACAGTAAAAAAAAAACAGACTAAAGTCAGGAGACAAGGAATACACGCTATTTAAAAAAAAAAACGTGGCTGTCCTTGATCTGATATTTTCTGTATATGCCATCAGAGGAAACGAGAAACATACATCAAGTTTTTCAATTACAGAGCAAAAGCTGACCCAAGAAGGTTCGGCTAATGGCTTTATATTTTTCATTAACATTTCTAAATGCTCCTACTATGACCCGAGGGTATTTGTTCAGTGTATAATGTTCAATACGCTTCTGATAAAATAACATCTATCAGGAAGCTCATTAAGAAATCAGCTTGATTTGCTGAATAAAGGTCAGGTTTTACAATGCCATTGAG
This sequence comes from Enteromius trimaculatus, assembly GCA_032361065.1. Lineage (NCBI taxonomy): Eukaryota > Metazoa > Chordata > Actinopteri > Cypriniformes > Cyprinidae > Enteromius > Enteromius trimaculatus. Next base: position 11,722,276 of record JAUMHP010000073.1, on the reverse strand, counting down.
GGTCTGCTCTACTGTGCCACTGGATCTTATAGCGTTACTGTAAAGGACATGTTAATATGTGCGCTGCAAGAGTTACAGGCTACTATAGGTTTGACCTAGAAATTGCTGTTTAATGTACATCAAATCGGATAAACATGAAATACTAAATACCATGTTAAATAGATGATTTTTTGCATAATCAAGTGAACTCCAGCAGAGGAACATCTTAGTCCAATTTTATATGCCTATTTCAATTTAGAAAAGGATTCATTCTTATTATAATGAGCTGCAGTTTACGAAGACAGTCTGTTTAATAACAACCCCTTAACACAATCTTTTGTTGCTGTTGTGCATTTTTCACAAAAAGGGGCCTGAAAGTTGTGTTTTATGGTAATATAAGTAAATGGAGCAGCTTAACCTTCAGATTATGTTCAACCTCAAAATCGTTAAAGTAAATATTACATGAGCTGTTTTATTGTCTATTAATTTTATATGAGGCGTTCCCATTTTAAAAGCATTTCACTAAAGACTGTAAATAGTTTAAAAAAACAACATTCCATGCCGTTTCTATAGCAATTTGCCAAACACTAATGATTACCTTTACACACATAAAGCATCAGTCTTCAACACTCAAAATAGATATGTCATGATTCTTAAATATCCTCCTTGATAACATCAGCATCTAAATCCTCTAACAAGTTCAAAGCAATGGCTGAAACAGACATAAAATTAAAAAAAAGAGCTCACAGCTTGTGATACTGATGTTAAATTTATGTTGTTGCGATCACATTCAACCAGACTGAATAAAAATAAATAAGCCTTTCAAATCTGAATACTAAAACAAAAGGATGCAGATCATTTTCTGCATTGATCTGAGTCAGTGTAGCCACAGAATACTAATGAAATCTTAATTTGAACCAACCCCTATATGCTTCAGTTCACCAGCACCAATACCTAACCAATTAAAACGAATCTCATCTGCAATCTGAAAATCATCAGGCCTAAATATTTCAGAAATGTGCAAAAGCACATCATAAATATCAATTTGATTCAGAACTTAAAATGCCAGGCAAAGCATAGAGTTAAAGCGCATCGTCCTTGGGAATTCAAACAACTGTTAGCAATGCACAGCCAGTGTTCCTTCATTAATCAGCACTAATTAAGACTATTGATTCAAGCAAACATCAGGATTTCCAGCTGAAAGGGTTTACTAGACTGTAAACTCTAGCACGGAAAATGTCCAAAAGATCTGCCTTTGCCCTTGGTTGAGGCTTCATTTTGCAAACCAGCTCAGAAAATTAAACCAAAAATGCCCCTGCTTCCCTGTCATTAGGTGCTGTCAGGACGAATCAGAGCTCACAGGCCAGTGGTGCTGCACAAAGCAGCGCTCAGTCTCTCATTGTTGAGCCTCCTGTCTCACTCACACACATGCATGCTCAGTCACACAGAAGGTTAGGCTTGAAAACAACGTCCCAGGACTCAAAACATAACACATCAAGGTCATATTGAACTAGTGGTAATAAGTGCAAGCAGTCAACATCATCAAACTTTATCATTATTTTCATATTTGAATCTTATGAATCTTTTGAATCTTATGAATCATTTATTTAGATATTGCTGTTGCAATATTATATTATTCATGATTCTCTAGTCAAATGTAGTCTGTATTTACATAATAACTATATATTACAATTTTGCACCTTTTCACCTTTTAAACCTTTTAGCAGTTCGGGAAATAACTTTACTCAAGCCTGAGCTGCATTTAAATTTAATGTGCCATTTTTACAATATGCACATAATAATTTGGAGGGGGGGGGCACAATGCCATTTTTTAGTCTTTAAGGAATAATTGGGAAGAATAAATAGCAGCCAAATAATGAATATCTTCTCAACAAGACTGCTGTTTAATTAGGCTAAAAGCTCAAGTCTGGAAACAAAAGCTGCATTACTGTATTGGCAAAGTACATTTATGACTTTTTGACAGATGGCTGTAATGCAGTCTAGGCAAGTCGACTAACCAACACGCAGGCAAACACAGCCCTAGATACGCCAGACAGAGAAACAAATAAGAGTTAGACAAGACTGTGCACACATTTGCTGCACACGCAACCCATGTTTTTCCTGAATAAAACACAGGTCATGCACACTTCAAAGATTAAGTGTACAAAAAAATAACATCTGACTTTCATGTCAACAACAGAAATATGGAATCTTATTTTACATCATAAAGGACCAGTCATCTGACGTTTGTTTGCAACGAGAAAGTCAATACTGCTGACGTTACGAGACCTTTTACTTGATTTTTGACACCCAGAGAAAGCAACTGCCTCAAAACCTGGAAAGCTCAGACATAGACTTTCAAAAATAAAGTTACAAAATAAACACTGTCAATCCACAAATAAATGATGTCCCACAACACAGCATACACCGACAGTCTTATGTATGATAATAAACCCTAAAGAGGCAACCAATTATATTTTATATAGAGTGGTTCTTGTCTGTATAAAGGAAAATTGTCCCTCATATAGCTGCTGGAAAAAAATGACTCTACTATATCATCTAAACCTGCTATATTTCTATATTTTCAGGACTGCATCTGTTTTGTAATGCACAGAGGCTCTGAACATCTCAATAAGGCTGTCAAATTGCTCAACAGAGCCATCTAGTGGCCCCAAAACTTTAAATCAAAAGTAATGAATGGAAAGAAGACGATCCCGAGCGAGCGGTGCGTCGTCTCAAATGCTTTATAGCCTGTGCCTTTAACAGAAGAACAAAAAAAAAACACACAATAACTTGTCTATTCAGTAAATGCTTAACTTATTTGTCAGTCTTCATTAGCATACATAAACTCGTTTTATGAATACCTGCTAATGTTTTACAATGAGAGCGTTACAGCTACAACCCTTGTAAATTTCAGCGGCAAGACAAGGTTTCGCAGACGTTAAAACATTACGAGTGATATAATTTAAGGATATTACATTCGTAAAAGATTCAGTTAGCAAGATAACATATGGATAGATTAAGTTAGCGTATTTTATTTTATGGGCATGTACGACAACGCGTTTATTTATAACAGCATTTCCTGAGCCAAAATAATTAGACACTTACTGGGGAACTGCACTGGATACAATACATCAACTTTGGCTATAGGGGAAAATCTACCACCCTTATAAATATATATATATGGACTGCAGCGATGTAGGTTGGCCAAATGAATAGCTTACAGAATCAGTCTTGTAGCCCAAACTGATCTAAAATGACACACGATAGAGGAAAATAAATAACTTAAATAAATAAATAGCTTACGGAATGAAACAGATGTAACTGTCGTATGCATAGAGTATAAAAGAGTAGCCTAGGCAATTAAATAACCTATCATTAATGAAACCACATGTCCTATGTGTACCTTTATTGGTCAGTTTAACTACCAACTGAAATTGTACTCGAATAATAATGTTCAAACATTAGATTTATAAAGTCGCCTGAAGCTAAATGTAATTAAGATATTGTTCTATAGAAATTCCGAATACATGCTATTCATCCCATTTACTAGACAGTTTACACACGATTCATCAACATATGAATTTTTTAAAAATACAATTTTATTGCAGATTACAGTGTACTATAATACGCGAAATACAAAACGCATACCTTCTCCAGGTCCGTTTCACTTTCCCTTATCTGATATCGCTGTCTGCTTTTCGTCCATAGTGTTCGTCTCTGGAATAAAACTCTCCAGTTTCTCGTGAGTAATTTATGGCAGCCTACATGAAGAAGAGTCCTGGAGTGTATTTTATAAATTTGGCTGTACTGTTCGCCTTGCCTGGCTCGTGTTGTCGGAGCGCTGCAGCGCGGATCATCCTCTGTAAGCTAGACTGTTGCCGAATGTTTCTGCCTCTCGCGCGGCCTCATTTTAAACTCACGTGACGTCAGAGATCATGGTGCTCGAACTGCAAGCGCTTAGTAAACAACACATATACGTTTTGTTGGAGAAAATACAGTTCTCGGTTAACTTTTACCTAAGTATCACACTTAAAGCAAAACCACAGTTTTAGTAAATACATTGCAAAAAAAGTAATCAGTAAATTGCATCTCATTCTGTTTACATGTTCCTGAGCTTGTGAGCAATTAGGTATTCTAATGAAATAATAAATAAATAGGACATGTATATAAGATCAGTCTATTAGATTAAAGAAGTAAATATTATAAATTACTGTGTTTTGACTTTTAATACACTATTACCAATAGAAAACATTTAAACAGAAGTCTCTTCTGCTTACCAAGCTTGCATTTAGCCTATTTGAACTGCACAACAGTAATATTCTGGAATATTACTTACTTACTTTATTTTTTTAATGTATTTTAAAATGTTATTTATTCCTATGATTTCAAAGATGAAGTTTTAACATGGCTTTTTATTCCAGACGAATCTTTGGGTCTTTTTATTAATCAAAAACTTCTGAAAAGAGGTACCAATATAATAATAATAATAATAATAATAATAATAATAATAATAATAACAAATTCTTTGAATAGAAAATCAGCATGTTAGAAGGATTCCTGAAGGATCATGTGATAATGAAGACTGCAGTAAATATGCTGAAAATCTAGCTTTCATTACAGGGATACATTACATTTTTTAATTTATTCAAATACAAACCAGTTATTTTTAAATAGTAAAAATATTTCACAATATTAATGATTTTGCAGTATTTTGGATCAAATAAATACAGGCTTGATGAGCAGAAGAGAATTCTTTAAAAACACTAAAAATATGAATAGGTTTTTCTTTAACTTAATAGGTTTATGACATTTACGTTTATTAATAATAAATCTTTCTTCACTCAAAGTAGAGTACTAACCTTTATCCCAGGCCCATCATTTAACAGATTCTTCATGATAACTTCATAATATATGCTATACAAGACAGGATAATGTAGACAATAAAAATCTTTTTTTTTCTTTTATCTGAAAATAAAGCCCTTGACAGATTCCAGATCTACTGAACACGTCTTGAATAAAAATGACTTAGGATGAGACCCTTTATAACCGTGAACAAATTTCAGCTCATAAATATCATTTTCTGCTTTTACTTACTTTCAAAGTTACACATCATTAATTTGACAACTCTTCAATTTTAATAGCATCTGATGCTCCTAAGAGGACATGATTTCTTGCATACCTAGATGCAAATTCAGTAATTATCCAGATCTGCTTTTTATGAAATCACAGGAGGGAGCCTATCAGAATAGCTGACAGAGCAAATCTGCCTGTTGCACCAAATTGTTGAGTAAGTTACTGATAAAATGCTTACAGCTTTCGAAAAGGCTATGTTTACACTACATCACAATGTTGAGAGTCTAGATAGATGCACTTACATTCTTATTTCAAAAATGTTGGCTAAACACTTTTCTTATCATGCTTAGTAAGGCCTGGTAATGCACAATTGACCTTAGTGTAATTAATTCTCTATTTGACATTCTCCACCAGAGTACAGATGGGAATAATAGTACAGCAGTAGGAATAATATCAACCACATAGCACTAGAAACTCCAGATGAGAGGATGGCATGAGTACAGATAAGTAATTAGGCTGAATCTGCAAAGCACAATGACTGGACTTGTTCCGGTATAAACAGATAAATGCTGAGAAAGAAACCACTTTGGAAGGAGCAAAGAGGATGCATCTGTTTACTAAACTGTAGACAGATTTAAGGCCTGGAGGGGTGTCGAGAAGATTTGTATAAATTTACGTGTAATCTCCAAATGGAGATAGTTACCATTGCTGTGAAATGTGGTCTTAATAGGTGTCTGGATATTTGAACTTTATTTTCCCACTTCTTCAGGACAGTGTTTATTAACAATATCATTTCACAGCTGGTCCATCTTGCATGATTATAATAATACAAGACTCTGAGCTAGCAATATGGACAGGTAGCTATATGTTAAATGTATGCTACACGTTTTTATGTGAAATTACAAGTATACATAAGAGCTAACATATCAACCATTATTTTAAAGGAGTTAATGATGTAAGACCAATGACCAAAATAATGCAGAATGTATTGTGTTGGTTATGTGATTATTAAATTATATACATTCAGTCCAGTGTAAATGCCTCGCCACAGGCTGCTATATTTCTATTAAAACAATAGGCTACTTTTATAGAAGTTGAGATGTTGTTTTGCTGCAGGGACTTTTAAAGTCAATTCACACTTACTTTCCAAATTGCATGAAGACCTAAATGGCATTTAATATTTTTCTATAGGTCTGTATCATCTATTGCCAGGGAGAGTGCTGCAGGGGGTCCACACTCCATAGAGAACAATGTTCATAAACAAACAGATGCTTGAATGAAATAATTTAAATGTCACCAAGGATAACTTTATGGTCTAGCGTTTTTTTTATATTGGCCGTCTGTAAATTCTGAAAACGTTCAGTAAAGTTCTGTGTTGTAATAAATAAACGCATAGATGCTGATTAATGACTTTTTAAATTTCTTCTTTTTAATTAGCAGACAGGCCTATTAAAAACAATGCGCAGTAATAACGCATTTCCACCAGCAGATGGGGTCATTGCCCACACGCGGTCATGCTGTCCGGAAGACAGATGTAAATATTTTCATGACGTAAAGAGACAATCTGCGTACCCATCCTCTACTGTCGTCCACCTCTAAAATACTCCCTGAATAATCTATTCTTCGAGACAACCTTCCTCCTGCCTGTCAGAAGACCATGCGAGGTTGTGCTTGACTGCATTCTGTCTTTATTTATTTATTTATTGTAAAGCAAACAGCGATTGGTAGGGTGTGATAGGCTATTCATAGCTTATGCATCATTGCTCTGTCGGCGAGTGAGTTGGTGTAGTCTGCGGATCAGATTGCTCCTGTTTGAATTTTTCTTTTACTGCCGAGAAGCCAGCTATTAGGATTCATCATGCAAAAAAGGAGGAAGCCAGAGCCGATCCAGCTGAACCCAATTCCAGACGGGAACGCTATAAACGGAACCGGGGCTACAGAGTGAGTGGGCTTGAGTCTTACGATGTCATTTCATGTCGAACAAGCTATTAGAAGACTTCATGGAAGCAGAGTTGCTTCGTTCATGGATTGTTTGGATCATTAAGGATATTGTTTGACTCTGACATGGCTGCTTAATAGATTTAGCATAGCTTGTATCGGCCATTAAATTGGTATTAGTATGGATTTTTTTGAGGGTGTGTTGGTTCTTAGTGTCAACATATTTATAAAGCCTTCGAATGAATTGAAACTGGAGGTGATTAATATTAGTTGACTTACATAACACCAAATATGGGTCGTTTTTGCAAAACTGGTGCCTTTTTCAGTTTGAAAGTGAATTTAAAGTAAATTTTAAACATCAGCTAATCTCTGAGTTTTATTAAATTGCATTGTGGCATCTAAAGATAAATTAATTTATTGTAATATATGTTGTAATATGGCTATGAGGTTTACTACAAGTTTTACAGTTTAACTATTGTGCTTGACTCTAAAAAGTGTGTGTGTACTTGTTAATGCTATATTGTAGGGACACAAGGATAGTAAAAGCATAATTTTTTGACGTTGCGAGGCAAAAAATAATTAAAAATAGTAAATGACGTTTATCTGTAAGTGTAACAATGCAAACAGGTTTTCTGTAAGGTGTAGATTTAGGGTTATTGGATAAAAATAATTGTTTGGTGAGTATAAAAGTTTATGTTTAATTTACTGTTTTTTTTTTTTGTTCGTTTGGGCTGTGCTTAGAAAAATATTTTACAAAGTAAAAATTGGTCCCAGTTGTTTATTTACTAATTTTATGATTCCAAACAAAATGCCCTATAAAAAAAAAAAAAAAAAAAAACATTATTTTTGGTATCCATCAGGTGCACATAAAAGAGCTGTATCTCCTGCCACTAAGATCAATGAGAATAGCTTATCACATTTGGACAGAGCTGCCAACACAACGCTGCTCTTCTCTATAGTGTGTTGTCTGGTCATAAATAATGGCCAAAGTGTAGTATTATAGGAGCTGAACTGAAGAGATAAAGTATCTAAAGTTGTCTGTGAGTTTAAAATTTGTAGAGGCCAAAAATCCAGTGTTCTGTTGACCCTAATGTTAAACAGAAATGTACATGATGGTGATATTTCCCCATATAACCATCCAGTTTACCTCAGTATGTAATTATTGAAGATTTCAACTGATCACCGAATATAGATGCAAGTTGACGGTGACGTATCGATTTGTTTGTCAGCTTCACATCCCCACAGATAGATCTGGTGACAGAGGACCACCTCTGTCTGTGCTACCTTCATTTGGCAGGCCTGTGATTTTTCTCCTCTTGAAGCCAAGCCAGTGACAATCCTCACAGCCTGAGCCAGTGGTGCATGTCATTGCCTCTTGTTTCGTTGAGCTCACTTGAGAGCTTAGACGGTTTTCCCCTCTCATAGTCTCTCCATTTGGCATTAAGAGACTATTAATTATTTAGGATAAAGTTGCAGTCTTGTATATAGAAACTGGCTATTATTTGTACATAAAGAATGACTATTAGCTATGCTATATTGCAGGAGAAGAGGTGTTTTGGAGAATGACAGTGAAGCAGAATTACGTTTCTTCTTGGAGAGCAGGACAGGCTGTGGCGAGCTCGCTTTGGAATGTGTGTGTGCGTAGCGATGATTCAATCCTGTGGAAGTCAGTGTTATAGAGAGAGGCTCAGTGGAATGTTAAATACTGTGACAACGTTTTTTCCCAGAAGCCTCTGCTTTAAATCTGTCGTGGCAAGCCTATCTCAAAGAGTGCAGTTAATATTATTTTCTAAGTTCTTGCTTATGGCTTGTAAAGAACTTCATATGCATCACCTCTTTCATACATTTACAGTTTGTAAATTAGAAGTAATACAGAAACAGTATCTGCTTCCGGTGCAAAGTGAATTGATTTAGAAGCCATACATATATTATATTAACTCCTGGCATGATTTTCTCATTTATAATTTAATTTTGGTGTCTTGAAGGCCCAATTAAGTTTTAATAATTGTTCAAATTCTTTAAAAAAAAAAAATTCCACGCCATAACGGTAACAGCGAAGAGGAACATTATGGTTGAAATCCCTTTCAGAATAATTTTTGATGAACTGATAAACGATAGAAATACTTTAAGAGCTCAAGCATGGCAGATGACAAACAGCAGCATGCATTTAAGTAAGCAAAGCTTTATTGTTCGTTGTGTGGAAGCTTCTTGCATGAACAGGCCTCAAAATAATCCTACGTACAGTATATCTCGATATGGGTACTGGTGTTCAAAATTTGTAAATGTTTTTGATAAAAGTCTCTCATTAAAAACTGTAATATTGCCAGGATTGACTAATAAAGCTGACTTGACTTTAAAGTGCCCCATCAGAATTTTTTCAAATGACCTTTCATGCAGTGTGCAAAACAGCTCTAAGTGAATGAAAATATCCTGCAAAGCTTTAAATCTGAAAGTGCACCATCATGTATGAAGTTAAGTCTCCCAAAAGAAAGCCTAAACTCTAAGAAACGAGCCGTCTTTAAAACCAATCCCAAGTCGTTTCACGCTGATGTCAAAATGAAACATTAGCATATTGCCCACACACGTGTTGCCACTCGGTGCTGCATAGATGTAAAAACATAGATGACCTTGCATGCATGCCATGCTGTTGTCGGGGGCTCCCAAAACCAAAACCGGGGGCTCTTTACCTTTCATAACACATAATATAGGCTTTAAATTGTCATTTTATCCTGTGATGCATGAACTGTTATCATTGTCATTACTCCAGTCTTCAGTGTCAGATGATCCTTCAAAAATTGCATGTTCATTTGGTGCTCTTGGTTTCTTATTCTTACTGATTTTGAAACCGTTGTGCTGCTTAATTTTTCTGTGGTCATTTGAATCACTCAGGTGTCAGACACTTCAAGTTCTGTTCATGAAACGATTTCTGTTCAACTGACTATTAACCTTGTTTTATTTACTTACCAAAGCCAGTAGTCTTTCCATTTGGCTCTTGACAACGCTAATTTTGTACCCTGCCAATATTGTTTCATGTGTCTTCATTGGCAGCGGTACTTCTGCCGCTATTGTTTCCCACAAGCTCTATGCGGCATTGTGTCTTTTCAAGATTATCAGTAGGAAACCACACAGTGTTACAGTGTTATACAATCACACCACACACACACACCATGGCACCATCTGCTGCTCTCCATTTTACTTAAGAGCGCTGCTGGGTGAACGAATGCTGCTATAGTGCATCAAAAAGAGCTTGATGAATCCCAGACATTCCTTTTACCTGATTCCTATTTCTCTCCCTTTATGATGTTTATGTCTGAGATCAGTTTAAATTGTGGGTTTACAGGATGACAGCGCAGATGTAGCCACAGGAGTGATTCATGGAGCTTAGTTAAATATTGACCACAAAACAATCTCTGGTTTTGTGCTCCTCCCCAGAGAGAAATGGTTTGCTTCTGTCTAACCTCAGCTGATCCCGGCGCTCCCTAGTGTTTGCATCCACTTTTTAAGTGCGCAACATTAAAAGCTGACCACTTATTTCCTGTGTTTGATCATACTGTATCCACACACCTTTTCAAAAACTCAAAAGACAAAAAGGGAGAGAAGTTACGATTCTTTCAAGTATCATTCATGAGCCTTCAAAGGCTTTTTTGGGTTTGCTCTTCCCTTTTTAAAGCGCTTTTTATCTGAAGAATCTGCCCTTTTTATGTAAACAAAATGGTATATCAAAGGTAAGACTAAATAATTTAATAATGTTTAGTAGTATTGAATTATTTATTACTTTCATAGAAGTTGTTGCAGGGGTTATTATAATGGTAAAAATGTGTTATTATAGCCTTGTGCCCACTAAACGTGAATTTTTTGTGATGAATTTATTGTTCTTTTGAAAGATTATGTGACACTGATGCATATCAATGAATATGGCTACTGAAAATTAAGCTTTGCAATCACAGTAATATAAATTAGATCAAAAATATATAAATTTTATATTTCAAATGGTAATATTTCAGAATATTACAGGTAATATTTAGTTGTTATGCACTTTCAAAACTAATTTTGCACATTAAATGTCAGTAATTAAAAAAGTTATGCTAATAAAGATAGCATTTAGATGATAATATTGCAGAATAAAAAAATTGTTTATTTAAAAAAATAATAATAATAAATATATGTGTGTGTGTGTGTGTGTATATATATATATATATATATATATTAGTTTTATTTATTTTTTATTTATTTTATTTAGCTACTAAAATTTTGAACTACTGGTCTGATCAGTCCAACAGAGGAAATCTGGCAGCAGAGCTCTGTTGTGAGCTTCATATTCTCTGTGGACATGGACTGAATCCGCTCTTGAGAAGGCCTCCTACATGCAACACAAGGTTTGAGTTGCGAAGTATTTTTCTCCACTCTGGCATCTTCTGCGTCCTTCACCATTATCACGTCTCCACCGCAGCGTGTCCACGCCACCCACTTACACCCACACAGCAGCCTCGTAACCATGGTTATATCTGGCCTTGCTGTCAAAAATGAAAACACTTCGCCTCATTCTGCATATAGATGAGACAAAGACATTCTGGAGTACTTGTGCTGTTTCATCCACCTGAGTCGTGCCGACTGTCCTGGAGCTTACATGTTGCGATATTTCGCAGCCTGATCAGCAAGCTTTGATGTAAATTTATGTGTGAGTGTCACTTGTTGTGGACCGAAACATTGTTCAAGTGCAAAACAACATGTTTTACATCTGAATCGGCTCGGTGCTTAAAAGCCCTCGAGTCTCATGGTGTCCAATGGTCCTGAAACACTCATTTGAAGATACAGCATGAGATACACCCACAGATGTTTGCAACATGTAGCAAAGCCGGATCACGAACTGCGGGAAAGCTAAGGTTATGTTTAAATAATTCCTAATTAGTATCAATAAAGAAATCATGCGATTTCTATTGGTTCATTTGAGCACACAAGTAGATACATTCTTGAATGCACCTGGTAAATGCAGTAGCAAAGAACGGAGTGCTGTTGGAGGAGATGCAGAGAGGATGGAGAGCGGAGGGTCATGAAAGTTCGCTCTTCCAGCAGAAAGCTAAGGAAATACATCACCATGACAACAGGGCCAAGGGAAAGGTTTGCATGCTTAGAGGAACTCCTTGCTTCCTCAGACAGAGCTTTAGGAAGAAGCATTCTCACCACTTACATTTTCAAACACATTGTACAATAATCTATTCAAGGATATTGTAATGCCTTAAGGATGGGAATATGTTTCAGCATGCAAGAACTTTGGCTTATTACTAATCAAGAGAGGAATTCTTCTTGTAGACCTATTATTATGTAATATATAAAGCAAATCTAAGACTATAGCAGCGTTATTTTATGTTTTAAAGCACTTTTGTTATTCATTTTATTTGTTATTTTGATGTTAGTTATTTTAGTACTTCAACCTCAGCTTATTTTATTTTATTTCATGGCGATATTTCTTTTAAGTTATGTAATATTTTCATTATATTTACCTTTTTAATTAACTAAACCTTTTTACAACAACACTGGGGTGTAACGTAAGTGATATTGTCAGTGACGTGCATTTTTGTCTTATTAATTTAATTAAAAGCACATGCATGCATATTACGAATTAAAGGAAAAGTTCACCCAAAAATGTAAAATTTGTCATCATTTACTCAACCTCAAGTCGTTCCAAACTTGTATGTGTTTCCTTCTTAAGTTGAACACAAAAGAAGATATGAAGAATTTTGAAGAACCAAACAGTTGTTGGTCTCCATAGGGAACAAATACTATGGATAGTTATGCTCAACATAAGAAAGAAACTAATACGGGATTGGAACAACATGAGGGTGCGTACATTTTTGAGTGAACTATCTCTTTAAATCCCTTTAAAAACGATCCCCTATAAATCATGCATGATTTCATTTACTGATTTAAAATTCTATTTGATATTTTTCAGGGGGCATGAAGTAAACATTTCTAGAGTGATACAACTGTCCTGATACTGTAGTAAATAAAAAATACTTATTTAAAGAAATTCTAATAGAAAACCTTAATAAAACATTTAGCATAATTATCTATTATGAAAAAAATATATATTTCAACAAAATTGCGCTTTATTATTATTTGAAGCATTCGATTTAGGTAAAAAGGGGAGCTCTGTAGACCCTCGTGGCTATGTTGAGGTGTAGACTGAACCATTAAATTTCATCACTTTACAAATTAAATGTATTTCTTTGTCATTTAGAACAAATCTGGAAGCTCTGCAGAAGAAACTGGAAGAGCTGGAGCTGGATGAGCAGCAGAAGAAACGCCTGGAGGCTTTCCTAACCCAGAAGCAGAAGGTGGGAGAGTTAAAAGATGATGACTTTGAGAAGATTTGTGAGTTGGGTGCAGGCAACGGAGGAGTGGTCTTTAAGGTCTTACACAGACCCTCGGGCTTCATCATGGCAAGGAAGGTATGTTATGATAAATAATACTTCAATAACCAGGGATGGTGTTCGTTTCAGCTTCAAGCATGCAAGAAAAGTCGCTGAAGTCCATTGATTGTCATTACCAGCCTTGAATCGATCAGATGCAGTTTTAGAGCATCTTGCCTCAGAGCCTGTGCTGCCTCTCCAATATCTCTTGAATGCATCAGCTATTCATGTCATCATGTCTTTTTATAGATTGGAAGAAGTCAGGCATTACAGCAATAAGGCATGACATTTGGTTCTTAGCATGCAGAATGGATGCTGTGACATTTATTGCACATGTAATGCATGTAGTGAAGCCATTGCAATTGATTCAGTAGTTCTCCCTTGAGAGTCAAATTACGCTTTTTAGAACAAACAAGAATAAATACCACTAGTCCACTGCCTTGTAAAATGAAACAAAGCAACCTTAATATGAGACCACCCAAAGGAAGACAACAAGCTGAAGTGCAGTAGGCAGCACACAAACTCCAAACAGCTCATTTACAGCATACATGAAACAAAGAATTGACAGTATAAATGCAGAGAAGCAACTCCCTTGCAGCTAACTATAAAATGCAGACACCCGGGCAATTACAGAGAGAAGCTCTGCCTGCTACTCAGAAAAATTAATGAGGCTTCTGCATTATGCTTTGCCCGGCATTTAAGAAGACAAAATCGCAACATCACAAACATCAGTAAGAATGTAAAACATTAATACAAAGGAAAAATAAGCAAATGTTTCTTCAGTTTTGGATTTCAACAGATTTCAGATTTGTTCTGGTAATATAGTCCTCTTTTTCTTATTTTCATGCAGTTGATCCACCTAGAGATCAAACCAGCAATAAGGAATCAGATCATCAGAGAGCTGCAGGTGCTGCATGAGTGTAACTCTCCCTACATAGTGGGCTTCTACGGAGCTTTCTACAGTGATGGAGAGATCAGCATCTGTATGGAGAACATGGTACTATCTGATCTCAGTTTGAAACATAATAATACTACAGAGGAATATGAAAGATTACTTCTCTGTGTCTCTCTCACTCTCTCTCTCTCTCTCTCTCTCTCTCTCGTTCTCTCTCTCTATATATATGTGTTTATTTAAAAAAAAAAAAACCATGACTCCATTTCATCATATTTTATATTACATTATCATGTTTTTATTTTGTTTCATTGTGTAAGTCACTGCATTTTTAGATATTTTTTAACCAAATTCAAATATAATATAAAAAATACCCCAGCTGCAGTTTGATTGAGTTTAATTGGAATGCACAATGATTTTTGAAAATAGTTCAAGTGATCTGTTTTTGCAAATAAACTCTTCAGTTATTCATTAAATTGATCAAAAGTAACAGTAAAGACATTTATAACTTTCTATTCAACGAAAAAATCCTGAAAAATGTATGTTTTCACCAAAATTATTAAACATCACAACTGTTTTGAACATTGATAATAAGAAAATGTATTAAATATATTTGAATAGTACTTGTAAACAATTTAAAAAAATATATATATACTGTTAAAAATACTGTTTGTCAAATAAATATAGCCTTGTTGAACTTAAGTTACTTCTTTTAAAAACATGTATATGTATTTGATTTTAGCATTCCACTATTCTTTCAGTATCATTAAAAACACCTTGTTTGCTTTTATAGGTGCTTTATAAATATTGCTGCATATTTCTTCTCTTAATCTTTTACTGTAGGATGGTGGCTCGCTGGACCAGTGCTTGAAAAAAGCGGGCAAGATTCCAGAACAAATACTGGGCAAAGTTAGCATTGCGGTTGGTATCTCTGCAACCTTTCTTAAAAAATATCCTCTTCTGGACTGTTTCCAAAAAGCAAGGCAAAAGCGCGGTGCTTAATGCATCTGGACCTGTTTCCTTTCCATTCATGCAGGTGATAAAAGGCCTGTCCTACCTGAGGGAGAAACACAAGATCATGCACAGAGGTGAATGGTGTCATACTATCTCAAACTGATATGCGTTCATTTACTTTTTATGTTGACGCTGTGTTTACTGAAGAGAAGACATTGCTCTTGACTTGCAGACGTGAAGCCATCTAACATACTGGTGAACTCGCGTGGTGAGATCAAGCTGTGTGACTTTGGCGTGAGCGGACAGCTCATTGACTCCATGGCCAATTCGTTCGTGGGAACCAGGTCCTACATGTCTGTAAGTTTATTCCCAACAAAATACCAATTCTGTTTTACAATCTTCTTACTAATATCCATTTTAAAGACCCAGCAGCAAATTAATTTCATGTTCCTAGCCACCCTTGTGTGTAAAAAATCAAATGTGAATGGGAATATGCTTCAGAGAAATTAGATTCATAGTAATGTTGCCCTTAATAATTGTGGCCGGCGTGTATTTGGAGAAATTAATTTATTAAAGGGGTCGTGACCATGTCAATAAGAACCTGGTCCTTTGTTCACTTCATTTTCTGTAGATTTGTTTAGGCACAATTCAACACTCGATTGTCATAAAAAAAAATAATTAAAAGAGGATGCTGCGCCTGCTATATTAGATCTGATAGTAATGTCGCTTCACACAAGTGTGAGTAACTGTTTTTATTCCGTGGTCACTATTGCTTTGTCTGTTAAACAGATTGTTTGATATTCTATGCATTTTAAACCTAAAACACTGCAGCATCCACCTGTAAAGGATGGAGGCTGTCAAGCATACACAATTGCAATCATAGCAGCAGATGTTTACTTCCGAGTCAGTCCACCACGCCTATTCTGATGAGAGGGGCTAAAACACAACAAAAAATAGCCTTTTAGTTCTAAAATGTGTTTTTTGATGCTAACATTATAAACGGGATTTCGAAAATAGTACAAAATAAGAAACAAAGGCAGTTCATGGCTCCTTTAAACGATTATTTCATTAATTCCACTTGGAATTATTTTACTTCAAATGAAAGGTTAACATTTTTAACACCAAAATAATAATGCATATTTATTTTCACTGCCGCCTTTGCAGATATTTACCAGGGGGTCTAATAGTTATGACCACAAGTGTACTGATCAGCCACAACATTACAACCACTTACAGGTTAAGGGAATAACATTGATTATATCATTTCAATGGCACCCGTCAAGGGGTGGGCCATATTAGGCAGAAAGTGAAGAGTCGGTTCTTGAATTTCATGTGTCAAGGGCCAAATAGTAATGGCTAGACAGCTGGGTCAGAGCTTTTTCAAAATGTCAAGTCTTGTGAGGTGTTCCTGGTATGCAGTGATTAATACCTACCAAAAGGGTTGCGAGGAAGAACTACAACTGGTGAACTGGTGCCCAGTGCACACTGCAAAAAAAGTTCAGAAATGATTTGATAGGAATGATAGGAACTTGTGGTGTTGCCTACGCATCTGTGGGATATGCTGGCCCAACAAATCCAATCCACAGAGACCTCACCTTGCAGCTAACAGAATGTAAAGGATCTTCTGCAAATGTCTTGGTTCCAGAGAGACCTCGGGAAACAATATTAGGCAGATCTGTGTATGCTCTTTAAAACAATCTTTTTGTGAGTTTAATTCTTCAAGCAGGACATGAGACCTTGGATGTTTGATTTGGAGTATCTCAGTACAGCTATCTGTTTGTTCAGGCTCCTGTTTTTCATGACATCGCATCCTGTATGATAATGTTAATTTCCTCTCTCTGTGATCCTTCTTCTTTTTTATCTCTGTAGCCCGAACGCCTTCAAGGGACTCACTACTCTGTCCAGTCTGACATATGGAGCATGGGTCTTTCTCTGGTGGAGATGGCTATTGGACGCTTCCCTATCCCACCACCTGATGCCAAAGAGCTGGAGCAAATCTTTGGTCAGCCCCTTGAGGGAGACCCCTCGGCCAGCGACGCCTCCCCTAAACCCAGGCCTCCTGGTCGACCCGGCAGCTGTGAGTGTCTGTTTGTTATTCTGTAACTTATGTTAGAGGTGTTTCTGAGAATATAATACATAATAAAGAGATTTTATTTTTAATCCGTTTGTCTTTTCAGCTTACGGTCCAGACAGCAGACCTCCCATGGCTATATTTGAGCTGCTTGACTATATTGTCAATGAAGTAAGATTTTAGTGGGGCTTAAAAGATCACTAAACAGTTTTATGACAGCAAATTAATTAAATTGAGGATTTATTGGCTGCTTCACTTAGCCTTAATGGAGCTGTTTCTCTTTTTTCAGCCGCCTCCTAAGCTACCAAGCATCTTTGGTGCAGAATTTCAAGACTTTGTTAACAAATGGTAAGATTGCACTGTAGCGCACATAGTAGAACATGCCGCATGTAAATGCCAAGGTCATGGGCTTGATTCCCAGGCAATGGTGTAATGATAAAAATGCAGATTGCATTGAAAGCTGCCCTGGTTGAAATCAACTTCTAAATGCACAAATTCTTCTTCAGTGCTGCTTGCTGCACCATCTAGTGGCTAAACTAAAACTAGTTTATAATATGGGATAAAAAATATTGTCTTACAAAACATTTGCATTACCCGATAAGCTTTGATTTCCCTTGTAAATGTATTGCATTTCTCAGAAGAACTTAGCTGTTGCTCTGAAAAATGTAATGGAATCGATATGAGGTAAAAAAAAACTTCATTAACCTATAACTACATTTCATTGTTTTGAGTGAAAGCACAAAAGAGAGAGAACACAAGTTTATTGGGAGAATGCAGAAGTCTCATTAGGGTCTTCGTACTAGACAGATCAATGTTTTTATTCTGTTTTTTTGTGTTTTCTGTAGTTTAATCAAAAATCCAGCAGAAAGAGCAGACCTCAAGCAACTGATGGTAGGAACAATCACTTTCTTTCAGTATATATGTATATTTCTCCTATGAATGCACCTCATGTGTAATTGTTTTTCCAGGTTCATCCTTTCATAAAGAACTCCGAGGCAGAGGAGGTTGACTTTGCTGGTTGGTTATGCAGTACCATTGGGCTAAACCAGCCAGCAACTCCAACTCACAGCGTGGGAATGTGAGAGCAGCCATCTTTTTCTATGCCAGCCGTTTAGTGTTTCTTCACCTGCAACATCCCCAGTCTACCAGTCAGTCCAGAGGCCAACAGCAAACTACTGCCCTCCTGAACACACTATTTTAGATGTTGTCTTGAGTATTAACGAAGCATACTGCTGTTAAGTAACAATGCATTAAGGCTCCAATTGGTTGCTTGAAATCTGTTCTGCCAACTATCAGTTGTTAAATGCTGATTGTATCCATAAGACCAATATTAAGAAAGTTTTATTTTTACTACAAAATCTAAATTTAATGTTTATTGCGAAAGCTACCAAAGGCTGATATACACTGTAAAAACTTAAATGCTATGGATCCTCCTGTCAACACGCCATGATCATGTTATACTTTTTAAACTTAATTTCAAGGTTTGACAGCACTATCAGCGAGCCCTGAAGTGGTTACAATACAATGAAATGTTTTGTGTTCTGCTTTATTTCAGTGGTGAATTTGCAGCCTTTAACTCAAAGAGTGAGAAAATCAGTCATAACTTATACAAACTTGTATATTATAATAAAAGATTTAACAGATGACAACTGACAGAATGTGACAGTGGATTAAAAATGACAGCTTTATCAGAATTTTCAACAGCTGTTTTATTTGAAAATCATTTGTGAACTCCATAGTCTGTTCATGAGGTTTAAGCTTGAGTTGGAGCAGGGGCAGGGGCAGCTGCAGGCTTCTTGGCCTTATTCTTCTTCACAACCCTCTTCTTCTTGGGTTTCAACATCTTGGCCTTGATCTGCACACAAATTCACAGATTTAGAAATTGTTTGGGATGTTAATCAGACTACAGCTACACTTGTGGGGCGTAAGAGTACTTACTTCAGGCTTGTGTGCCAGTATAGCACGACGGCGGACTGACTTGGCATAGGGGTTGAGCTTCAACATTACTCTCAGGTTCTTCAGAGGGTTCTTCTTGAGCACTCTGCGATGAATCTTGTATCTGCAATTGCGTAAAGAAACATGTTACCCCACTTGTTATGTAGACAGAAAAAAAAAAAAAAAAAATTAAAACAAGATGGCTCAGGACTTCCTTTATAATCAGTAGTCAGAAACACGGACGTGGAAACCTCATCACTGCAATACAATACTTTAACCAAACTTAAACCAAAACTTACTTAGTAGGACGAAGTGCCTTTTGGACCTCCTCGCTCTTCAGGATTCTGTGCAGATCTGTGTTGTTCATTTTGTGCATGGGCAAGCTGGAACATGACAAGACAGTAAGTCCAAAAGTTTCTGGTCAATCTCTACATATTTTAATACCTAGGTGTGCATCTGAATAAGCGGGGTTTCAGACCACCTTATTTTTCCACTCAGAACTTTGATAATTTCATTAAGTTCAAAAACACGGACGAAAGTAAAAGCTCATCATTGGTGTTCAACGCACAACCAGACAAGGATAAAACAAGTGATAATGGAACTCACTTGTAGTCCTTTTTAATGGAGGAGGCTTTGCGCCAAGTGCCATAGAGGTCATCCAGTTTGCGGAATGCACCCTCAGTCCAAATGCAAAAGCGCCCAATGTGTCCACCTGGAGCAAGTTTTAACAAGTCCAGTCTGCTCACGGACTGCAGTGTGATGCCTGAGAAGAGAGACCTTGTTTTTATTTTTTGCAATCATCTGGATCAACAATTTTGAGTGAGGCGAGTTAAGGACCAGAACTTCCAATGAAATCATAGATTCATAAACACGGACCTGAAGTGGATATCATCATGTTTAAACTGTTTTCACATGAAGCAACTACAAAACACAAGATCTCATACCAGGGATGTTTCTGAAAGCTCGTGTCACACCGTTGTCTTCGTTGTAGATGACACATGGTCCCTTACGCTGGATACGCCTTCGATTCCTCATCTTACCCTTACCGGCACGCATACGCTGAGAGGCGTAAACCTAGAGACCAGAAATATTTATTAGGAAGAATTCAAGCTGATAAAGAATTTGAATAGGAATTAGACAGTAGCTCACCTTTTTGATGTCGTTCCATGCCTTAAGCTTCTTCAATAGAAGCACGGCCTCCTTAGTCTTCTTGTATCCTTCAACTTTATCATCAACAACAAGTGGGACCTCAGGAATTTCCTCAATGCGGTGACCTGAAACATTTGTTTTAAGTCAGTGAAACATGTAAAAAAAAAATGCAATAACTAATATTTCAAATTTATTTCTGTGCTCAGCATTCGAAAGGGAAAAACCAATAGTTTGGTTTGGCCCTTCTGCATATTGAGGTTTCTCTTGCACTGAATTGAGGGCAGAATGCCAATAAATGGCAACCCACATAATATATACAGTGCATACAGGCACTGTCATTATATGGACCCCAGGGAGAACCCAACTTGTAGTAAATCAAAGGATTATGAAGCTCTGGACACAATTGGTTAACTCACCTTTGGCCATGACCAGGGCGGGCAGAGCAGAGGCAGCCAGGGCAGAGCAGATGGCATAACGCTTCTGGTTAACATTGATCCTGCGGTGCCAACGTCGCCAGGTTTTTGTGGGGGCAAACATGCGGCCACCACGACACATCTACAGTAGAGTCAAGGCTCAACAGTATACACAAAAGGGCCTGTTCACACGCCAATGGATATTCAGTGCGAAAATTTGATGCATTAAGCATTGATTTGAACTGATGACTGTTAATGTGTCTGTAGCATGATTTTACTGTGACTTCCCCTTCAAAGAAAGCTGTTACAATGTCTTTTCCACTGAACTACACGAGAAAAAAAAAAAAGTGAACAATTTTGCGTTCTTGGTCACATGACAATAGCTGCTGCTAGATAATTTTTTTTGTCAGCATAAGCAGCGGAGAAAGAATCCTGAACCAGCTCTTTAGCATTATTTAAATCACTACCAAAATGAAGACAAAAATTTGTGCTGCTCTGGAAACTCTGTTGAACTAACTTTGTGATATATGGGTTAGAAAAACTTGCAGAGAAGTGTTTCTGAATCATAGTAAATGGGATAAACCACTGCATTTCTCGTCTGCTATTTTAACTCATTGGTCCAAACAAAGCTTATTTGAAAATCAAATTTCTTTGCTGAACATTTGCGCTTGTGTGAACAGGCCTCAATTTTAAATGCATCTGTGAACCAGCTCAGAGTTAATATTCATCAACCTTCCATGCCAGCATAAGACAGCAGGCAACTGTCACTGTGCATAGAGTAAGACGCAAATTACACCATCACAGCAAGTGTTGCTTATAATCAGGACCTCACTACTTGAAGTAAATATTGTGATAGTTCAGGATACATTTCCGAAAGCACCCTGTCCAGAACGGTGGGTACCACCACCGCGCACACGGGGAATACGGGCCACAGCTCTTCCTGTGCCCCAGGACTCAGCGCTGGTCTGGTGACCTGAAACACCACATTTTGGAGTTATTTGATCATGTCATACACCACAGCAAAATTTCACAGACAAATGCCTCTCAGAACTTCCAACATAATCAGTCATCAGAAACACGGACCAACGAAGTGGAATCTCATCATTGGATTAACATATCAATTTAAAATTAATAAAAACACTCACCGGCCAGTGCACTGACAGCATAGGGCTGGCGCTTGTTCTTGCGCATGTTGGTATGCACAAAGTTCACAACATCAGGGCGGATGGGAGCCCTGAACACTGCAGGCAGAACCACATTTTTGCCAGATGTCTCTCCTTTCTCGGAGTAGACCGAGATTAACGGTCGGGCACAAGCCTGAAACAATAAAAACAGATGTATGAATAACTAAAGGCATTTCCATTTACAAATTTATTAATCAGTTATGCCATTGAATCTTGCTCAGTCTTTGTTTTCATCAACCTTCTATGCCAGCATGAGACAGCAGGCAACTGTCACTGAGCATAGAGTCGG
Organism: Enteromius trimaculatus; assembly: GCA_032361065.1. Taxonomy (NCBI): domain Eukaryota; kingdom Metazoa; phylum Chordata; class Actinopteri; order Cypriniformes; family Cyprinidae; genus Enteromius; species Enteromius trimaculatus. The sequence continues at coordinate 11,699,986 of JAUMHP010000073.1, read as the reverse complement.
ACGCAAATTACACCATCATAGCAAGATAAAAACTTGGGAGGTAAAAAAAAAAAAAAAAAAAAAAAAAAAAAAAAAAAGACGTTTAGCTAGAGAGAAAGTATAATGGGAAACTGCTGTAAATTTAAGTGATAACGTACATTTAAAAGGAACTGCGTTACTTATCCTATGACTTCATTTTAATGTTCTTTTTACTATTAATTGGATGAATAAACGACATTTTATGAGAAAATTATTTCAAAGTGATTACTTAAACTCGTACAGTGCATAAGTAACGTAACATGTTATCTACGCTCAAACTTGAGACTAGGCCACAACACGCAAGCTAACATTTCCAACTAACGTTATATTCTCACATACGATCTCAGGGCTGTTCAATTTTATTTAGGTACTAGGGTTTCTGAAAGGACGGAATAGCATTTCTTTAAAATCGTGTTAGATTTTTGAGGTAATAACCTCTGAACGGAGTCAGCTGCCAAATCATGTCTACACGTGTATACACGCCGCACTAGATCAAAATGGCACCCGAGAACCGCTGTTAGTGCGAGCATACAAGCTAACGGGTAATATTTCATCCAAAAACCAAACGGCGGATGAATTGTGCGCACGTAAAACAATATAACGGATAAGCTTTATTGAAAACGCGATTAAAACAGCGAAAAGGCATTCAATGCGCTCACCATTATTTTAAGTTTTCACGGCTCGCCAGGAACCACGCTCCTAACTCGATGGCGGCCACGGAAGAAAAGGAAGAATGAAGCACTACACCGGCACTTGCATATCCATCCGACATATGTCACTTCCGGCCAAGCCTGTGCTTCGTTTTAGTCAGTAGCATATTTTTATAAACATGATCTAGATTTGAATATAAAATTATTTCCCATTATATACTATTTTAATTACAATGAGTTGCAATAAGATACATGCGATAATATAACAAACGTTGTAGTATGTTTTGGCACTATTTAAGTGGTGGAAGCTCGCGGATGGGTCATATGGATCTACTTTCAATTATTCATTCGAATATTTATAAATGTTGGGATTTTTAGTTGTTCATTAGTTGCATCTTAGTTATCTTAGTTCCAAATAACTTCAGAAAAGAATAAAAAAAAACCATTTAATGTGCATTTTAACAAGAATGGGCGTGGCAAAAAGAACGCCTGCGTCGTAGTCCTCGTGACGTACATTAGGCGCGCTGTAATCAAATGGTTTTGAATCGTGAAATGTTTCATTCAGTTGAATAGTATTTGTTAACTGTATCTATATTTTGTTTTCAAACGATTGGAATGGGATCCAAAATAGTTTCAGACGCCAACGCATTTGTCAAATTTTTGAAGTGAGTTATTGTACGTTTCTTTTCTATTGCGATTGACTGAACTTGAGTGACGTTAACTAAAGTTAGCGGATCTGTATTGTTTTGCTACGTACAGTATATTTTATGAATGTGTACTATGTATTTAACTTAGATTTCTTTCCTTGCTTGTTTCAGGTTGTGTCAGGATGAAAATAAAGAAAACAGCACGTATATGGTAAAAGTAACGTGGATGTAGATTAAAAGAAAAGATGTTCAGACTCATGCGTAATGAAAATATTATTTATTGCAGGATGATATTTCACTACTTCTGGTAGCGAAGGAAGAACTTTTGCACGACATAATCGGTGGAAATCAGCCTATCTTTGTTTGTGAGAAAGCAGTAAGTCAGTTTATGACCCTCCATATACATATGTTATAATTTACACATAACAGGACATAACATAATACGTGAACCTATTTAATAAAAAGCAACCAAAGTGTGAACCAGAAGCTACAGATACTTCTGCTGACACCAGTGCTGTTGAAGAAAGTCTTTTTAAAGTGGAGCGAGATCTAGGGCCTCAGCCTCTCTCCGTCATGAAAGCAAGGTGAACAAAGTAGCTTGTTGCTATTGAAGAATGCTTTTCCCTTACAAAAGCTGAGAACTATAATAAAGAATTGTTTTTACCAACTTTCTTTTACTAGGCAGCTATTGTCTTGGTACACCATGGCTCAAAACACCAACATGCCCCAGGTGAAAGCCCCAGGCTCTCTGTACCCTCTGTGGGTCCGCTGTGACAAATTGGACCCATGCGCCACTGCCTGGCTTGGAGTAGAAACTGTCTATAGTGGGAACAAAACCAGTGGTGTCAAACTTTATACAGTCAGCTGCGAAGGTAGTTGCTTATTTGTTACTCATGCATTATTCAAAGGGATAAGTACCCATAAAGAGTGAAAAACCTTTCCCAATGTTCTGCAGGTCCAACGGGAGATGAAACCTCTTTCACCACACTGGATGAGCTTAAACAAGAGCATGAGAAGAGACACCATGCGTCTACAGTTAGAATTCTTTTGTCATTCCGCTCCTATATGTTTATCACTGTTTGGGTACCTTTTAAAAAGTATTATGATTTTTTTTTTTTAAGGTGGCGACCAAAGGCTATGCACAGTACAACCTGTTTTGCTCCTTAAAAGAGGAGAGCATGATGTTTGAGTCCCAGAGCAGTGTAATAGCGAGTCTCACATGGAACAATGTGGACAAAGTATTGGAGTGTCCTCCGTTGTCTTCTAAAGCATCTCTGGTCAGCATCAGTGCCGCATCAAGTTGCCTTTAGTCCCAAGTTTTGATCGTACTGCCTCTTGAGGCTACTAAGTGTTTTGTTTAGCTTTTTTTTTTTTTTTACATTTTATTAACAGAATATCAAGGTCGCAGTTGGAGATATAAGGAGTCCAATGTATCAGACCTATAAAGAGATGGAGTTCCTTCTGGTAAGTGTTGGAAATAAATTGTGTTTCCTATGCAGTGTAATTTTAATGTTATTTTTATACTATTTTAATGTTTTGTTTTTTTTACAATTAAAATTTCATTTTAATTGTCATTTTAGCATTTTAATTTCGTTTATGTATTTTTAAGTTAATTTTAATAAAAAAGCATTTTAAGTTTGAGTAATATAATTTGTTGTTTTAGCTTTGTTTACATTTTTTTACACACACACACACACACACACACACACACACATATGTGTATATATATGTAAATGTGTGTATAATAGAATCTTAATGCAATCAGCATTTTTTTTTTTTCAAACTCATTGACTAGGCTCTAGCAGAGGGTTTGAGAACAGGAGAAACTGAATGGTTGGAACCAATGGAGACTCAGTCTGCAGTAGATCTGACCAGAGCACTCATAGAGGGTATAGCAGCTGCTGTACTGATTAATTTGTGTACTGTATGTGTTGTGTACATAGCAATAAACCATAAATAGATATAAATGCTGCTGATGGTCAGTACTTGAACTTCTTTTTCTTAGAGATAAATTGCTGGTTTATGAAGCTGCTTTTCTCCCTTGTTTTAGAGCTTGAGAATGTTGGACAAGGAGCACCGGGACACACTGCCAAAGCATCCGAGGTAATATAATATTGATGTGATAATTGTAATATAATATATAATATAATATAATAACTATCCATTTGATCTTTTATTACAGAAACAAAAAGCTAAACCGGATGCTATAGCAGCCTTCAGCTCGATGGTGATTGAGAGAGGAGACCTGGACTTTACAGAACAACTGTGGGAGAAGATGAGAAAGAGTGAATATTACCTTTGGGAACTTTCACAAAATACAGTCCAGCAAAACCCCTTAATTGAAACTAAATAATAGGTTTTTTTCTCATAGGCGTGACTTCATATCAAGACATAACAGAATGCCTGAAAATTGTTGTCAAAGCAGTGAAACTGGGTAAAATCAAACCATGGGTGTGTGCAGCTTTGTCTATTTAAATGTACTAAAGATTTTTTTGGTTAACCATTGTGAATAAACATAATTAAACATTTTTATCAATTTCAGCATAAATATTTAAAAATGATGTAATGAGGTTATTGTTTTTCTTAGATCCACAAAGAAAGCAATAGCACTCTCAGTAAGCTGATCCTGCAGTCGTACCAGCAGCAGATAGACGCCGTGCCTCTCACTGGCCTCACTCCTGCTAATATGCTGCTAGAGCTTGGCCTGGACAAGATCAGGAAAGACTTCATCAACTACCTTGTTGGTACATGCATTTTCAAATTTCAAATCTAGCGTTTCTGGTTTATAGTTCACCTCATGTGTTGAAAATACTAGTTTTTAGATGCTCTTTGACGAGCAGATTGAAGAATTAATTCTGATGTTATTCTTTTTTTTTTTTTTTAGGAAAGGAACTTACAACTCTCAACTATTTGGTAGAAAACTACCTTTTCCATGTTTTTCTATTATTTGGATAAATACTAGCATGTGTTGGGCTTGTTTATACATTCTATTTGCAATTCTTAGAGATACTATTTGGACACAGAGGTGGACCTGCAGGAGCAGGTGATAAGAGTGAGGAAACTGCACCATCTTCTGGAGATCCTGGGCACTTGCAGCACTTTCCTCAGTCTTCCTCATGATCGCCTCTTTCTTTTCACTCAGTAAGCTTCCTGCCCTTTCTGGAAATTATATATGAATCAGATGCCTATTCAAAATGCAGATGAATAATATATCATGCAGTTTGTTTCACAGGAAATTATGATTTTGTTTTTCTCGTTCAGAGAGCACTCAGATCTCTTGATTGCATTGGGGATGGTGCATGGCAAGAGAATTAAACAGATGAAAAAACTAATTCCAGTAGTTAGCTCTTACATGTTTCTAACCATGAAATTTGATATCAGGTCCTGTTTACAATACTACAAAACATCCAACTATGGTGAGGACCATGTCTTCCAGCTGCAAATTAAACCTGCGCTTATTAGCTATTTTTATGAGAAGTGAGTATTTGCTGCAGTTCTTATGAGCCGTCATATTTTCTTTGTATAATTCTTTTAGTTGATGTATTGAACAGAATAATGATATTTGTAAAAAAATAAATGAATATTTATGTTCTTCTTTCAGGGAGCAACCATTCTCTTGGGCTATGGAGGTGTCCAGTGGACAGGGGCCAAAGGAAGTCAAGACAGCATTGTATCTCAGCGATAAGCCTCTAGTAGACCACATTAGTTTTGACTTAGGTGAAGTCACTAGCAGTTTTCCCCCCACTTGATGTTCTAGATTTATGTATTTTGTTGTTATTTGAAATGAACATGACATTTTAAATGATTGGTCACACACATGCAGATGTACCCCTAGACGAGTCTGTGAATGGAGAATGTGAGAAGATTTCTTACTACAGGACCACGGTGAGCTGTAGTCTCATCAGCTTCACTTGACACCGGTAAGACTCCATATCATAGAAACAAACTTACAGAAAATTTAATTTAAAATGCTGTATGCAATGGTTTTGTCATGATCACCAGTCCTACATTTATTTGATAATACAATCGAAAACAGTATTGTGGAACATTATTACAATTGAAATAAATGTGCCGCTTAATATTTCTGTTTTAAAGTAACTTTTTTTTTTTTTAGGATTTTTAATGAATAGAAAGTTCAAAACAACAGCATTAAAAAAATAAAAATCTTAATTAATTATCACTTTTAATCCATTTAATGCATCCTTGCTGAATAAAAATAAACATTTCTTGGAAATAAAATCCAAAAAATAAAGTATGTGCAGCCACTTCAGTTTGCAGAAGTTTAAAGTGCCCCTATTATGCCATTTCTAATATTGCTTTTCATGCACTGTGTAATGTAGCTGTATGTGAATGTAAACGATCTGCAAAGTTTTAAATCGCTAATTAAAGTTATTGCCACCCAAATTAAAGATTCGACTCAATACAGCTTAATGAGTCGTTCGACTCTATGTTCTACGTTGGTCAGCAGCAAACAACTCTTCGCCATCCACAAATACGTCATTTTTCGGACGACTTCTACGTGGTAGACCAATCACAAAAGACTGACCAATCAGAGTAATCGCTGGAAAATTAGGTGATCTTAAAATCATATTTTGAGATTTTTTTTTAAAACCTATTGTAGGAGACTTGAAAAAAATATTAGAAGGACACAATAGGGGCACATTAAGATTCAACAGGGTTTAAGACAAAACGTTTAGTCCACATAGAGATAAATAATTTCCAAAAGCAGATGACTATTCCTCTATATTATTTAAATACAGCATAGTGTCCTTAATACGGAAGTTCTAAGCGGCCATGTATTATAATTTTTTTCCGTCTTGTTTTCTCGTGATCACGACTTATTTTTCTCGTTATCTCGACATAACAAAAGTTGTTTTCTCGTGATCACGACTTATTTTTCTCG
>JAUMHP010000073.1:11641323-11660794 GCA_032361065.1 Enteromius trimaculatus | reverse complement strand
TAATATTTAGAGTAATATTTTGTGTAACATTTTTTTTTTTTTTTTACAGAACAGTGATTTAATTACGTGTCAATACAATGGTACTATTATATTATTATGGTACTAATATGAATAATATCAAATAAACAATGATGAATCTTAATCATTAGGACCAATGTAACATTATATCTGAAGAACACCAGTCAGCCCAACAGAACATATGCTCGGAGTCTATTTTTATTTCTTAAGCTTACAAATCCAATGCGGTTACTTGGTAACAACTTTGGCGTTCAGACCTGCTACTTTCCATCCAGAATCCAGAGTATACATGTTTATGCTTTACTTTGAGAATTTTCACATATTTTTGATAAGTACTTGAATTTCTGTTGTGCAAAACTTATGATGGATGATGTAAAGTTTGCAGAGAAGAGCTACTGTAGATCAATTTGTCTGTTGCAAGGAGGGAAGACAGACTGTCAAATTCCTTTTTATGGTTTTGGGTTGAAACAACTGCATCGGAATAATTCCTTTTATTTATTTGAATGCTTTTTTTTCCTGCTCTGGTAAAAGCATGATTTTGATGCCAGACCTTTTAATCTATGCCAGAATGGGTCCATGACGCTGCGTGCTTGTAAATCAGTGTTAGTAAACTGAATTAATGATCAGTGAATCAAGTCTGCTCACTGCGCCCTTGACAGTCTGGGCCTCTGCCCAACACCAGGCATGATCTACAGCTCAGCCATTGTTTGCATCCAACTACAAAACAAGGATTTGCTCCTTTTTACAGGGAAGCGCTACATTCCCTTTCAGAGATTTTATGTGTCTATACTTCAAATCGAACTGAACTTGCTGATCATTTTCTGCATTCAAGAGTTTCTTCTTCTTCTTTAGTCTGTGTTGAATTATTATGCATTACAAATATTTACTTACTGTTAACTTTTAACCTTTGTAACTGTAGCAGGCATTCAGTACCTCCCATTCACAACATTGTTCAATGAAATGCTATTTATAGAGGCCTCTGTCATGCTGAGCGTCCTCTGTTTGTTGTGAATGAAGCATGGAGGTTATGATAAGGTTAGTTTTATTATGATGGGAAGGGGTTTAATCAGTTCATAGCATATGAAAAGAGTTCTGGTATTGTAAATTGTCTAATACAACACTTCTCAAAAGTTTGGGGTCAGTAAGATTATTTTACTTTTATTGAAATTAGGCTGAAATTAATGAAAAAAAAAAAAATTATTACTATTTAAAATAATGGTTTTCTTTTTGAATGCATTTTACAAATAATTTATTCATTGAAGGCGATGTTGAATTTTTGGCAGCCATTACTCCAGTCTTCAGAGTCACCTGATTCTTCTGAAATTACTATAGATTTTTTTATTGCTCAAGAAACCTCCTTATCATTATCAATGTTAAAAACTATTTTGCTGCTTAATAAAACCATGATAATCATGATATTTAATAAATATATTTTTCAAATAAACAACATTTGTTTAAAGTCTTTTGGATCAATGTCAACTTTGAATTTTGATCTTTTTAATGCCACCTTGTTGACTAAAAGTAATTTAAAAAATCATATTGACATCAAACGATAGCATAAATGTTTGGGTAAATGGTTAATTGGGTGAATTCAGACAATTTATTCTCATTAAACAGGTTTTTGCATGACAGGCCTTATGGCTTATAGAGAATCTTTCCATGAGAAACATTGGTTTGCACATTCACATAATAAGATCCCTTTAGCATAACCATCCCATTTACTCTTACTGGCTAAACTTACTGGTACCAGATAAAGCTGGAGTTGAGTCTCAAGCTGGATTGTTGTTGTAGCAACTTTAAAGTGCCAGTGCGTTGAAAGCGTAAATGAGTCAATGGTTTGCTGGGCTTTTTTTTTTTTTTGGCTTCAGAGCCATCAGTTTCTTCTGTTGTATATGATCGATAGATCAAAGTGTGTTTTGTTATGTGCAGCTATTTTCTGTTCAAGACAAGAAAGCTCAGACCTCAGGAGTTTTTGGCAGTCTTCAGGTTGTTTCATACATCAGTGAGCGACACAAACTGCTGATGCTCGGAAAGTTAGTGCATTGTACAAATTATTGTAGAACTTTATTAACTTTTTTTGGCATTGCTTTCTGTAGTTCAGCCTCAACCCCCATGGGTGTAGTTTGCATGTGCCTCCATACAATAATACAATGCAAAAAGTAACAAAGGATATGAAGACAACATTTACAAAATACGCATATTAGATCTTATTGTGCAGAAGCTGAAAAGCTACTTTGAAAACAAGCTTACGTGTTAAGAAACATTGAGCTCATTGTTATGCTAGTCTGTCAAAAATAACTCTGAGCGCTGTTTCCTAAAGGATCCCTTATTGTGTCAAGGGTCCTTTTGCTAATAACCTTCAGCTGACTGGAAGAGAAAATGTTTTTGCAGGATTCAGGGTGGCAAAGGGTGAAAGAGAGAGAAATCAAAACTGTATTTCCTTTATATCAGTTTTGTTCTCATTCTTTCTCTCTCTTTCTTTCTGCACTGTTGTGTCTATGGCCACTCTCTGAACCTGTGTGGGGAACACATTCTCACTCCCAAGTTGTCACATTTTGACTCTTGGTCAAGACTCTTTTGCGTTGTTTTTTGTGCCCCTTTTTTAGTCACTTTTCGATGCGAAGGGTCCTCAGTTGTTTGGCCTAATGTAATGGTTTGCATGCATATATACATTTATTATATAGCTTAATGTAAGTAGGCCTGAGTGCTGTTCGTCAGCAACAGGTCAGTTGGAAGACAATACTGTGACAGGAAGAGGCTCTCCTCTGGCCTCCCACACCCCAGCCACAGTGCCTGAGCTCAGGCCAAGGAGCCTAATCTAGGGGAATAATGAGAGGAAGAGGGGAGGTGAGGTTTAGACACTCAATTACAGCTCAATTACTGTATCCTTTGAGCCAAGAGAGAAAAATGTGAGCACAAAACTAACTGTATTAACAGACGCTCTGTTCTGAAATGTAGTTAACTGTCTGCATAGGCATAATTTTTAGGCATTGTAAGTAGGGCTGTACAATTAATCGAAATTCAAATCACAATTACAATTGTGAGTGTCACAATTATGTTCAAAGTGGCAATTAACCATTCAAAATTCACTTATGTTATTCTGTGGGCTCTCACATACAGCACACTTAGTTTATTAATCTTTCTTATCTTATGGGTTTCTTCATTACTTTAAAGGGATAGTTCACTTTAAAATTTTCAGTTTATCAGCTTACCCCCAGGGCAGGTGTAGGTGTCTTTTTTTTCTTTATTAGATTTGATTTTGAGATGAAGTCAAACTGTTGTAGCCTGTCAGGGGAATGGGAATAATAGGGAACTTTCTCTATGAGAAGAGAAAAACATGCTCAAAGAAATCCAAATTACCGTACCCGATCATATTAATACATTGCGAGAAAACGAACAGTATTTATATCGTTTTTGACCTCTTGTACACCACCATGTCCAAATGATCTGAGGGCACGTATGCACCGGTGCATGACGCGTGAGCGCTCTGGCGTAGTCTGCGTGCGCGGCGAGAAGCGCTGGAAGTGATCTCTGGCGCGTATACGTCAGACATAGAGATTTCGGAAGTGTTACCTTTCACTGTGAACATCTAAACATATTTAGACGTACAGGACATCGCAATGGAAGCCGATGCGTGCGCGCCCTCAGCTCATTTGGACATGGTGGTGTACAAGAGGTAAAAAACCCGACATAAATACTGCTCGTTTTTTCACACAAACCACTCGTTTAGTCTCTGGTATGGTTTAATTAGAATTTTTCTGTGCATTTTTTTCCCTCATAGAGAAAGTTCCCTATACCGACCATTATATGACTGACAGACAACAACGGTTTGACTTAAAAATCACAAAATTTATCTAATGAAGAAAATAAGACAACTATAGCTTAGATGCCCTTGCGGTGAGCTGATAAACTTCAAATTTTAGTTTCAAAGTGAACTATCCCTTTAATTGTAGTTTTAGTATAGCATTATAATACATTGGATATTTGTTTAGTTGTTTTTACCTTATTTATTTTTATTTAAAAATATGCCATGCGGTTGTTTAAGCAAAGGTGTAAACATCATTCAATGTAATCTGATGATTGTAATTAATAATCACAATTACAGTTTCAAGGGAATAACCGACAATAATGATTTTCATCATAATCGTGCAGCTCTAATTGTAGGTACCCAGTCTTTAAAGACAGGGACCCCCAAATATGATGAACCCCTTTCAAAAAATGTGTATATTAATATTTCTATGCATGTAAAAACCCTAAACAACAGTATTTAAGATATCAAATGTGATATTGTAAAGACAAAACCACCTACCCCACAAAAAAAAGATTTGGTTAAAATATTCTGGAAAATCTCGAACAATTTTTTTTTTAAATGGGAAAATCTTTAAAACTATGTTTTAAAACATTTCGTTTGCTAAAATACATTACCATTCAAAGGTTTAGGGTTAGTACTTTTTTTAAACTCAACTAATTATTTTGAACTCCTATTCTATTCTATTCTATTCTATTCTATTCTATTCTATTCTATTCTATTCTATTCCGTTCTATTCTGTTCTGTTCTGTTCTTCAAATAATTCTCATCTTATTCCTTGTTCTGCGGTTTCACATCCAGCCATCTGACTCTCGGGCCACAGCCAGGCTAAAACACTCAGCTGATCTCCCTGACTAGTTTAATACCAGCGAGGAGCCCCTGTGCTGCATGCTTATTTATACCCCTAAGCTGCGGAGCAGAGTTTCAAAGCCAGAGTCGACTATCTCCTGGGCATCTCCCAGGAAGAACATTGTCACTGTGTGGTCAAGATAAGCTGCTTTTGGGGGGATAAACTGCAAATGAATACTGGTTTGGTTGTGTTTGGATAATTTAACAGAGGCTGCATGAAGAAAACCCCCTCAAAGTCGTCCAAACACTCGTGCGCCTTCAAGTCTCTCGCAGTACAGGCCTTGCTGTCCCTTCTGCTATGTTTGCATGGAAAAGCTACTTCAAAAACATGTTGTTTTGATACTTTCCCCTCCATAACAGACCCCTTATGTGACCTCTTCTTGCTTTCTCTTAATGTGATCATAATGTGTTTTCCTGCAGCTTGTGTGCCAGCCATGGTTTTTAGAGATATAACAATGTACTGTTCTAAAAAGCCTTTGAATTTTAATGGGATCTGCCAGTGTGTGGCATTTATTTTTTTCGTGGATGGTCGTAAGTATTCATGCACAGGATATCAACACCGCCTGGGTCTCTAGCCCTCCTCTCAACATAACGTCCGCCAGTCACTCAATAACAAAAACAGGCTGTTCTGTGCACACAAACACACACGTCACGCAGCCAGTGATTCTCACACAAGTCTCTTCCAAAAGTCACTCTTAGTGCTGTTAAAGCCATTCCGTTTATATTCTGAAGTAATCCTTCTTTAAACAAAAATATTATTCCTGTGTTAACTTCTCTGTTAATCACTTCAATGAAAACAATGCCAGAAGACCGCTCAAAATTACTGAAATGTTTATTTTGTCTGCATTTTCTGTTTTATTTTTGATATAGTGTTTCAGAATATTTTCCACTGGCAACGTTCCCCGCACAATTCTGCCAGTATACAAATATTACTATTATGGACAAATTAGACTTTTTACTGAAAATATTGAGAAGGATTATTAGATTAACTAAGACTCATTTGACTCGAGAACATTTGCCCCAGTATAAAAGGTTTCTTTATTATTGTATGTAGTGGAACAAATAAGCATAAATGTGTTCTTTGTTATCATTCTTATAGCATGATGAGATGTCAACCATATTACTTATGTTGTGTTTATTTAGTCTAATTTAAAGTAACTATTTTTGAGTTCAATTTAACTGTTATAACTGTTTATTAAAATTGTACATGTATTGTTTATGCAGTTAGACCTACTATATTGTTTAATACCATGCAACGGAACAAAAGAGTTGATGTTGGCTCAGTACAGCTTTAGGTTGAACAAAATCCACATCAAGGTGGTTTAATTGACAGTATTTAATCAAACCTCATTATTAGCCCAGTGATTATTGGCCCAGTCAAACTCTTTCTGCCAGTGGGTACTGCGTTTTTTTATCTGACCACTGACCAATGGTAGATGCTGGTAGTGTTTGGGAAGCCTGTTTGAAAATTATTTAATATTGCAAACTCTTCACCTTTAAGTCTCTGATGATTCTGCATTCCTGTTGGTCCAAGTGAGTTCAGTGACCTATGGCCAATCATTAAGTCCGTTAGATTTGCCCTCACGTTGACCACAAGATTTTGGCATGGGTGGAAACGAGAGAAAGGGATTGAAAGGCAAGACAAAGAGACTGGAGCAGAAGCATTTATTTAAGGTTGTGTGTCTTAATGCAAGTGAAATAAACAGAAACTAGCAAAGGGATGAACTGAAGTCTAGGTGGTTTGTCTGGTGGCCTGAATGGTAGGTCAGCCGGAGCTCGGTCACTGTCTTTAGGGAAGGTGTAGACGACCTTTGGGGGTCTGTAGAGACATTGCTTATTCCTGATGGCCCCATTACAGTTTGGTCCCTGTTTTCCTCTGCCAGTCCACTCAGCAGCAGTGAACCCATGTAGCAAGTACAAATAAACAAGATCACGATCACATCCCCTTTATACACTGTTTACAGCCATTTATTTTTTGTTCCTGGTGGTGTTTTTCTTGGGTTTCTAGCACTGCTTGCTGCATTTTAGAGGAAATACCACCCAGATCTTAATAGGATTCAGTTGCATTGGAGAAATGTGCTGCTCATTCTCGCCAAGGTTGTTTGAGACTGTTTTATTTGCATCGACATACTTCAGATGAGAATCAGCCAATGCGTGGAGAGTAAACTACCCTAAACGCTTTCTTATTGCTAGATGATTGGTTTGGGTCTTTACAGTGTCAAGATTGAATTACCATTATTTTTTGGTCCTTTTTGGTTTTCTCTTCATGGTATTTGTTGTGTACATAAGCAGAACGCGATGACTTGTGTTGGACAGCTAGAGGAAAGAATAATTAAATGAGAGGAACTCTTCAGATTTTCCATCTGCGAGAGCTGCAGTCTGTATATACTGCTGGATCCAGACTGGAGCTTAACGATGACAGCCGCAACTTCCCAGAGTGTTGGGACAACTTCAGAGACCAGTGTTTGTTCACCTGCTGGACCTGGATGGCCTGTGACTTCAGATGACATTGAATCATACTGACCCTCACCCTCAGCTCTCACCACGCTTGCTAGTATGACTTCCTGAATCATGAAGAACTGTTTCGTAGGATTTGCAGACTGTTTATGTAATTAATTTTATTTAATTTTTTAATGTGGCCCAGAGTGTAACAGTGAGTGAAACGGTGAGAGCAAAAGTAGATCCTGTGAGTCATTTTAGTCATTTTGCTAAATTGTGCTAGACTTAATCACTGAAAACCATTGTATTTATAATGATCAAATTATAATCAAAAAGAATTTAAATAACATATTTGAAAATAGTAATTAAATCTGAGATTTATTTTTTTGTTTTCTTGTATATACAATGTATATAAATGTAGACGTTTTGTATCGTAATTAAAAGTTTTGTAGAATTTATTTGCAAAATCAGATAACTCAAAAATCCTGTATTTTTCAGTGTGCATTCCAATTTATCTCTATCAAACTGCTGTAAGCTTTTTTTTTTTTTTGATTAGGTTAAAAAATAACTAAAAATACAGCTTACACAATAAAACATAAAAATAAAAAAAATAAGTTTGAAAATGTAAAAATTATTAGATTTTTTACTAAAAGGCTCTTCATATATATTTCTATAAAATAATAATATCTGATTATCCATTTTGTTAAGAAATACTTTTAAAAATGCATTTACAGTCTTAATAACAGCAGATTACTGTTGTAAACCACGCTATACAGGTTTTGCAGATGAAATTGGAACACTTAGATTTACAAATACAATTAAACACGTAAGAAGTCTATTAAACTACTGAACATCTTACAAGGTTAAAATTCAAAATCGTTTCTGACAGCATGTTTCATAGGTTGTGCAGAATCCAGCAATCATGCAATGTCCTATTCTTTGAACTTTTGAAAAGTATATTGTGGATTATAATGTATTTTTTGACTTCTTTTGATTGTGACTACTTTCTGAAAATTCCCTGTTTATTTTGAAAAGAAGTATGCAGGTTTTCTTGTGCCCAGTGGTGTGGACTTGTGCCACAGAAATGCTCATAAACTGCTGTTTGGCCCATTCTGAGGGCATTTTCCATGACCTGCTTTTTAACAGGCACAAAGCCAAGCATCTGTAAGAAAACTTTTGCTTTGCTCAGGGTGTTCTTTCTCACTTTCTTTCAAAAGCTTCCATTTTTTCTTATCCATTCTTTAATTTGTCTCCCACCATCAAATTTAAAGACATTTGTAGAGAAGCCAGTTTCAGTTTCCGTCTTACTGTAAAATGTTTTATTTTTCTTGCTCAAACAGGTCCCTTCAAATCCTGTGTAGACCTAATAGAGATATCAAAACATTCTTGACTATGTGTTTAGTACTCAGGTTAAGGAAACAAAAACAGAATCTTAAGACAAAACATTGTTAGTCCTCATGGCACGGCAACAGGAAGTGACATGGAGACATAGAGAGTGTGTTTTCAGGAAAAAGTCATCACATGCTCGTGTAACCCTTCTCAAGCATGACCCTGACCACATTTTAGCATTTCCTGTCACCTTCAATCTTCATTGGATCTCTCCCCCTCTGCAGTGACATCAACAGGAAGTACCTATGGCTTATTTGTTTTTTGGCTAGAGAGCTCTTACTATTTAGAGTTACCTTTATTGCCTTTTATTTGTTTGCAATTAAAAGTATAGCAAAAAAACTAACAAAAACAAACAAACAAAAAAACAACAACAACAACAGCACCTTCCAATAATATAATAAAAAAATAGTGTGATGTAAATAATTTTAAATTACAGGAACTTTAGCAAACATAAATTGGCGATTGCATTACATTTTTTCGAAATGGCTGTAAAGGCATTTATAAAGTAACAAAAGATATATCCTTCGAATAAATGCAGTTCTTTTAAATGTTCTATTCAACAAAGAAAACAAAAACAAACAAAAAAAACAGTTTTGAAAGTTAATTAAAGCAGCATCAAATTTGAAAAAAAAAAAATCACGAATTATTTCAAAAATATTTAAGAAATCTTTCAGATGGCAATTTATATATTATTATAGCGTACACACTTCAATCATTTAAAAGTGACATATCATGTAAATCTGACTTTTCCCGGTGCATCTGCCTACCCATGAAACATGAAAAGATTAAATCAGTAAATGTTTATGGTAAGCTAGAAAGGGGATCTCACCCCTTAATCTGCAAGTTTACACCTACAGTGCCGCCAATCTGTTTTCAATGGTGTACCAAATCAAAGTTTGCGCTAAGCATGTTAACTGTTCTGCCTTTGGCTGCACTGAACAGCAGAGAACACTATTTGGAGGTTTCAGCCTCACAGCCTTCACAGACAAAACTGACTGTAACTTGTGAGTTTTTAACATAAACTTGTGAGAATTTGATCATTTAAGTGCAGTAAGACATAAAAGAGAACTTAGTTTACTGGCGTGCCATTTGACAGCCGATGCTTTGGACGTGTGCATTAAAAAAAAAAAAACGTATATCAGAAATGTAAACTAATATGGTTTAAAACGCATGATTTCAGCTCAAAAGACATGGTAATCAAAACCAAACAGTTGTTTTTTAGCAGAGCATCTGAGGAAGGAGCTGTAAAGGCACAGCCCAGTCTATGAGCACAGCCCTATTCCAGAAAAGGGGTGGGGGGCAGCAGCTCATTTACATATAAAGAGACATGCTTGAAAACACTGTTTTAGCTTTCACTCAAAAAATTGCCATTTCAAAATTGCATAATAAATGAGGTATTTTGAGCAAACAAATTGTGGGGGCACCTGAGACTTATATTACATTATTGTCAAAAAAGAGGAATATTATGTCTCCTTTAAATTAACCCATTCCCGAACGAATCGCATTTTGCAAAGCTCCATATGAAAGCAGTTAGTAGTGTCACCACTCTGGTGTCAGCTGAAGACAATAAGTCTACATTACGTTGTCTGCAGTATGTAAAGCGTGTGTGAATGTAATGCAAAACCTGTATAATTTCCACAGGTCCGTCATTGTCCTTGCAGTTTCAGTGTGTGTTTAGAACAGGCCTCTGCTGCTCGGACAATGCATACACACTGTCATTTTCCACATGATTATGGGGCAAACAGAGTTTAGGGAAATATTTGAAAGGCACGTTCTGTTTTTAGTTTTTTTTAGATATATGGACGACCGCTGAAATGACATGCTAGAGAGTCCTCTCCGCCCAGAGCTGAACCCTCCTTTGTTCCACAGCTCGCTCCAGCCTCTAAATTACCATTGCTGCTGCCAAGAGGAGATGCAATGCGACATTTCCCCTCCACCACTAACAAGCCTTCTCATGTTGGGAAGACAAAGAACTTTCTGGACACAGTGACAACATTTTGGGAGTTTGGACTTCTTAAGATGCGACGAGCGAGTCGGTTTGTAATTTATAATGTCTATGTCTTAAGAGGCTAGTCATCTAGTAAAGACATCAAAGTCCGTGCTGCAATAGCTGCCCTTTACAGTCTTTGATCACCATTATTTGATTATCCAAGTGTTTATCTTCTTGACTTTTTACCCAGGACATCCCAGGACACAGAGTGCTCGGTCTGAACAAGCGGGGTTCTTGAACTTGGACACAAAAATTTGTTTATTGCATGCAGGGCTGTGCGCTGAGTGCTTGTTTTCTAAGTAGAAAAGTTTGTGGACACAGCCCTTTACGCACCAAAAAAAAGAAAGAAAGAAAAAGCCCAGTCTGGCAACAGCTGGACCAGTGCGATCTGACGTGATGGATTGGATGTGGGCTCGCGGGCCTGTGGCGAGGAACCGAGAGCGGAACTAATCTAAAGAAATGATTCCCTCCTCTAAAGCTTCGAAACTCGACACAATCTGGCACTCATTTGACAGCTTGAAGTTGGTAACTCTTAGCCACGGTTACAAATAGCAAGTCAGGAGGAATTTACTGAGTAATAAAGACTTTTTCTCCTCTCCTGAGTTAAAATAATGTTGTTCTGGATATAATCATCTAATTAGGGCAAGAGGCTGCTCTTGGAAAGGCTGAGGATCGCATTTCAAAGGGTCGTGTCTGCCAGCCTCCACACTGATGCTAAGATATCCAATGGTATGGCGGCGCGGTCCTGCGTGTGTGTGTGTGACGGGAAAGAGAGAGAGCATTCCTGTGTGCTTGTGTACGGTTGCGTGCGACCGTGTGTCGCTCGCTCCACGAATAGTATGGAAGCCATTGTGCATGCTGGACCCTTATCAGCAGTCCATCTTAATCAGTCCTGCCTTATTTCACTCCGTGTCGGCCCCTAAACTCCCAGTGCCCTCTTCATGGACCCAAAGTGGAACCATGATATCTTTCTTACCAGTCAGTGGGGACCAGCAACTGAAAGTGAACTGTCACTTTAAGGGACACCATTTACCCAGTCAACCCAAAGAGTTGTTGCATTGAGATCTTGCAGCCTTCTTTAAATTCTTCCATTCTAGACTTCCTTACTTCACCCAAATATGAAATCGTGCAATTATTTCTTCAAATTCCACAATTTCAATCATTCGTTTCTTGGACTTTGTCTCGTAAATTTGGAACACAAAAATATTAATTCTGATGCAGCTGTAAAACTAAATTATTATTAATACATACACACGCACCCACACACACATATATGTATGTATGTATAATAAAAAAAAAATCAGCTCTTTATAATACAACCGATAAATGCACTGAAAAGGCTCTTCAGAGCAACTTCTCTTTTCCAAAGAAAGAAGAAAGTCACATGGTGACCTAGGTTGGAGAGCAGCAGAAATACTTATATTTTATCAGAAGTAAAGAGAGAAAGTACACTGATCCCAGTGCTGCATTGTGGGTAATTACAGACTCCCATGTGGATATTACTAGGTTCCAGTGATGTGCCTGCAGCGTGCATGGCGACTTTCCCACTGCAGTTTTGAACAGGGTGAACTGAAAACTTTGGTAAAGGTTGACGGGTTTAGTGGAAGTTTAAATTAAGACTAAACCTTTGCTACCATTCCAGTGCTTTTTGTTGTAGTTTGTATAATTATGCACTGCAGTTCAGCCACAGATATGCACTCCAGATAGGCATTATTTTCTTGTTCGTTTCGCTTCTGCTATTCCAAACATGAGGCAAGCACAAATAACAACAAATGGTCTTTCCAGTTCTGTCGTCACATCAGGGTAAAATGTTGGAGGGGGCAGTAGAGGAAAGGGGTGATAAGTTCAGAAATGCGAGATGTGTTGAGCAGCTCTCTTGGCTGATCCAAGCACAGTATGAACAGATTAACACGCAGAGTGAGTAGAATTATAGCTAGCTGGTGAGCGGTGTAGTCTGAAACAGATGTAAGCTACGATAGGTCTCTAAACTCCCACTGCTAAAGTGGAGCTGTGATGTCTTTTTTACCCCTTTTAAAGGTGCACCATTTCGGCTTCAAACTGGAGTTGTTTACAGAGCACTGTATCTTGCAGGCTTCCTGGAAATTGTGTAGTTATTTATTTATTTTTGAAATATTGATTGATTTGATTGATTTATTCATTCATTCAGTCATATATTTGGAAAACAAAGAAGTTATTTCAATTTTCGTCTCTCGTTTTCTGTGCAATTAATAGGGAATGATATACTGTAGTTAACAAACCGCTGTTTTAAATAATTTTAATTAATTAAATTCTCATTAAATAACTACATTAATTTTAGTTTCAGGCACGCTAATAATAAACTTAAGAAACTTAATAGAAAGATTATTGTTAAACAATACTAAAACTATTCAGTTTGTTTTGATAATTTTGTTAAAGCTGAAATAAAACAAATATTTGATGTAAAATAAAAATTAATACAAATTACAAAACAAATTTTCTACCATTTGAAAATGTAATTCAACAAAAATGTAATTCTAAATATTGATTAAATACTATTAGTATTTAGATAAATATATTATATATATTAGGTTTTTCATTGATGTCTTTATTGGTAAATAAACTAAAACTATTACATTGTTTTATATATATAATTTAATTAAAGCTGTAATAAAACAAATATTAAATAAAAAATACATTTAAATTAAAAAGGTTAATTAAAGCTAATAAAGAAATTAACAAAATTACTAACACTTAAAGATCTAAAATGCAATTCAAAATATTAATAAAATACTATTAATATTTACATTAAAATAAGGACATTAAAACAAAACTTTCATTTTGATTTTATCTGTGCAGTCTAGTCTGAAACAGATGTCATTATTGGTAAATGAGCTAAAATGCTAATAAAATGAAATAAAATGAAATATAAATACTAATGAAAAGCCTAAAACTAAATTGGAAATGTAAAAAGAAATTAAATTATTTAAGGTAAAAAGTTATTTAAAAAAATAAAATGAAATGCATAAAATTACTAAAACCTGAAAACTGTAAATATAATTCAAAATCTAAAAATTAAATGAATCTGCTTTTTCATCTGTGCAGTATAGTCTGAAACAGATGTAGGCTACACATGTATTACTGTAATGTTGTCTTCTTTACCCTCTCCAATCTGGCTTCCATATCTTCAGTCACTGAGAGATCCAATCGTAAATCATTCAACAATGAACACACATCTGACCTCCTTTTCCTGTAAATCCATATCAGTTACATAAAACTTATGATAAGGCACTTTGCCAGAGTTTTTGTCTAAATAGTTTCATCAACATGCTAAAATCGAGCCAAAGACAAACTATAGACTCTGCAGAAGAGCACTGTAACCTTTGGCAGCTCGAGTCCAGAAATATTTCCTCCAAGGCACGCAGAGACACTCTTTAGGTCATTGGATTTATTTGGAGCCTCTGCTACTACAGAGGTCACTGCATTAATTGATAATCTGCTCAGCCTTGCACACTCTGTCATCTCATATTTCCACAGTTGTAGCCACTTACAGGGCATTACATTCTCCCCGGGTTAACTCACGAGTATGTATAGGATTGCAGTGGAGGGCTGCTGCAGGGCGGTATTTTTAGCGTTTCGAGCAGGTGCGATAAATCTTTTTTTTTTCTCTCTTTCTTTTTGCTTCTGTGACGTGAGCAGAGGGGGAAGTTGGGACAGATGCAGGCTGCTGTCACTTCAAAGGTCGAGTCCTGCCAACTGATGTCTTTATTTGAAGAGAGCAGGGGTGGAGGTAACAAATTACTCAACTGCTCACGTTACTGTAATTAAGTAGTTTTTTCGCTTACTTGTAGTTTTTTGAGTATATTTTTAAAGCAGTACTTTTACTTGTACTTAAGTACAAATTTAGCAAAATTATTAGTTACTTTTAAATCATAGTCACAGCGAGTACATCCACATTTTTAATTAACATTCAATCCTTTTAAGCATTTCAGTAGCCAATAAAGATATCCAATCGTAGACAGACCAATAAAAACAGTGATATCTAAGGAAAAGCTGGAAAAGAACATTCTAACCGGAGCTACTTTGTTTATGTCTATGGAGATTAATGCACATATGTGTTACTCCGCAGCCGTGAAAACCTGACCAGGATACAATAGTATCCTATGAGTTTGAATATAAGCACTTATGATAAGTGTACTGTAGAGATTCGGGATAGGACAGATAGGTGGCTTGAAAGCAGAATTCATGATGTACGTGCTCATCATATACACTTCACAAATCTTGAACAAAGAAAAAGTTATGTATTTCTGCATTAAGCCAACTAGCACTACATTGCGGTCCATGAATACACATGTGCTGCATCTCGCTCTATCCTCGCATCGGCCTCCTGTCAATTACACTGTCTGAATGTCCATACAGAATTAGGTATTCCGCATACATTTAAAATTCCCGTGCAAATGAAATCATATTTGACATCATTACTCTTTGTGCTGTAAACTTTTGTGACAAAGTTACCCTATTTTAAAGATACAAATACACAGAATGAGATTAAATTGTGTGTGTGTGTGTGTATATATATAAATAAATAAAAGCCTTTATGAAAATCTGTTCATCATATTAAGTGACATGTCTTTTTAGAAGACTTCATCCACTCAAACCTTGAACTTATGATTGCCTTAAAAAAAAACTGCATTGACGACAAATATTGAGATAGTAAAATTCCTATATGACAGTATACATTATGTGGTAATTTTTTCAGTGGTACTAAAATGTTTAAGCTTGTCATGTGTAGGGATGTAACGATATTAAAATGTCACGATACGAAACAATTTCGATATTGATCTCACGATACGATATGTATTGCGATATTGTGGAGAGGCTCACGGTATTGTAAAATAGTTCCCAAAATTGTGTTAAAAATGAAAATAACCAACAAAAAAGAATCTGTAAACTTGTAGGGGTGATGGGTCGTCAGGTGACTCCGCATGTTGCTTGTGTTTCCCGTGTTATAACGCACTGTAGCGTGGCAGTGATTGCATATGGCCTTTAGCGTTTGTTGACAAAGCGAAGCCGAAATGCTTCCATACTTCGGATTTGAATGCTGCAGGGGCTTGCACAATCTAAATTTCGGGGGCGTTTTTCAGAAGTATCAACATGAGCCATGCTGTATTCGCCGCTATCCGCCATGCTTGTTTGTTGTGCGGGCAGCGTAAACTACTATTGGCTCAACAGCGAATGCCGTAGCGCAAAGGATCATGGTTTATGTAGTTTACAATGCGTTATTCCGCAGAAACCTGCCTATTTAGTTTTTTTTTTTTTTTAAGGATAACTGGCATTTTAATATTGTAACATGACCACGACGATATCGAGACACTTTTATTACCGCGATAGCGCGGTATGGTCAATATCGTTACATCCCTAGTCATGTGTAATGTTGTCTGTCTTGTCCTGTCTGATGTCTTGTTATTCTATTTTGGTTTCGGTTTCTTGCCCTTATATGGAGTTTCCTGTCTGTGAAATTAGTGTTTGATTTTATCCCATCCTTGTCCCACAGGTGTTTTGAGTTTCCTTGATGTTTCAGAGCGTGCTTAATCCATGTTTTTTGAGTTCTCCCCTGTCGGATGTTATTGTTGACGTGTCCCTTGACTCGTTCACTTGTTTTGTTTTATATTCTATTCCCAGTTTTGATTTAATAAATGTTTCATCGTTTTCACTCACATCTCACTTCCTCAATCCCTTCACCGCACCACTCTCCAGTCAGCCATCGTGACATCATGAAATCAAAAATGACCCTCCTTACTTTTTTAGTGCACATTACTGCACATTTGTAATTGCTGTCTGGCCATCTGGTGTTTCAGTATAATGATTGTAATATTTCACGATTGTATGACATTGTAGATGTATATATTAGCACACTTCTGTGTTTTCTTGGAGTGTCTGGCATAGCGTTAGGACCCAGAAGTGGTGAGGGGTGATGTTAGATGTAACATGCAGATATTCCTAACCACTACTATCCAGCCGTGCACTAAAACATAAGTCAGTAAGGTTTTTAGAGCTTTATATATGAAAACCTTTTCACTATTGTGACAGATGGGATTAAATGGGTTATATATCATAGGCTGAAAAGTAAAGTAACTAGTACTCAGAGTAGTTTTTGAGAAGAGTAATTTGTACTTTTATTTAAGTACTGTTTTGACACCAGAACTTTTATTGTAATTGAGTGTTTTTTCAGCAATGTAACAATAGTTGTAATTGAGTACATATTTTCAAGTACTCTTTCCACCACTGGAAGAAAGACACATGTGCATCCACACACAGCATTCTTACACTGATCAGCTGGTGTGTTGAATAAAACTAAATAATTATATAAGAAATTTACATATGCATGCAAACCATTACATTAAGCCAAACACCTGAAAAAAACGGAGGACCCCTTATGTCGAAAAGTGACTGAAAAGAGGTACCTTGAGCATCGAAAAACAACACAAAATATTTATAACGTGACTAGCATGTCACTTGCATGTTTCCACCATGATTAGCAAGTGACTAAAATGTTGGTAGCATCTTTCTCGCTACTATGATTACCTAGTGGCTAGCATGTTGCTAGCATGTTTCTAGCCTGATTAGCGTGTTACTAGCATGACTCAAGTATGATTAGCATGTTAATAGTATGTTGCTAGCATGATTAGTGTGTTTGTTGCATGAGCAGTGCGTTATTAGCATGTTGCTAGCATGATTTGAATGAGTAAGCGTGGATTAGAAATATTACATACAAGGGAAGTTTGATTGATTCCAATAGGCTTCAGTTTGTTCTGCTTTTTCAAGCCTAATTAAAATTTGATATGAATGTTCATGTTAAATAAATAGCAGATAAATTATTGAGTTAATTTAATTCTTAATTGTTCTTAGTAATAATAATCATCATCAATATGTTGCAAAATCTAATAATTATTTTAATGCATGCTTTTATAAATTATATATATTATTGCTAGCATTGTGTTACGTTTTATTATATTACATATTTTAATGTTTGTAATGTTTTAAAAGAAGTTTCTTATGCACACTAAGGCTACATTTCCAAAAAACAGTAATATTATATAATATTGGTTAAAATTATATTAGTTAAACGTTTTTTTTATTTGTTTATATTTAATAATGCAAGTTATTTATTTTATGCCACAGCTGAACTTTCAGCAGCCGTAATTTCAGTTGTGAACAGGATTTCAGTGTGATATCAGTGTTAAAGAGTGTTATAACAAGCTTGTTTTAACACAAGAGCTGGGTAGGCACTTCCAGCTGACTGTGACATAGCCCCCCCCCAAAGTGGCGGATTCCAGACGCCCAGACTTGGGAGCCGGAGGAACTGCCCACCAGGGCGGGGCAGATGGCGGAGAAGTCCACTTGAGAAGTGGCACCCAGGGCGGAGCAGACGGTGGAGACCTCCTCCGGGGCGGAGCAGGCGGCAGAGACCTCTTTCTGGGCGGCGCAGGCGGTGAAGATGCCCACCAAGTCGTGGCGGACGGTGAAGCCCACCTGGGCGGATCAGGCAGAGGAGACGCCTGCCAGGGCGGAGCAGACGCCCTCCTGGACGAAGCCATCTGCAACGACACCCTCCGGGGCCGAGCCATCAGCGAAGATGCCCTCCTCGGCCGAAATGACAGTTCAAAGGCCTCCTTGGTCAATCCAGAGCTGGGCAAAAGCTCAATGACGGCCTCCACGGCTGATTCAAGGCCGGCCGCAAGTTCCAGGACCTCCTTGGACAGCTCTGGGCAGGACAAAGTTTCACAGACGGCCCCCATGACCGCTTCAGAGCTGGCTGACAGTTCAATGGCCTCCGAGGCCAATTCAAGGCTAGATTGTAGTCTAACGACCTCCAAGGACGGTACAGGACAAGATAAAAGTTCAGTAACGGCCTCCACGGCCGATTCAGGGTAGGGCACAAGTTCACAGGCCACAGGGATTAGTTCAGGGTCCATTCTGAGTTCCTGAACTGTCCCGACGGACCGACTCAGAGGCTGTGCAACCACCAGCGGGAACCTCAGAGAATCTATGACCTGGGTCGACATCTCCGAGAAGCGTGCAACCACTGGGGAATGCTTCGTCGCCAGGTCAGGACAGAGCTGAGGCAGCGGAACGGGCTCAGGTGGATGAGGCCACGGTAAATCAAGGTCCATAGTGAGCTCTGGCGGATCCGGCCATGGCAAGTCACAGTCTATGGTGGAGTCAGGAGCACAAACAGGTTCAGGGTTCTCGGGCCAGGAAGGAGCAGAGTCATTGGCTGGTTCAGGCAAGCAGTGTGTGGTGTGTGGCCCACACACTACAGGAAACACAGTGGATAGGGGAACAGTCTCTACAATGGCCGGTGCAGGAATCCTGAGCACACCAGCCGCCCTTACTGACATCAGAGGAGGGTCAAATAAGCAAGAAGACAGTCTCTCGTACCTAAGATCAGCCTTGAAATCCTCCTGGGTAGCACTCACGACGCCTGGAAACACTTGGGATACGTCCGTGGTGGAAAAAGACTGAGGTGCTGGCTCCACCTCGTGGGCAGGTTTGGGCCTGTGAACAGCGGGCATCTTGGGTGTGGTGGTCTCGCGATCGGCGGCCATCTTGTGTGTGGCAGTCTCGTGATTGGCGGCCATCTTGTGCGGGAACGGCGTGCGCCGGATGGCGAAGCGAGTGCCGGTCCACGGGCTCGTTGTTCCGCTTGGGCCGCGGTGATTCTCCCGATTACTACCGCGAGAGGGAAAGTCATCCTCGACTTCCCACACAGTAAAACAAGATCCACAATACAACAACACAAAGTCTATCAGTTGTTCCAAAGTCCAATCGGAGTCATCCTCTGGCAGCTTGTACAGTAATTCGGGGTCTAAACCACTGATCTATATATAATGACTGGATCGCTCATTGCGTTCTAAACTGCCGTCAGGCAGTGAAGCCACTGGAAGTGTTCGATCCGCCATCTTACTATTCCCTACCGACAGAGGGCTCCAACGTCTGCG
>JAUMHP010000073.1:11593721-11609029 GCA_032361065.1 Enteromius trimaculatus | reverse complement strand
TAACGATATTAATGTTGACTTTAGATAACTATAATAACCCAGTTTTCCACCTAGTAAACTTGGTTAAAAAACGAATATGTCTAAAAACTGTCCTGTCATGTGACACATATTTCATTTTGTGCTTAATTTTATACAATTATGCATAACAAATTATGTCTCAAAGAAGTCCAATGCAGAATCCAAGGCTCCCATAGGCAGACCTTTGTCTGACGTGTTTCTAAATGATTCTTCACTGCAATTGGCAACTTGAGGCCATCTGACTGATAAAGTGACTGATCATAGTTTTAATTTGTTTAACAATGTGTTTATGTGCTGCTAAATGTCACTACAATAGGTGATGTACTATAACAGAATGTCTGTACTTCCATATGCCGCAGACATTTCCTTCTCAATACTTTACCTGATCTTTTATTAAAGATGAGAGTAAACACATGACTTATCAAATGGAATCACTCCAGAATCCAAAGGGTCAGCCAAGCTCAGAAAATAGTACAGTATTCCATGGTAAACACGTCTCGTTTAAATTCAGCTAAGTGCCTCAAACAAAACGTCAAACAAAATCTCTTCTGACGTTTTTATGTCGTGAACTTCACAAACTTTTTAAATCCAGCATTTAGTTGCTCCTCTGAAGCCCTCATCGCTGCAGTCCCGGAACTTGTAAACACGGCTTTTGTTTCCTGGCAGACCAATAAAAAGATCTGAACATTAGTCTCCTGGAAAACCTGTAGGAGTCAGCCAATCAGACCTATGCCTTCTGTTGTTATACTGTTTTATCAATGCTTTCGGAACGCTTCTCGGCCAATCAAAAACGAGAATCATAACTAACTGTTGTATAATTAAAGATGTTGTGATTACGCTTGCAATATTATAGTCAAACATGACGTCAACCCAAACCTAAGTCAACATCTAATTCAAATTAAACACAAAGATTCACAAAGGTATCATTACAAGCAATTAATCTGCCAAAGAAGTCACAAACAAAGTTTGGGTGGTTCACAGAAGTAATAGGTTGTCTTTCCCATCAGGGTTGCCTTTCCTCAGTGAACATGCCTCTAATTTAGGGCCTAGAGGAATGTGTGTGTGTGTGTGTGTTTGTGTGTGTGTGTGTGACTGGGTTTAAATCAATCTGGCAGAGACAGTGCAATTAGAGGTTTTGACTTGGTTATCTGGCTCTCAAAGACAGACTGTCTCCATGACCCACTGAACAAATGCTGATAAAAAGCTGGAAAATATTATTCTTCACACAAGTGTGTCTCTGGTTTGGGCTCTGGTGACCCAGTCACATGGGGCTCAGCCTCGCCGTCTCTCCCGGTCAGGAAGAGAGATAGGAAAAAAACATGCAACACTCAGATAGCCAAACTATTGATTAGTATTTCGCAACGGCAGCCTCTAAAACAACTATGTGGTAGAGACACACCACAGGTGTCCTGATTTGATTTGCTTCCCATGTTCAAGTATTAATTAGTTGTGTTTCCTGGGACTTGTTGATGTGTCTTTAAAGAGCCATTCTTGCTTTTCTGGGGTCGTGACTTCTGACAGCGGCATGAGAGAAAGCATGGGAGGAATAGGTGCAGTGTGTGGAATGTTTAGAGGCAAGTTTGGAAGAGTAATGTATTACGAACCTAAATTATTACCAGATTTATTACTCGATCCACTGTTCCAAACTCAGAATAGCATTGCAAAACATTTCATCTTAAACTTTTGCTCTAATAAATCTACCTAACATTTATTCAGTCTGAGTCAGTGCCTCATAAAACAACATAAAACATACAAATCTCCATTCTTTTTTTTTTTCTTTGAAGTGGCCTAAATTCTTAAACCTGAACCGAATTAAGAATATAAACCTCACAGTTTTTTAAAGGGGCTGTCACATGGAAAAGATGAAAATTCTGTCATTATTTATTCACTCTCATGTCATTTAAAACCTTTCTGCTTAACACAAAATGTTTTAGTTTATTTTTGATCTATTTAGTGGGGTTCAAACAGTCTATTTCAGTGTATGAATGTAAAAATTGTTTGCTGTTGTGTTCTACATAAGAAAGTAATTCATATAGGTTTGGTAAACATGATTTCATTTTTAAATTGAACTATTCCTTAATTCCTGGGTAGTGTGCCTTTTTAGGAGACCATTCCAAGTGTCTTATAATGCAACTGTAACTAGTAATTCCCTTGTGCTCCCAAGCTTCCTCAGTGGTGGAATGAACCCACAATGGGCCGAATGGACAAGAATGTGATGGTAAAGCCTGGCTACTGACAGTCCGCCCCTAGGGGCACAAATTACCCTGGCTGGTACAAAGAGAAGATGACACACGCAGCCTCGGGCCCTGTCTTTCTGGTCTTCCCGGCTCCAATGTAACCTAGTGAATCAGATTGCTTCAAATTAAAGATTCAACCTTGTTTATTTTCTTTTGTTTTTTCCCAATGCCCACTGTGCTTTGTCTCATAACACAGACATGTCTTGTGGCATTTACAAAGAATGGAACGATTGTGAACTATTGAATAGCATTAAGTGAATAGATTAGCTGTAGAATCCCCTCCACTCCGGTTCCCTCCACCCCCACTGCGTTCACGGGCCTAAGTGTGCGAGCATGTTTCTCATTAGTATCCATCCATACTGAACTCCCTCGCAATTTCCTCATGGAGAATTAATGCCTCCTGCTCTTTGAATATATGACTGCTGTCACAGGCTGGTGCATTTTATTGTTTTGTTGCATGTACTCTCCTTCTGATTTCCTTCATACAGTCTTTCTCATACTCCTTGTACTAATGTTTTCAAAGCGTTTTTTGTCTTAGGCCCCCTTCACAGGACCATCAACAAGGCTCTAGTATCCATTCATGAATGCAAACCAGAAAGGTGTGTTTTTTACTGTTTATTATTATACTGTATTGCACTTTACATAACTAAGCAAAGTTAGTAGTAAAAAAACGAATATATGAAAAAGATATTTTAAATTAAAGTTAGGTGTATACCCTGTGACTAGAAACTATTTAATTGCATTTCATTGCAATCGGTTATTTCTCCTTTTGTTTATTTATGTTGGATCGTTCTTTTCATTAAGGAATAGACAAATTTTTAATTATTGTTGACCACCAAAGTTTGCTTTCTGTTGCACATCAGTATGCAACATAATACGCATCTGATATCTTTTAAAGTGTCATATGAACAGCTCATTTCATGCAACATCGCTGCTGGCAGGACTGAATGTTCAAAGCAGCTCCGTCTTCCAGTTTAAGACATTTGTGCAACTCTTGCCATCTTCAAAACGATGTGAGAAGAACTCCCTGTAAATGATCAAAGAAAGTTTATATTTCAGCTGCGCCATAATACTAAGACAGGACATTAATATCTCAGAAGCTTCTCTCCAGATGCCATTTTTCTTGCTTATTCCTGGGGCTTTGTCTGCACGTATCTCTGGGTTGTGTTTAATTTGATTTGTTATCCTCTCCCTCTGAAGTGTCAGTGCTGTACCAAGCTGGCGTGACCACTGGATTATTACCCCGGGGTCTCCAGTGGTGCGGACAGTCTGCTTTACTGGTCACATAGAGAAGATCGGAGCAGGGGGACAAACTGTGTGTGAACAGCTGGGCCCTGTTTTCAGCCCTCCGACTCAATTACCTCCTCCTCTTTGAAGAGCTCTTTTCTTACACACTTTCACATATGCAGCAAACATTAGGTCAGTAGAGTACCCTCACTTCATGCTTTAACTTAAAAAATATTTTAAACAATACTTTTCATTCATTAATTTATATTTAGAGCTATATATCTATTATATAATTTTACTATGTATGTGGTAAGGCAACATTTAATGGTTAACATGTTGTTGCTGTAAAACTGATAAATACACAGCCCTCCTTTTTCTAGCATAGAGGGGAGATTATTCAGAGACAATCTCAGGAAAAGGAGTGAATTATTCATCATTTTGTGATATTTGCATAGTTACTAATATCAAAAGAATCCAACAACATGTAAATTACACTAAATATGCGTTTTTGTACTTACAACAGGCTTTGTTTTCGCAAACATCAAGTCCATAAATGTCTTTCCTTGGCCAAAAACATCATCTTAATGCTATTTCTTGTATGCGTTTTGCATAGCTTTCATAACGTTCCCTTAAAAATGCTCTCTTTTTATTTATCATCAAGCAATTGGAATTGAGAAACACAATGATCATTGCCAAAGCCATTTGAATGCCAAATCTCTCAAGGCTTACATGGTGTTGGACAGAAAGCAAAACTTGTTTTATCATTGTTTCTCAATGCTTGAGAGGTAAAACATTGCCTAGGGTAAAGAATTTATTGTAACCACATTATTAAATAGCAGTAGCCAGCGAATGAAGTCACAAATCATTTATCATAAAACATCCTATATGAAATGTAAAATGTAAAACGTGGTCAGAAAGGAACAATAAATATTTTAGATACTCTAGCTAAACTACTACCTGTCAAAAGACAGGTGGTTGGGTGGCTACTATTAGCACTCTTATTCCATGAGTGGGGTTTTCACTGATTTTTCAGGAAAGTGTGAGAAGGATTGAACATGGAGTGCAGTGCTGCAATAACAGTTTTCTTTGCCCTGTCTGACGTGTGATTAAGTTACAAAAGAGAATGTATTTGCAACAGGTGCCTCTAATACGGAGCAGGCATGAGGGGCTCCATGCACTCTCTCTCTCTCTCTAACCTCCATGAACCTGCCAGGGAAATCCGATTCCCGCTTACACACAGGCAAACACTACTCTTACTCGCTGAAGGAGAGGACAGGTGTGTGTGCATGTCAGTGTGTGACTAATACTGGACATTTGGGTTGGTTGATGATTAAATCTGATGATTTTTCATTTATTTATAGTTTAAAAAAAGAGCTCCTTATGCCCAGGTTGAACTGATTTAATGGCCCGTGTTTAACTGAGTTGTAACTGAAAACTGCAGAAATGTTATTGTTAAAAAATGTAAATTATATATATGATCTTCATGTTTACATGCTCAATACTGCTCAAATCAATACATATGCTGCACATTTCGAAAGTTATAGAAAGTCAGTTAAAAGAGAGCTATTTTTGGACTAATAAATAAAAAATCATGAAATTCAATCATTATTAGTCATCAAATGTCGAAAACCTAGTTAAATACTTCTTATAAATGACTATTTTAATATGAGCATTATTTTTATTTTTGTGTGCTTTAAGATGCCTTACTTGAAATAATTTTGATATAGGCAAAAAATATATATTTTGGGATGCTTGGAGTCCTTATTGGATGGTTTGGATCCTCCCACACAGTTTAATTTCACATCCTCTTGATCATTTGATAAATAAGGCTGTCAGCACAAGTCCATTGTTAAGACTGTATTTACATAGCTTCTTGTCGAATAAGCGTGTCAAATACTGTGCTCTGCTTTCTGGCAAGCTGCCGGGAAATTTATTTCATTCACTGTCAATTGTAACAACAGTGGGCGCGTCTATTTGCATTTTTCTTTCCCTTTCAACCAATCCCTGTCTCCGGAGGCATGTCGTAAATGTTGGGGAACCAATCTGCTGTGTTTATTGCTGAACTTTTGCTACTTTGAGCAAGTTAATACACTGAGAGATGTCGCCCCGCCTGTTCTACTCCAGCCAAAGTCTTTAACCCTTTATGTGCATGAGTGAACAAAATGCCATGGAAAAGTGATGAGAGGCAAAGAACTTTAAGATTTAGATATATATGCCTAAGATTTACTTTTTCATTATTATTATTATTATTATTAGAAAATAAAATTTGCATGGAACAATCTTGCTTACATTGAAACTAAAAATGGTTGGAACCAAAAGGTCAAAGTATAAGGTGTATTGTGTTTGAATGAATGCATTACATCTCAGGCTACTTAGGATTAGTAAATTGAAGAGGATTTAAATGGTGCTGCAGTCTATTGCTGACCTATTGCTGGAATTCACACCCAAATGAGAGCCGTTTGCAGCTCATGAGGTCATTCTATGGAATTTGCAAGCTTCCCGGTCTACTGAAAATTCCTCATGTGCAGGTAATGCACAATAACAAAAACTATTTTAGAATTTGATTCGGATGTATTTGCAAGGTACATTTACAAGGAAGTTCGCTGTTACTGGTGTAAGACAGAAATTAGACGTGTAGAGCAGCTCTCAAATAGCTACGTATAGGTCTAAAAAATATTAAACGAATAGCACTTTTCAGGAACATAATCACGCATTCTGCATGAAAAAAAAAACTGCATGTAGAACTGTACAACTTTATTAGTTCCTACTAATAAATAACAAACATAGCAATATAACAATAGGTTCCATAACAATGGATGTGTTGAAATAGCGTTGAGACACAGTACACTTAACTTTGCAAAGTTTCTGGTCTTTTTCCCAGTAGTTTTTTATGTGTAAAATTAGAAAATACACAAAAAATAAACAAACTTTATGCATCCAGACCAATAGGTGTCAGTATAACGTCCAAAAATACTCTTTACTTTGGGAATAAATAAGAGGCCACTAAATATAAATAAAAGCTTTCTGCATGCACCTTTATATACTTTCAGTGGTTTGTTATGAAGTGAAGTTAAAGGCTGTTCTTATGCAAATAAATTATTATAGTGTATTTTGTTTAAAAAAGAAATAAAAGAAAAGAAAGTCGTTAGACACATGCAAAACCCGTGAAACTCTGGAATAAAATTATGACCGGAGTAAAGTTTCACTGACATCATCTCAAAACTGTTTGTTAAATAATTCTTGGATTTTTACATTTGTTCTAATTTACTCGCAGTTCTTCCTCCGCTTCGAATAAACAATCATCTTAGTTAGGATATATGATAAGAAACGAAATAGATGGATGTTACGCCTTTAAGAGTTAGGAAACTTGAAACCTTGTTTGCGCAACAATCAGTGCAGCTCAGAGCCGCCAAAGTGTCTAGACTAGCACATGATGGTAGTCAGCCAATGGCTCCATCGCTCTCCTCGGGGGCCCTGTGTGTGTGCGTATGTGTGTGTGACAGGGGGAGAAAAAAAAGGAAAAAGGGAGAGAAACTGAGAAAGAGAGAGAGATCTGGGTTGCAGTTTGACCAGGTCTGAACACGGAACCAGGAGCACATTATAAGTCCACGGATTGTTCCTTTTCTGGCCCCGGCGCACGCACAAGGATATTTTTGGATCGCAAAAAAACAGTTCGCTGGAATAGTGGAAAACAACCGGAATTGTGAATTCTGTGAGGAATTGTCTGTGGATTTAAATCGCCGTGACCAGCTTCATTCATGTCACCAGACCCGCTGTTGAAGAGTGGATTTGAACGCGTTTCAAAGTCCGAAAACATTTGAGAGTGCGACTTATTATAGCTTTTAGCGTGGGATTTCGACTACTAACGTCTTAGTGTAGTTAAAATCCGTTGTGCATTTCAAATCTATAACAGCATCGCACTGTAGCTCCACTTTCCAAACATTATTCACATGTAGGCTACTTGACAGCGTTTTTCTAAAATGAATGCGCTCCTGTGTAGCCTTGCGGATGTTTGATGCCCTCCGTTTTTTATGCAATATAACGTTGTGCCTTCAAAACTAATGTTGTGGTTTTGCCACCAATATACGGTGCTCGGCTGTGCACGCGCTGCACGGCATTCGGACAACATTAATGTTGCACGAGCTCAGAAATAGTTTCAAATCGCGAAGATCTGAACGTAAATAACTCATCTAGAGTTTCAAGTTGTCGTATGTTCAGGACGAAACGCTCAGGTCTTGTGCGGCGACTCTGGAGAAGCCGTTTGATTCCAGATAAAGAGGGGGGCGATGGATATGGCAAAAGCGGCGAGGGGTCTCGAGACGATCTTCTGGGCTCCAACCCAGAGAAAATTCCCAAGACGGAGTTCAGACCGATGACCCCGAGCGGGTCGCCTGGAGTGGACTATGGGGAAGTGTGTACGAGGAATCCCACTGCGAGCAGCGGTGGTGGCACCTCAGGGGGCGTCTTGGACCAAGATGGGGGTACGGTGTGTACGATGGGAAGCCCTCGGTCTCTGCAGGACAGCGATTGTAAAACAGTCACTTGCTGTTTATTTAAAGATCGGGACCATCATTCTGGGTCTAGAAGCCCGGAGCCAGGCTCGTGCCAGTTCGTACTGAGGAACATTGGCTCTTCTCGGGACTCCGGTCCTCTTGAGAGCCAGGAGACGAAACCTCGCTCCGTCATGGAGCAGGAGCTCAAGACCGCCACCTATTCACTTTTAAAAAGGCTAAAGGAAAAAACCTTGGATACTTTGTTGGAAGCCGTGGAGTCCAAAGGAGGGATGCCGAGCGACTGTGTGATGGTATCGCGGACCGAGCTGCGGTTAGGCGGCCACATGGCTCCTCCACAGCTGCTCATCTGTAAGCTTTACCGGTGGTCAGACCTGCAGCACACGGCCCAGCTTAAAGCGCTCTGTGAGTGCAAGAGCTTCGGAGCTCAGGACGGTCCCGTAGTGTGCTGCAATCCATATCATTATAGCCGACTCTGTGGGCCAGGTAAGCGAAGATCCCATTGACAGATATGTTTAAAACATGGAACTGACTAGATTTACTCATTATTAGGCTTCGCTTTCCACCTGCTGTTATGCCAAAGGGCTTTCCTCAGGGTTCCCCCAACAGATGCTTTGTTGTTACAGTGATTCATAAACTACAGAATTCCATTAATAAAACGAGTGCAATAGCAAAGAAGAATTTCAGCTTGCTGTTCATTGTAAAAAGTATAATATAAGCAAGTAAAATGTAAGCAATTACGTTTCGGTGCTTTAAACAGCTTTTTAAGTAATGACAACAGTAGCAATTTGCTCATTGTCCGCAATGTTGCAGCCCCGCGCTGTCATGTTTTTATTTTCTGCTACTTCGTGATTTTCCATAAGAGTTGCATTGTATCCAGGAAACTAGCATAATAATTGCAAAATGTATTTCATGCAGGTTTCTGAATGGCAGACAGTATGCATGACCTTGATGAAATTAGGCTGCTGCTTAGTTTATTAATTATCTGCTGGTACATGGGTTATATAGTCTCCAAATGATCGTCTCTCAAATAGGCTAGTAGTACGGTCTTCTTCTTTTTTTTGATTTAGAAAATTTCATTAAAGTCTGATCTCATGTAAACACTGGCTGTGTGGCCTTAAAGATCTAAAATCCAAGTCCAAGCAATTTAAGCAACGCAAGTACGTTTTCATTCCACTATCTTTAAGTCTTTAGCAACAATGGTATAGACATCTGCTGACTACTTTCTTGCCACAAGGCTTACAATGACCAATACTTGCCAGTTTGTAAATTTCAGATGTTATTGTGATATGTTTAGTCTCAAACAACTCAAACGAGCAGATTAACTCGTTTAACCGTTCTTCACATGCTTTAAAATCCCACAGATTGATGGACTAAGGTAACGATTTGAGTTCCTAGCATTCGTATGATAGATTGACAATCCCGTGTGGAGGACACTGGCAACCTGAGGCACTTGGCAAGCTATACATCAGTTTTTCCGTAATAAATCCTCGCATATTTAGAGATAATTTTAAATCAAAGGCTTCAAACTGACAATTACACTCTCTGCTCAGCGTTTTATTGGAGTTTCTCAGAGCAGAGACGCTTGAGGGAGACAGCAGCCCCTCTCTCTCCCCTCTGTTCTCTGTGGAGACACACATAGCTCACGGGCGCTCATGCGTGTCCCCATGAAGATGGTATTTCTTTCATGCGATTGAACAACAGAGCCCTCTCAATCTTCAAACTCCATCAATGGTTTTGACGGGTTTTTTCAAGGTTAATTTTCACAGACGACGTTAAATAGAGCAATCTTATTGTTCAGACGTTGCCCCGTGTCTGTGAGCGCATTTAACCAAGTAAAACAGCACATTTCAGTGTATTTTGGGCTTACACTGAAACTCTCTTTTTTACTAATGGCTTTGCTTATGAATGTTTAGCGATAAATAGGCTACTTTTGTTTTGCCTTGTTGTAGCTGTGCGTTAATATAACAGTATTTTTGGATTTACTGCTTCATTTTTGCGAAGACTTATCGCTTTAAAATAATATCAGTTTCAAGTTGCGCTTTAAAAGTCACTTTTTTTCCCAAGAAGGACCCCTCATGCTATTTAGGTGAAGGAGTGGCGGTAATATACAGTTTGCATACAACTGGCGCCAGACTGACTCGCTGTGTATCTGAGTGACTGAGTTTAGGATCCTGGCAATTACTGCCGCCACTCTTAAAGAGACAGTTCACATTATGCTTTTATTTTTTTCCCCCACGACCAAAAGGCGAGGTCAGTACTTGTCCAGAGACTTTTTCCCTTTGTGCCTTCGAACTTTTAATGCGTTCTTTTGTTACTAGACGAGTTTTTGCGCGTTGAAAATTCGAAAAACCTAATTATAGCGGCTTATATACACTGTTTTTGTATTAGTCCACCATTAGTCCTAATGTGTTAACCAGAACCAAGAGTAGTACGCTCTCACTGATATCTCAAAGCACTATAAAATCTGTAAAATTACTGAATATGCAACAAAGGAAAAAAGTGGAACTTTGTAAATATTTTGCAGAAATTGCTTGCAGTTTTCTGCATACATATAGCATTTGGACTTACAGTATACATGCAATTTCTGTAGACAAGATTGTAAAATCTACATTGTGTTTTGTCATTGATATATTGCTCTGAGCCACAGACAATAATATATCTACATATAATTGACCTTTGCTTTCTATTCTAATTGTAATCATAATGCTATTATATTTTAGAGTCACCTCCTCCTCCATACTCAAGACTTTCCCCCAGCGAAGAACACAAGCCACTGGGTAAGTTTCACATGCACGCTCTAATTACTGATTAAATATGTATTTATTTAAGATATCGCTGTAAATGATTATGCACTTTTTAAGGGAACAGATGATGTGAGATCATTTACTGACACATTTTCAATAAAATAATCTGTGTAACAAAATAACCTGGCCAAAATAAGTCAGTGCCATCAGTTGTCACCCACTGGTTGAATCCCTGGCTTTACGGAGAGCCAAAGGGGAAGCAAAAAGTAGAACAACGTGAAGAATTTTAATGGTGGCAATTAGGCACAGTGACCAACTGAGAGCCAGTGGAGGCTGCAGCCAGTATCCGGCGGGCCCATTTTCAGCTTGCCAATCTGGAGCCGGCCTGGGCTCGACCCTGTCTGTTGTGAGGGTTGCTGGGGCCTGGCACTGGATATCTTCTCGGTACCATAGCTCAACACCAGGCACACTGTTGACAGGAGGTGGTACCATCTGGAACTGATGCTTTGGACAGCTCAGCCTGATAACTCATTTAATTGTTACCAGGATTGGCTCAATATCAACATATCAGCTGTTGATACAGCACCAGTACCAGTGAGATTTCACAACTCTTGATAGCAGAGCCAAATATGTTACACACTTCTGTGTAAATGTAAACGTGCTTCTATGTAATTTTAATGTTTGGGTTGTTTAGATTTATTTAGACAAAAAGTTTCTTTTGCTCACCAAGGCTGCATTTATATGAACAAAAGTATTTTTATAAATTAGTGCTGGCAAATTATTAATCACGATTAATAGCATCCAAAAAATAATATATGTGTATATTTATTATTATGCATATATAAATACACACACATGCATGTATATATTTAAGAAAAATAAGTTATGTTTTTATATTAAATGTTTTAAATATAAATATATATAATATAAACATGTACATATTTTCATATTTTAAATAAATATGTCTTTATTTATATATACATAATAGATATACACAGCACACACACATATGTAACAAAAACTTTTATTTTGGATGAGATTAATCATTTTGACAGCAACCATGATATTTTATGATTTTCATGGCTTTTTAAAAAGTTCACAAGAACGGAGTTTATTCGAAATAGAAATATTTAGTAAATTAATGAAAGCATTAAAAATCTTAATGACCCCAAACATTTGAAGGGTGTTTATATAACAGAAAACTTGGGCATGTTGCTTGGTAGCTGTGCTTTAAAAATTCCTAGTTGTGTCATCAAGTTGAAAATGGGTCAAAAAAGACATTTCTAACTAACAAACACTAACCGGATGGCATTCTTTATCTCTTCAGATCTGTCAGATTCCACACTGTCTTACACTGAAACAGAGGCTGCCAGCTCGCCTAACGTCACCCAAGGGGAATTCTCAGGTGAGTTTCTTTTTTTGAAATATATCTGCTCTGAAATGTCGGGTTGCTCTGTTTTAATTCGGTTTGTTTGGAGTCTTCGTGTCAGCATGGCCTGCGATACTATTGTCAGACTTGTTGCTGTTTTTTCCAGTCTCGGAGAGCTCATGTGGTAACATCTTTGTTCAAACAAAGGCTACGTGCCTGTGATGGTGACCTTGCACCAGATATTTACTTTTCCCCCCTTCTGCAAGAGAAAGCAGTGAGCATGCAGAGGGTGTTTTCCCTGTTAGTTGTCATACAAATCTCAGAGTTTGGCAGGAATATTCCAGTGACATAGTTTTGCATCCGTTTTAATGGCCCGGAAGGGGTTTAGCGCTCAGTAAAAATCTAAAATGCAAAGAAAACAGCGAGGCATACCTTCCGCTGTCCCTAGTTCTGCGGGTTTCCTTGGAGTGTGTTTGAATAAATGAGCAAACTTTGCAGGTAATTTGGTTTTTATGTTGTGCTTTGCTCCTCCTCATTAAAGGCCATTAGGAGTGGAGAGAGTGCGGTGGAGATAAAGCTCTCATTGTGAGCCCAGCAGAGGTTCAGTGGGCCATAGAGCCTGCCTCCCCTCCTCTGTTTTCTTTCAGAAATATTTGAGTGGGATCAAACTGTAATAAGATCCAAGCTCGCAGGGACACACACACACTCGAGCACACGAGTCACGTTATACGCTCTACACACATCGCTGCGTAACGGAACACGCACACACAAACGCACATATCAGCCTTTACGGCTCTATCTTGACCAGAGTAGGCTTTTTTTTCCATTGCTGTGAAAGGGCCACACCGAGAGAAAAGAGGAGAAACAATCTTGTGTCATGGTTTGAGATGAAACACTCCCCTCTTATGGAATGAAATCAACATGCTTCTCTCATAAAACTGGAACCGCACCATGCATGCGTAGGATCATGGCCGCAGAGACAGAAAGGCTAAGGCCTTGTTTTGCAGTGCTAGAAATAGCATTCAAAGAGAGCGGGTCAATCCACCCCCTTTCCCAGAAGGAGCTACCTGAGCTTGTGGCTTCATGCACCCTGTCACCACCACTTCACAGGCTGGCGACACTCCTTGCGCAAACAAGTGATGTTTCAAATGCTTGCTGAGATTTTTTTTCTTTGGATTGGGTTCGTGTGAGCTTGCTTGTAGGTTCATAATCGAGCCTTTTTTGCTTACATGCAGGAGCGTTTTTAACTAGATTATTGTCATATACTGACTTAAAAAGCATGCATATGGTACCATATCTGCAAATATATTTATTTTTTAATACATTTGATC
Source organism: Enteromius trimaculatus (assembly GCA_032361065.1). Lineage (NCBI taxonomy): Eukaryota > Metazoa > Chordata > Actinopteri > Cypriniformes > Cyprinidae > Enteromius > Enteromius trimaculatus. The sequence goes on along the minus strand of JAUMHP010000073.1, from coordinate 11,595,589 downwards.
AATACTGACCATATTTAATCTTTAAAGCATGGTCATTTGCCATATTTTTGCATTTAGATCACCTAAAGAAGAATTAAGATCACCTCTTAGAAGAAATCTTTGGAGTTTTTTTATTTTACGATCATCACACAAGGAAATCTTGCTAATTAAGCATTAAAAATACCTCACATGTATTTTTTTCTTCTAATACTGCTTATAATAATTTAGTGTGAAGCATTGAACTCTCCAAAGAATGTCCGTAGCTGAAATTGTTAAAATTCCATAGGTGACCACTAACATAAGGTATGTAGATTAGAGAGGGTCACCTAAGGAATTTTATCCCTTTCCTTTATGCCACCTGTACTGCAAGAAAGAAAGGAAACGGATCTAAAAGCGTTCATACATATGGCCGTCCACCCACCCTGAGTCCCTTATCCCACCCCACCCACATGCAGGAACTAGTAAAGCTCTTAATAGTAAGGCCGGGGGGCCAAAGGTGGGAGGGGGAGCAGATTGCAGCCCCCTGGGCGAGTGTAACTGCTGCTCTGAACACTCATCCACTCTGTTTGACAATCGCAACAGAACACATCTCAACGAGTTTGATGAAAACTCCCCGCCGCCCAAGGGCGAGATTTTAGAGAATTTGGCGTCTTGGTTTGAAAGACAGTCTGTGGATGCTTGAGATCTGAGGCTATTTATGTAATAGATCTTTGATGTCTTGCTGCCTCAGTGAGTTTGTTTGAAGCACACTGAATTGGGATTTTCAGCTCAAATCTTCATTGAGTTTCTGTAAGCCTTTCTGCATGTATTTAGCATTTTTGCGTGTTTGTGCACGACTGTTTTTCTTTTGCACGTCCTGGAATCCGTGTGAATATTTGCGTTTCTGTGTGTTTGTGTTGGTGTCTGAGATGTCTGCGCTCCCGTGTTTGGGTACATCTCTGTCTGTTTGTGTTGTTTGTATCTGGATGTCTATAGTTCATCGTTTCAGCCGCAGTTTAAAAGCAACTGTGTTTGTCAGTTAGTGTCTACACTGTGTCAACGCACAGCTATTGATTAAGTGTTCGCTATGTTTTCAAAGCATGGCCGTCGAAACATGTGGCCGTGATGTGCTACATGTGTGTCTGTAGAAATGTGTGTGTGCGCGTGTGGTTCCAGTCACATTCTGTAGCTGTGACTGGGTTGTAATGCAGCCCACCTGTTTCCTCACTCCTTGTTGTGGCCGTGTGGAGATCAGAATTATATTCTTTGAAGTAGGTCTCATTGCTTCCTGTATAACTGCGTGCATATGAGTTTGTGTTTCCTTTCTGTATTGGGGTTTTTGTGATCTTTGTGGTTCGCAAGCCCCTGTATTGGGAGGTGGTCTCCTCATCCTCTGATGCTCACTGAGAATATCAGCATGATCGTGAGGGTGGGCAAAATTTTGTCATGATTCATGGGGTGTAATTCGAATTGAATTGGATACACTCTGAGGATGTTGAATTGGATTTTTAGTGCATACAATACAAATAATTGGATTCTGGAAAAAGTTTTTTTCCATACTGGTCCAGAAAATGAAAGTCTAGTTAAAATGTAGTGATGTAAAATTATTAATCACGATTAATTGCATCCATAATGAAAGTTTTTGCTCTCATAAAATATATATATATATATTCTTGTAATGTTGTAATGTAATATGTAAATATGTAATGTTTATATACTACTAAATATATGTACATATCATATAAATTATGTGTAAATTATATGATACATATAAGTGTGTGTAACACAGAATTGTTGACATTTTTGAGATTTATTAAAAAAGAAAAACTGAATTATCACATGGTCCTAAGTATTCAGACCCTTTGCTCAGTATTTAGTAGAAGCACCCTTTTGATCGAATACAGCCATGA
>JAUMHP010000073.1:11566743-11580661 GCA_032361065.1 Enteromius trimaculatus | reverse complement strand
ATTGCTGCCACAAAGAAAAGGATCTCTTCCTCAGAGTCCATGTTTTTGGCACAGAACTTCGTGAATGTGATTGCCTCAGAAATCAGGAGGTATTAAAATCGTGTACCACTGCGTCCGTAAACAAAGTCACTTGTGACGTGTGCATGGCCGTACGGTCTTCCAACTGTCCGAATTCACACCGTGTACTGCCGCCTTAATGTTTCTTGGGAGAGAAACTGATCTAAGTGGCTTGTGGATTTCTCCTGGCTGCCGCTCTGCTGAGAGTTTGTAGCTCGGATACGTAGCTTTGTATTTCTGTCTATCACTCTTTGTTGTTTAAAGTGATAACATATAACTTAACTCCTTCAATATTTCCTATAGTATATATCAAACCTATTTGATTGTTGATTGTTCATTTTTAATCTAAAAGCTGAGAGTGCAGCTCATTGGTATTCATTTGCCGGGTAGCTTGTCATTCGCGTCTTCGCGAATGTTTATTGTATTGAATATTATTATTGTTTTCTATTATTGTCTCCTTTTATTTTTTCTCCTTTTATTAAATGTATGGTTCGCTCCATTTCATTTCTCCTTTCACTCCGTTTTTTACAAGTTTATCAAACAACAGTAGTAACGCTGCGTTCTCAAAACTCTGGCCATTTGATAATACCTAGAATATCAAAATACTGAGGGTGGCAGATCTTTTTCTTATTTAGCACCCAAACTCTCAAACAATTTACCTAATACTGTTCAGGAGGCGGGCACGCTCTGTCAGTTTAAATCTAGATTAAAGACAAAGTAAAGATTATCTCTTTACTCTGGTTTACACATAACATACTGATACACATTTATTAATCAAATCCGTCAAATGATTGTTAGGCTGCATTAGATCAGCCGGAACCGGCAACACACCACAGTGTACTCGTTACATCGTAAAAAGAATGACATCTACGCTAATATTAGTCTGCCTCATTCTTATTCTGTTTCTCAGTCCGTATCCAGATGAGACAGTGTATCAGCACAAAGAGATGATCTTCATCGGAGTCCAGAACATCTAGATGAGCCCTGTGGACAGATCACCAAAACCAAATGCACACACACACTAAAAGTCCTTTGCACAATCTGACATGTGCTTAAAATTTAACTGGAAATTAGGTGCTGGGTGTCCGGCCAGAGGAGAACTGGCCCCAACTAAGCCTGGTTTCTCCCAAGGTTTTTCTTCCCATTCTCTCATGGATGGGGTTTTAGTTCTTTGCTGCTGTCGCCTCTGGCTTGGTTAGTTGGGGGTACCTAATTTCTAGTGATTATCATCATTTTGATTACAGAGACAGTCTCTGCATTTAATAAATAAATAGTTTGATCTCAACATTATACATTACCATCACTCTATTCTCCTATTTGATAATGTTCAGTGCTTTGCTACCATCTGTATTGTTAAAAGAGCCATATAAATAAAAGTGATTGATTGATTGATGTTTATTAAGAGTCTAAAAACCTGTTGAGTAGCACACAAAGAAGACAGATTTCATCACTCTGAATGTAGCCTACGGAATATGGCTGATGTGTTGACAGATATCCTCATAAACACCACAATAGCATAGAAAATGTATGCTGAATCCATCGCTCAAGGTGCTTCTCACTTTAAAAGTTGCAGATGAAATATTTTCATCAGCTCTGACAAAAAACATTGATGAAGGACTGTGATGATGTACGAGTCTGCTTTGAAGTGCTTCCCAATTGAAAACTTCTAAAGTGCACGGGCTCAATGAAGCCATTCTGCCATTCCGAATTGCCATATAGTGGGCCAATGAAGACTGATTGTTACAAAAGATGTTGCCTTTGCAATTCACAGCTCATTTTAAATCTGTAATATTTATATGATAAAGTCACAATACATTGTAGACATTAAAGACCGTGTAAAATCAATTTTTAGAATTGTTTGTAAACCCATTAGAAATGCATTGCTAAAACATATCACAAAGACTGTGAACTATATAACACTTAATGGTGGAGTTATACCGTTAAACAGTTTTTCACCATTTTAGTGAGCAGGATTTCTTGGGCGGGTCTAAATCAGAAGCTCGGTGTAGAATAGAGCCACGAGCACTGTCCCTCCGGCGAAACTATAAGAGCTGTGTTGGACTTGAAGCAGCACTGACTGCACAGACTGATCGCGGTGTAACCTCAGTACAGTTAGAGATGCTTTGAATCGCTCTCTTGGTACTTGTCAAACAATGATCGTTCTGCACAGTGCTGCTTCAAGTTAAACACACATAATAATAACTAAAGCGCATAAGCACCAGTGGTACGTCCGTTTAATCATGATTTACGGTCATTTTGCTACAGCTTACAGTTTGCCATCTAGCTATGCATTCGTCACATTACGTGGTTGCAATAATTTACAAAACACCTGAGCTTGGACTCCTTATTTAAATCAATCTGCTTGAGGAAAACAGTTTTGCCGTGAGGGGGCGTGGTTGCAGCACCACGAGCGGACACACCCCCAGCGTTTGAGAACAGAGAGGACGGCTTGTTTTTTCAAAAATTTGTTATCTTATTTTATTGCTTCATGTTTTTTAGCATTGAAGTTTGGCTGGGTGGTAAATAACACATTTTTCTGTGGTGTGACAAACAGAAGGTGAGACAACACATTTAATATTGACGTTACACAGACTTTAACTCCCAATGTATTTTTTTCTAAACTATGGAATTGATTGGCAAACGTTATCCAGTTTTGAAGCAATGTTAGCGGCCAAGTAAAAGCTGCTTTATAGTTAAAACAATTTGCTATACTTTTTGCTTAAAGAAGACAACATAATGTATACTGATGTCATTCAGACCTGAAACATGCATTTAGAAAGTAAACAGGCCCAATTTTGAGGCCTATGTAACATTATAGGTTCTATAGATAAAGCTGCACTATAAAGCAGCCCAAGTCTAAGTTCTGTTTGATTGAGTGCCGGTGTGTTTTTGGCCAGGCAGAGCTTTAACCTTCCTTTGATATGGATAGTAGCCATCAGTCACTGAGCTCTGCGCTGACCTCTGGTGTGAGCTATAGATCCAAAGGCATTACAACTGACTGAGCATGAAGGGGAAGCGGGCGAGAGTTTTAGGGGGCTGCTGGCCAGCTGATACCCCAGATGTGCGGCTCTGTTTGGGGCATGTCTGGCTGTGGAATCATGTTCTTACAATAAGGGCTTACCCTGAACAGACCCTGCTGGTCTGCCGAGCACATGCCAGATTTAATTTGATATTCTCTCCTGATCTGGCTGGATACAAATAAGGGAAAATTTTGAATAGATATGGAAAAACCCTTACCTTTAAAACTAAAATACTTCACAAGGGGCTCTTGTATCCCATACGTCTTCCCAAATTAACATCTACTGTTCATTTACTCAGCAACATGACATTTCCGCAGCTCTGCACTTCTTTTTCCATACACAGCACTTACAAAGATAGTAGAAATGTTAAACAAATACACACAGAAATAAGCTGTGGTGCCTTGTTTATCGCCCACATTTGGCTGAGTTCATGTTAGGTCAATTAGTCTCTTTTTTCCCCTTGTACTTCCCACTTCCTTCTCATCTCTCTTTCCAACCTCTTTCCCCTCAGGTCTCGTAGTGAAGGACACGATGTGTCTCTCTTCTCCGCTTGGCTGGAGCGTTTTCCATGTGCTCAGAAAAGTGGCACTACTACGTCTATCCTTTCCCATAGAAGAACCTAGAAGTCTCTCATCTCCCCGTATGTTTACTTTCCTCTCATTAACACCACTCCCCAGTATAGCAAACCTATACCAAACTCCAAAAATGAGCGCACTTACTATTTCTAGAAAATCCAGCTAAAAAAAGGTATCTCCTCCCAAAGGTTATGTAATTACAAGTACAGAATCGTACATTTTTTCCATTTCAGTTGGAGTTTTTTAAAGCACTCTTTCACTTTTTTTGTTAATACTTTCATTCATGTAGGTCTATTTAAGAAGGGTTTTTTTATGAGGCCTGGTGCTGGATGAAAGATGTGCTCTATACTGTCCTGGAAGTGCCTCAGTTGCTGACAACTGCACACTGAGTAGCAAAAGTGAGTGTGGAGTGCTTCATGCACTAACAGGGGCGTCTGGTCACGATTAAAGCTCATTGGTTTCTGTCAGAGTGTGTGGCTACTCGCCTGTCCTGTGATAGATGAATTAGCGTAACTGAACGAGGCCCTTGGAGAGAGCCTTCCAACTAAAGATGAGATTCACACGGACAATATAATGTAATGTTGGAATTAATTTACAGTGTTGAAATGGGTAATTTCTGTGGCACTGCTGTCTTAAAGAGAAATTGCCAAAACTCATGTCTTCCATCGGTCAGATAAGCAAACTCCTGTCATTGTTTGAGCCAATGTTTTTTTGCTAGAACCCTAACCCTAGCCTTATTTTTAAAGATAGTAATCTATATAGTCTATATTACTACTATATATTAATGTATTACTTTTATACAAGGGTAGGGCCCGCTCTAGTAAAAAAAAAAGGAATATATTTATTTCTTACTAAGCACATTTTAAAACCATTAACATATTTAGTTAGACATTTACTGCTCTAGACATATAAATAGAATTTAGACTGATATATAAACTATAATTAAACTTTATTTGAAGTACTACTTTTGCAAAACACACAGCCTAATTTTATTTTAACTAACCTTTAATAATAATAAGCCTAAAATGTGGTTTAATTACTTTATTTTTTATTATTATGATAATAATTTAGTTGTCACAGCGCAGCATCGGGTGTAGACAAGGTGTTACAATATAGCTGATACAATATTTTTACGGGTCTTACTTCTTGCCTTATCATTCCTCAGACATTTTTCTCTTTTGTTTTTTATCCCTCTGTCACTGGGCTCGGCTGTTCACTGAACGCACTCTCCTCCACATCATTAGTAGACACACCCCTTACTGCTGATTGGCTACAAGTTTGTTTGGGTACTCAGCATTTCTGAAAAATCACTTACCCTGCCTTTAAATACTAAGAGACTAAAGTGTACCAAAAGTATACTTTCAATAGTTCCACTTTAGCACAATCAAATAAACGTCATATACATTTAGCTGTACTTTAACACTATTTTCACAAACTTAATGTGCGTTAAGCAAAAAATTAGCTGTACTAGTTTAGCACATTAAAAGTATAGTTGCAGGGTGTTTTTATTGAGTAGTACACAAATATATAACTATATCTGTAATATGCGTAGCATGAAATAAATGTATTTCAGATACATTTTAGCATTTTTTCACTATAGGCACTATAAGTGACTAGTATAGCACTTTTACAATTTTTTAAATTTATTAGGAAAGAAAAGGGACTGTACATAAATGGCAACAAATTAATGTGTAAAGTTAAAGACTGTCTTCAAACAGGTTTTTCATTTGTCGACCAACAAATAGTCCACCCTAAACTCATACCATTGGTTAAGATTTACATCAAGAAACTGCACACTTTATCTTTCAGAAATTTTAACATAAAACCAATATTAGAATAGAGTGACATAATTTCAAAAGGATTGCAACTTTATTATTTAATATTTATTATTTTCTCTCTTTTTTCATATTTCTTAATAATACTTTCTAAAGATAAATTTTCTTATCTTCATATTTCACTTTCTCTGTTCTCTCCTCCACTGTTCTTACACATAATTCTTACTACTTTCTCTTCTACTCCTTCTGAATTCTCTCCCGACTCTGACAGATAAATAAATACACACATGCACACATACATGGCCGTCACTGTGGATAATGCATGTTACTTTTCTAAAGAGAAGAGATAATGGCTGAAGAAAGAATGTAGAGTGCTTTAGAGTCCTCCTCCCTCTCTCTCTCTCTCCCTCTCTCTCTCTCTCTCTCTCTCTCTCTCTCTCTCTCTCTCCCTCCCTGGCCTCCCCAAGGGGATCGGATGTTCTCAGCAGTTATAAGCAAGCAAAGCTGGCGGCCGGCAGACCGGCTGGCTCCACAGCAGCCTGGGCACAGAGACAATGCCAGACCTTCTGTCATGAGGCTCGCTTTCACTGAGGTCAGCTAAACCAGCCTGTGGGCCATAACACAGACATACACACCCGCAAACACACACACATACTAGTACACAATGACATAAACAGCTTCGCATTTAGCATATTTGAAATGTTAGATTTATTATGTTTTGGATCATTGAGCAGTGGCACTAGTGAATGGCCCAGCAGCATCAACATGTCCCCACTATCTCCCTCAGTTAATCTGATGCTAGACAGACTTTTTTTTAATGAAACAGTGCTGTGTTTTATTTCTGTTTTGCTTTTGAATGATTTTAAGCCCAGTCTTTTCAGACATTTTCTAGTTCAACTAATTGTGTTTATAAAGACATTACTGAAATTTGTCTGCTTTTTTTTTTTTGCTGTTTTTTAATGAAAACTGATACTTGTGAAAGCAGTTCAGGAGGAAACGGCAAAGCGTTTTCAATTTTAAGAATAAATTAAAAAAATATTACAATAATAATGACACTTTCAATGACAGGCAGGTAAATGCAACTTTTAAATCACATGATCATTAAAGTATCTTTAAAACTGCCTCTACCTGTACATACAGTTTTTGAAATGTCATACATTCTTATTACTTCATTACTTCATTCACTCCTTTTTAAACATTAATGTAGGGTCAATTTGGACTCTCTGAAACATATTTAAGGTCAACTCTCTGCCTGTTAGGGTCATATACTGTGTGTAACCTTTTACACAAAATCATACAATCCATCGTTATAAACAGGTACATAATATACATAAACCAGTAATATTTATTAAATATAATATTATCCAAGTTGGAAACATTACGCATGAAATTAAATTACGCATAAAATAAATACAGTAATAATTCAAAGAAAATGTATATGATTTTCAGTCATTACAAAATGGGACTAGAGCCAGTTGTCAGGAAACTGCACAAAAGCACTTTATTCAAACTTCTTTTTAGACCAAAATAATGTTTACTGTAATTTGAGCCATAAGAGACAAGCTATCGAAACCAACAGTGACAGCTCATAATTGATGTGTTATTCAGGAGGGAGGCACATACCATTTGGATCAACTGAAGTGCTGATAGTCAAGTCTTAGTCTGTGTATTTCTTTCTCCATAGATGTCAGTAAAAGCAGCACGGCTCCTGAGCCACACTGTTAAGGAGTTGAACTAGGTAGACAGAATTTGGCCTCCTGGCTTTTTTGGGACAGGCAAATCTGCTCACACTCAGGAGAGAAAGAGTAACTTTTTGGAGAGAGTTATTCCAGCTGAGCTTGCTAGCAAAGATGTCTCGGCTGGTTTTGATTTTACCCATCTGCCACCCCCACCCCCCTAAACCCATAATGCCCTGCCTTTCCCGGCTCCCACACATATGCACTTCTTCTGCCCATCTGAATTCTGACACGCACCACAACAGGTGTTTACACTTCCCTATCTGTCCGCACAGGTCTAATAGTGATTTATACAGGATAAAGGGAAATTAAGCATGAAGGATTACTTTGTGTATGAGATACTCGCAGGACTGGCGGCGTGTGTGGTGTGAGCATGCCAGTGCTGCAGCTCCTGGCACATTTATGTGTGAAGCCATTCAGCTTTTCTGATTGCATGTTTCGTAAATACAGAAAACACTGTTAAATTATGTAATGCCACACATCTCATTGTAGTCAACATTTTACATTATAGATACCATTGCAAGTGAAAAGCATGGACATGCCTATTTATTCTTATTTAATCTCTTTATTCATATTATACAAACTGTATATAAATATTAATGTGTGTGTGTGTGTGTGTGTGTGTGTGTGTGTGTGTATTTGTACATGCAGTAAAAATAAGAATAATCACACAAAAAAGATTTATAGATTCTTACTTTTTTTAGTCCACATAAATTACAAAGTACTCTACAAAAACAAGGTATACATTTATTTAACATAAGATAATTATAATATATATATAAAAACACTTGAAAGTGTACAATGAGATGTGGCTTTCCTCTTTTTTGTTGTTTGACTGAAAATTAAGTAAATAAATATAAATATATATATTATATATATAAATATATATAATATATGTATTTACTTAATAATTTTATATTATTATAAAATAATAATATTATAATAATTTTATATTTTTATATATCTTATATTCTACAAACATTTTTGAATATTTTTAAATAGCAAAAAATATATATTTATTTATTTTTAATTTTTTAATTTTTGGGGGATAAAAAATAGAGAGAGGATGTTCTTTTATAGCATTCCTTCATAGCGGTCACTCAACTATAAACTCTAAATATGCATTTCAACCACTTAATTAATATTTTATTATCTCGAGAAACATAAATTTAGTCAAACCTGCTCAGACTTCTGAAAATGTGCTGTTGATGAAAAATTGACTTTTGCGTTTATGTTAAATTAACAAATACTCAGACTGTTCCCAAGCTCAGCTGCAAAAAAGTGAAAATAAGGCGGAGAAGAGGAACAAAATGTGAATGGAGAGACCTAGAGGAGAGTTAAATCATTGGTTTGTTTCTCGGTGTGACCGAGAGAGCACATCAGCGTGTGATTGAGCAGTCTTTAAAGCATGCCCCAGAGAACGACAGAGAGAAAATAAACTGTTTAGTGTTTCAGTGGAAACTTTTTTCTCCCCCCCCCCCACCACCTCCCCTTCCTCTCCCCCCGTTTCTTTCTGAATGAGAGGCTGAGTAGGAGTGCTGTGGAGTGCTAAGGTCTATCAGAAACATATGTGTGGAGTTCAAGGGCGGTTGGAGGAAGAAAGCGGATAAGCCTCTCAAAATGGTCTACATTCAGTTCGAGTCTCACTCTCAGAGAGGAAAAACAAGTGCTGAAATGGCATCTCCTTGTTCAAATGAAACGAGCGGAATGCTTAAACCAGCTATAACCATAAAACAAAACTTACCCTCACAGCATTTGCAAAAAGAGCTGTATTTTTCCCTCATTCTTTTCTTCACTATGTTCTCTCACAATCTAAGAGTCCCTTGGGCTTCAGTTGCTCATTTGTGGGGTTTTAAGGGCTGAAGTTTGGAAAAAGGATGCGAATGAACATTCACTGCATGCATTCATGTAAGACAAGTGATTTTTCTTTATATATAGTGATGCCTAGAAACTTCAGATCAGTGAAGAGTGCTGAGGTGGCACTCTCTCTCTCTGTCTTGTGTGTTTATTGTGAGTTAGTAGCTAACACACATCACACTGGGGATGTTTCATTACTGATGCATTACCAGAGCTCCCTCTTTTGAAGGAAAGTTTGTCCTCATGGATCCTGCTCGGAAATCAACTTTTAAAGGAGATTTCATCCCCACCTTCTGGTGGTTTAGCACAGTTCATGGAGACCTCTTTTTACGAGAGTAATGTTTTCTGTGTGTTTTCATATAATTTAGAGCCAGTGTAGTTTCTACGGCATAGGTGACATTCCTTAGGTTTTTTTCTTTTTTTCTTTTAGTTTTCGAAAGTAATTAATACTTTTATTCAGCAAGGATTGATCAGAATTGGAAAATGTTAAAAGAAACACACACAAAAAAGAAAGAAGGAAAGACGAAATTATCAAAAATTTGAATATTACAAAATGTCCTACTTAATTAATTGCTTTTCTTTTAAATGTTGTATCCATTAAAGAATCCTTTAAAATAACTGTCATGAAAATGTTTTAATAAACTGTGTTTATTAAAGAGTTAGTTCAACAAAAATGAAAATTCTGCTAATAATACTCACCCTCATGTCATTCCAAACCCATAAGACCTTTCTTCATCTTTAAAACACAAATTAAGATATTTTTGATGATATCAGAGAGCCATCTGTCCCTCCATAGACAGCAATACAACTGAAGTGATCCCAGATCCAGAAATGTGGTAATATTGCTGTTTTACGTCATGGTCATGACTCTCTGAATATCTTCATTTGTGTTCCGAAGATGAACTGAGGTCTTTGGAATGACATGAGGGTGAGTAATTAATGACAGAATTTTCATTTTTGTGTCAACTAACCCTTTAAATAGATTAAAGTAATTACATTTATGCAAACTTTACCTATAGATTCAAAAACGCTATTGGCTGTTCATGTTGTTCATGCACAATTTGTATGTGAATTTCTTGCATCTGTCTTGCAAAGCATTGTGAGGTTTTGGTTTGCCAGTGTGTGTTTGGGACGAGAGCAAGAATGGAAAAATCTGTGGCATTTAGGTAGAGCCGTGTCATAAAGGCTGCGCTAATGAGGCCAGGCTTTTGGAAAGGGGGAAATGGTTTACATATGGAAGCGAGAGCATACAGCCATCACAGCTATGCAGTCTGTGCGTAATGAGACAGAACAAGCTCACACACAAGCTCTCTCTAACTTGTATGCAAAATCTAACAAACAGGAAAAGAGTCAGAAAAGAAGAACGAAAGATAAAGCAGGAGAAAGCCCATTTCTCCTCCTCGGCTTCTCACTCTGTCGCAAGATCTAACACCAGATCGCTATATCCACATACATCACAGTCCAAACCAGCCGAGTTTTACAGGCCTCTTGCTAAAATAAACAGCAGAGTTGCAATAACCAGTTAAAGTGCTCTCAATCTCGAGCTGCTTTCCTCCAGGCACCGTAGGTTGACCTCTGACCCTTACATGCAAACACATATGCTCTCACACACACAAGCTCTCATGTAACTACACGCTCGCAGGCACATATCATGTCAGGAAATACCATTGCTCCGCCAGAGCCGGGAGATGAAGGCAACAGCAAACCGCTCGTAAAGCGGCGAAAAGACGATAACGGTGGTGGGCCGAGCATCAAAAGGTCACTGCCCTCCCTTTCAGCGGGGGAAGAGGAACAAATGCACTCGTAAAAAGTCAATTAACGTACTCCAAGAGCGCCTCCTTGGGCAGCATTAAAAGAAGAAAGTGGATGTAAAAATTAAATAAGCTTAGAAAATCTATATTTTCAAAGCTGCTTGCTTTGTAAATAACTTCTCAGTTAACCAAAGAGGAGATATTATTGATTCAGCAACTAGATTAAACCCATCACTACTAGCAAGAAATAATTAGCCTGCTATACTTTATAGACGCCCAAACTCATTGGAAAATGCGATGGAATGAATGCATAGCAATTTACATCCATTGTGTTTATTAAACCATAAAATAGCATTGGGCTTTTTATTGTTCTAGTATTTTATTACACCGCCTGAAGCTGTAGAAATCAATCAGATTTGGCTCTTTTGTAAAGTAATCAAGTGCTATAATATGGCAGACCAATTTACATATCAATTAATTTTTCGAAAATAATGATTATTGATGCACTGATGCATCAGACAATCTCTAAGCTAGTGAAAGACATCAAATGAGAAGGTGAAAGGGTAGTGATTGCTTAAGGGATTGTTTCAAAATGTTTTTTTATATGCACCGACATTACCATTTAGAAAGGGGCATTTATCAAATTTATCGAATTCAGCAAAGCCGTTTAGAGTCAAATCTAAATCTGCGATGACAGGATATGCAAATAATCAAAAAGTTAGTTAGCAGTTACACATCTTGTTCAATGCATTTGTGGCTCTTTGGTAAAATACTGAAACGCTGAAATGTTGCTGACCAATTTCCATCTCAATTCATTTAAAGAAAATAATGATTAATGATGCACCGCTGCATCAGAATATCTCTCTGAGCCAGCGATGTAGAAAAAAAGCTTACAAAAGACATAAAACAAGAGGGTAAAAGTGTAGCGGTCGCTTAAGGGATTGTTGTTTCTTCTACAATGTTTGTGCACCGACATTACCATTTAGAAAGTTGTTGTTTCCATAATGCGAAATAATGGTTTGGCCTTGCCTTGCCGTTTGGAGTCAGATCTAAACCTGTGATGACAGGCTATGTGCGAAATAATGGAATAGTTAGTCAAAAGCAGGCCGCAATTACACAATCTGTGCTGTTATGAGGGGAAAGAAAATTGTTATTATGGCCCTCTGGCAACTATGAGCCATGAAGAAGCTCTGCATACCCCAGAGACATTAGTCACCACACGAGGAGACATCCCAAGCCACTGCCCCTCCAAAATAACCATGTTTTAATGTTCATGAGGAATGCTTAATTATCCGTAAATGGCAATTTACAAGTGTCTTGCTGTAAGGCACAGCCACTTCAGTAAAGCGACAGGCCCTAATTTAATGGAAAAAAGCATTACTGGGTGTGCAGTGGAATTATCCACAGCATTACCCCCATTTCATAACCCACTTTAACGTTGACAATTTCATGCATATGGAAACAGTGGCTCCTAGCATGGGGCGATAAGGGGGTGGGGGGTTGATTGCACTAAAAGCAATTTCACAATGATTAGGTTAGTTGGGTAATTTTGTGTCAGCATACGTGTCTTATTGCATCACAGTGTTTGAAATTTTCAAAGGCTTAGTGATGGTAAATGTCATTGACGCCCATAAGTCTCTCGTCTCGCCTGAAGGTGAATGCACTGTCATGTGCTCATTTACCATAAAGCGTAAGCCGATGCACGCATTTACACGATTCCTACCCGTCCGACTGCTTCTCCTGGGATATTACAGTGTGAAAGGGGTCTGTTCTGGAGATGGATAGACATGATCATTGACAATTAATATCTGAAGAGTGGTGTTAGGTTTAAAATGTCCCCAGAGAGAGGCACACTGGCTCTTGAATTAAATGAGGTTCAGCACATGAGCTTTAGAAACACTGTGTAAAAGTAGATCATGGGTTGCTTAGCTAGAAGGGTATATTTTCCTACTAGCGTGATTGAAAATAGCATTCGCCTCATAGTCAAAGGAAATAGAAGGCTGAGCTGTCGGTAGGGCTTCAGTTAATGATTATATTCAGTTAATGACTGAAAAAAATCATTCCAGAGTTAAAAAGCTCAGCTCTGGAATGTACCGATTGGTTGGCTGTGAAGGTAATGGGTTAATAATCTGTTAAATGCTTGGAGAATCGTGGTGTATAGAGTCAGGGTGTTTTTGTGTAAAACAGGCAGCTTATGCAGGCCTAGTGTGGTGCGATCGTTTATACTCATAATTATCATTTGTTCGTCGCCTAAAAGTTTGATTAGACACAGTTTATAGTTACGTTTCAGATTGACATTTATAAATGTTCACAAGCTGACAGGAACATTTAAAAATGTTTTCTAAAAAATGATCTTATATGCATATCAAAACTACTTTTATTTTATCAAACATAAAGTAAAACAGTAGTATAATAAAATATAATTGTAAATGAAAAAAAAAAATTTCCTTTGATGGAAAGCTAAATAACTTCATGATCCTTTTAGAATCATTCTAATATGCAGATTTCGGTGCTCAAGAAACATTATTGGCAATTTGCTAACTATTTATTTAAAAAAGAAATTATTTGTAACATTATAAATGTATCTGTCCCTTTTGCTCAATTAAATGCAACCTTGCTGAATAAAATGTTTTATTTATTTTCAAAATTAAATAAATAACTTGCTGACAGTTAACTTCTTTTGACAGTAATTTAGAGACAGTATTGTCTGTAAATTAAATAATAAAAACAACAATGCCACTTTATAAACAATTCAAAATTGCAAAATTATAATTATAATAATATGCTTATTGTGGAAAAACTGAATTAAAGATAAATATTGCAGTATTTTAATTGACCACTAGGTGGAGATATATTGCTATTTTTAAAGGTATAGCTCTTCGTCACTCTCGCTTTGCAACACGATGCTATTCCTCAAGGTACAAATGTTTTACATAATGGAGTATTAGTCGTTACAGTTTCTATTTACATTTTTTGCGAAATATGTAACATGTTCAGTGCTTTTAATTGATCACAGTTTGTAAAAACATCACTGTAAAATATCTCATTTAAATTAGAAATATATAATTTCTCTTTTGCCTACAATGGTAATGGTGTAGCAGAAAAAAAAAGAAATATATATATATATATATATATATATATATATAT
>JAUMHP010000073.1:11545754-11566519 GCA_032361065.1 Enteromius trimaculatus | reverse complement strand
GGTGACGCAAGGAAAAAAAAAAAAAATATATATATATATATATATATATATATATTAGTAATCACAAAAAAAATTGGTAGTAAATTCTAAAAATGACTAAAATCAGGTTACCATTGACTTATAAGTCTAGTTGATGCAAAGTCAGACAGAAGGAATTTTACAGGCCTTATCTATGAGGAAAGAAATTTTTTTTTGAAATATTTGGGACTACAGACAATGTGGACGGGAGTGTTTATAATGGAGGAGTGTGTCTGAGGGGTTTATTATGAGGTCAGGGGGGAATGAAACGGGACGGGGGTTGCTGCCCCAGATTTTGTTTGGTGCAACTGATGCATACGGTCTGTAGTTAGAAGTTTAAGATGGCTTACCAGTCAAAGATCTGTGCAATTAATACTTGTATATCCTACAGTCTTTTTTTCAGTAAGCACAAAATATGCTACATGTTTCTTTGGTAATATATTAAACAGGATCCTTTACTAATTGTTTCTGAGGTAAATACGTCTGTGGATGGCGGTCATGTTAAAACCTCTAATCTCAACGTTCGCAGTAAAGCACACAATCACTTTTAGGTTTCCATCAGTGTTATTATGTTTTATTGTGGTTACACAAAAGCCCTACAATCCTTTGCCCCCCCCCTATTCACACCATTGTGTAAAGTCCAGCTGATCCTCCCACTCCCCCTCAAATCCAGACTGCTTCCCATGTACTCAGTGTGGAGTCCGGCACAATGCCATTGTTATCCATCGGATTGTCTGCGGTCATTACTCACTCGGCCATCCACTCTGCCTTTTGTCCACAGATATCTTTCTCTCTGGCCGTGGACATGAGACTCTGCTGCTTTCCTATCATGCTCGGCCTCGGCCCATCTGCCCCAAACTCACACACACACACACACTGACACTCTGTCCACGCTTCATACCAGCTGTCCCGGTGATGTCCCTGGGGTGGAAACAGGTGCTGGGCTTGTGCGGGCCGAAGCAGACGGCACATGGTAGCACACGCTGCCTCTTCACCCTTCCCAAAAACACATGAATTTGATGTTACCACGATCAGTTTTGTGCATCATGGATTCCAACATTGATAATAATAAGAAATTTTTCTAGAGCCCCAGTCAAGCATATTAGAGTTATTTCGGAAAGATTGTGTGACATATTTAAATTACAACTAAATACATTTTTATTTAAAATTTTAATAATATTTAATCTACCATTAAGGTAACTTTAAACCTTTACTTTTTAGGTGAACTGTTCAAAAATGATTATTTGTTTGATACTCAGCCGAACAGCATTTGTAGCGTAACGTCAAATAACTTTGATTGTCCTTTGTTTTCTTACAATGAGGGCAGACTAAATCAGAAATCAGACTAATTTTTTGAGGATTATAGATAGAGATGTTATGTATACAATTTTTAAAACCACTTTTATTAAATCGTCTGTGTTATTTGAGTTATATGATGCATTTTATTTGGTCATTTTTGGATTTCAGACTTTATGTCGTCTTGGCATTGAAGGTGTAAAATTGGATATAACATTAAAGGTCAGTAATGATTTATTCATATAAAAATAATATTGTTTACATTTTATGGCTACTTGTGAATAATTTGACATCAAAATTTCTCATTAGGCATGCTTGAAGAGGAATGAAACCATGCCAGAGCCCAGCATGAAATTATTACATGGTGTTCATTGATGGTAAGATAAAAATAGATAAAAGGAAAAGGGGACTATCAGTGTGGGCCTCTGGGTAGAGTTATTTATATCATAAGCACAAATCCGTCCAGGGGGAGGGAGTGGTATTCAGTACATATGAATAACAGCCCCACAAACAGATCAGAATACCCACACACAAGTCACCTTAACAATTTCCACAAGATGCATTGAAGGGGAAATTAAATCACTTTTATTGGTGGGGGATCAAAGGGCTAGTCTGACAGGGGTCCTCTATTTTAGGACTTTACATTGTGGGTTGTAAAAAACAAAAAAAGGAATGTGTCAACACTTCACATGCTGGGGCAGCCAACCAGCCAGTTCTCTTTACTATGTGAGGTTCCACGTCACTCTCACAAGACGTGACTTTAGAAATGAGTCAGAATTTTTTTTGGGTGTCACTGGGTGATAAGGCAGTGTTTTCAGGGAATTTGGTCTTGCTTAATATTTGGTTTAATGCTGAGAGAATCATGGAACACTCTGTTACCGAGACTTGGTTTATTGAAACAGGTGTTATGATAAAATGTGTTATATATTTGTTATCCGTTTTGAGCAACTGAGTCAACCGAATGCATGAAGTCTCAGTTAATGTATCATAGAGGAGAGTGTCTGACAGAGATGGATTTCTGTGGACCCGGAGCCCTTGTACTCCCTCCAGCTGGCTTGAATTGACGGCCTTCTCCTGAATGAACATGAACTGATTTGAGACATTCCCAGTATGTGCTTGCAGAGGGCAAGCCTCAACAGGCCTGAATATGTATGCAAGTACACACAGGCTGTCTCAGCCCCTGCCCCCTCCCACCACCGTCTGGAGTCTACAACCATTGTACACTATTTCAGCCATGCAAGGCTTCAGGTCCAAATAATGCTGTGTATCTCAAAATACTCTGACATCTTTTTAGCATCCCTTCAGTTTGATTTGTGTTACAACTTATATAAGCAGGTTTACAGAACGTTTATGAAATTACAGCAAATCTGAGGCATGTTGCTTAAATAACAGTAAATGCATCAACAAAATAAGGACACCGTTTTTTAGTTGAATCTAAATAAAATGAATCATAAAATGAAGATTATTAAAAAACAAGCTCGAACATTATTTGGTGTTAGGTATGTTTGAAGAATAATATTTCATCACACACACTAAACATTTTTCTTTAAGTAATTATATAATATACAAATAACTTAAATATGTTAAATATCAATACTTATATGATCATTCATTTGTTTGTTTGGAAAATAGGATATATTTTAGTGTATTTCAGAATATATAACTTTAAAACTGACAATTTTTTTTATTATTTTCCAAATAAGACTAAATAGGCAAATAATCATAATAATTAGTTAAAAATTACAGTAGAAGCAGTTATAATATCATACCATTTTAAACAAGAAAATATATCTTATTTTTTTAAATAAATGTGTTGAACACATAGGATGTGATGTAATATAATTTTTTAAATTAATTTTAAAATGACACTAAAAAGTATTATATTGGAAATTAATATATATGGATATATTGGATATTAATGTTTTTATTTCTAAAATCAAGGAATCTCTAAAAGAATAAATTATAGTATACAATGTGCATGTAATTACAAAAGTATGTTAAAACTGACAGTGGTAATATAATGCAATTTTATAAGTAGAATAGGATACAATAGAATATTTATATATATGTTTTTCTAACGTGTCAAGCACATTTAGGATGTGCTAATATATTTGTTTCATAATTTTAAAATGGACTCTGAAAGTATTACGTCTCATTTTGCTTAATAAATGAATGGATGGATTGGATATGGATGTTTTATGTCTAAAATCTAAACTAAAGAGTAGGAGTATGTAGGAGGAGGAGGGGCGGGTCCAGACAGCGCTGCGTCTCTGAAGTTCATCTGTGTGCGGTTCATTTTCCACAGACCTGAGGGGCTCACCAGCATCCGTCAATCTGACTCTATGGGCATAAACTTTCTGTTCGTTTTCATCTGGCCGTTTCACAGGTCCATCGACGCTACGTATTTAAAAGCATAGGACTTTGTACTTCACTGACAAGGAATATATTTGGAGCTGTTGCTGATTTACTAAAGATGTCTATTTTACCTTTCACGCCTCCGATCGTGAAGAGACTGTTGGGATGGAAGAAGGGCGAGCAGAACGGACAGGATGAGAAATGGTGTGAAAAGGCAGTGAAGAGTCTGGTGAAGAAGTTGAAGAAGACAGGACAGCTGGAGGAGTTGGAGAAGGCCATCACCACCCAGAATATCAACACCAAATGCATCACTATACCGAGGTAACGTTACATATACTGTAGGGTGTGCCTTAAAACATCATGAGCTGCTTACCTAGATGGTATTTTGGGCGTCATATGTTCGTTTTGAAAGCAAATTCGGTTCACAAGCAAGGTGTCTCGGTGGCTTTTTGAGACACATCCATATACAACCAACAACTATGAAGCTAACGCTGCTAACTAGCGAAAGTCAGCGGATATTGTTATTTAAACAAGCTTTTTTGGCTGGTTAAATTGTTAATGTGTTTTCGAGTACTCTGTCAGCTGTTTAAGTGTTTAATTAGTCAGTAAACCGTTTAATGTTTTTGACAGTTGCACTTAAGTGCGCGCTTAAGTTGACTAACGTTAACGTTAGCTTGCTAAATTATTAGCAGTTATTGCTGTGCATTGTTGCTTTCAGTGTCACGCCTAGATTCCTACAGTATCTAGAGAATAAAAAAATGTTGTTATTATTATTATTTCTGATAAACTGTCTCGGTTGTCACAACAGTTGTCAGCTAAGTTAGCCGGACTGTGTCTACTGTTGGTATGGTGAAAAACACTCGTTACTTTTAACTGTTGAGTTGGTTTTGAAAGCTTATATAACGTTAGATGACCATAAACTTCGCCCATCTATATTCATAACAGACAGACAGTTTAAACGTCTGCGATAAAGTTAAATGTCCAGGCTTGTATACGTGAATAAAGTGCCAAACACCACTGTGTGCCAAGCTAAGCTGTTATATAACAGTCTGTGATATCTGGGGCAGGCTGGGGCTGTTTTGACTAATGTAAATTTTGATAGCTGGAATTGCGCATTATTTACAGTTTACAGATTACAAACCTTATAAGTAACGTTATATGTCGTGAATTTCTCGGGAATGTTAGAGTAACACCATTTAGTAAATGGTGTTTAGTTAGGTTAAATCTAAACAAATCATTGCAACTAGTGGATGCGATGGCTATGTAAAATGCAATTTTACAGATATTGGGTGAATCACATGCTGTTTTGTGAATTGTAGTAGTGTTATTCCATTTGTGAATGGGCATACTTGTGCCCTAGATGGTGGTGGTGATGGAGGAGGGTAAATCTTGTTATATCATAACTACTGTGGTAGTTATATCCAATTGTACTCAGGACATTTTGTCATGGGTAAAAGGATTTGGAGAATTAGTAGCCCTACAGCCTTTGTGGCTTTGTGGACAGCGATATGCATATTTTTACATGTTAATATCAAGTATTATATACAGAATACTTGCATTTTTAGTGAATCGTTTTGATTTATTAATGGCAAAATAAATGCGAAGAATTTCATTGAGTTTCCTAAACATGGAATGAAGCACAATAATAGAAGGGATCCAAAATAATAATAGAAAGTACATTGTGATTATTTTTTCCAGCATTACTAATAATGTATATAACATATCAAGTCAAGTCAAGTCAAGTCAAGTCAAGTCACTTTATTACAACATATAATAATGATATAAACATTTGTCCATGTTCAAACAGATAAATAGGTGAGGATAAGGTCACTCTCAGTGGGAATCCCCTGGTGACTAACATAGTGTTAAAAAATAGCTGTGATATCAGCAAGCGGCATTTGAGCATAGGGTTACATACTTCAGCACATAAGTGCATACCTTACCATCTGTGATACCTTATATACCTTACATCTATGAGTGGAAGATTTAGTCTATGAAAAATCTGTATCAGTTTGTGTCTTTTCTCATCTTCCAGCTGTTTTCCATATTTATAGATTTTATTATGGCAGCTCATCTGGAATTGTATAATCGTATCACCGTGCTTGCTTACCACTAGTATTCCATTGGGATCCCTTCTTCTTAGCTTGTTCTCCATTTTGCTACTTGTTCTCTTGTTAAAGGATTAGTTCACCCAAGATGTACTATTTCTCCTCCGATTCAAGACATTTCGGCTTTACCTCACTTTCTCATCAGTGGATCCTCTACAGTGAATGGGTGCTGTTAGAGTTCAAACAGCTGATTAAAAACATCACAAGTAATACATGACTCAAGTCCATCAGTTAACATCTCGTGCCCATCTTGTGACAAAGCACATTAACTTTAAACCATAGCCACTATTTGCAAAAATGCTAGTCCATTATCCATAATGACTCCTCACTTGTATATTTGTGCATATTTCTTTCCTCATTCACATGACATGACCTCTTCACTGGAAAAAGCAACGCTAACCCTACTCTAATTTTGCTAGAAGCAACAGTTTGAAGTATTAATGATGGATTCATTTATTGAAGACATGCAGCTTTTGACTTCACGAGTCAGCTGGAATCACCCATTCACTGTAGAGGATGCAAGCGATGGTAGTGATACATTTCTCCAGTTGTGTAACAATGAAGAAACCTACATCTTGGATGGCCTGAAGATACATCTTCAGCACAATTAGCTAAAAATATTCACAATTAGACAATGGCAAAAAAAAGTGCACCTAGAGATTTTTTTTCAAATTGAGAGAATTGTTGAGACCGCAACCGAGTAGATCTTGCAAGTCACCGCTATCTCGGCTAATTGTTATGTGTGCGCTATGTGCATTGTCAGTATCCTGAGCTAGTTTAATCATAAAAGTGTGACAGGATCATACCATGCCTGACATATTGTGTTTTGGCGTTCTACAGTTTGACCGCATCCATCCTGTCCCTTTTAAAGAAGCTTTCACACAGGAAATTAATGTTTATGCTTCTTTGCTGCAACTCTTGTCTTCACCGCTCTGTCAAGCAACCCTTTTTGTGTTCAAATCTGTATATAGTAAGCTAATCCCCACAAAACGTTGTTCACACACTTGCACACGTACAGATTTTCTCAGTACTTTAAACACAGCTGAAAGTGTGTTTATTCAAAGATCAAGAATGCAGTGCAAGGTCTGGAGGAGGGTGTGGGTTGTTCCCTGGATTGTGGTTGAGTGTAAAAGGTTGGCGTTAGGTGGGTTTGAATGCACTCGATGCTGTCATACAGTCTGTGAGGTCTTCTCTGCTTTAGTGGCTATCTGGGTGGCAAGGGGAAGACTACACATGTGTGCAACAGAACAAGAGCAGGAAATCACCACCTGCTCACAGAGGCTCTGAGGTTATGCTACTTCCTGCTCCGCTCGCTTATTCAAACAGATATTCTGAAAGCCTCTAACCAAAGTGAGACATGCTAACTGCTGAAAATGTCTGTGTGAAATGTGTGAAATTATGATCTTATAGTAATAATTTAGCACAGTGACAATTATGGAACAATTTCCCTAAATGGATTAGTCAATGTCACAAAACATTCAGTGGCAAAACTGGTTAGAATTGAGGTCAGGGGCCTTTTAAGGGGGCTTGATGATGACTAATGGATTTAGTGTGACTCTACAGATGCGGATTGAGTGAGATATGTGGGAGAGTAGACAACAAACACTGCTGCTTGAAGAGGAAAGCTGAGGTTATTGGTGAGCCACACGCACACGTCTTCCCTCCTCAGCTCTCTCTGGCATCCTTTTTATTTAATTTTTTGTTTGTTTTGTTGATTTCTGGTTTCGGTCATGTTGTTATGCGAGTGTTGATTTTAGCAAGGCAGTGTGTGTGTATAGGAGGGGGTGGGATAGAAAGACGGCTGCTCTTGGCTTTGACAGAAGGGTGAATGAGTTCTGCTGTGTGTGACTTTCAGGTCAGTCTAGGGGTCAGTTTGACTTGAACAGAAGGAATTGAAATGGTGGGTCTGTTTTCAGCTGAACTGTGACTGTGGGAGACTCCAGGACTTTGCTTTGTCTACGCAAACTGATTCAGACAATGGGATAGTCTGTCTTCTCTTTGTCAGGTTGCAAACTCACAGAAGGTCTGGTCAACAGCTTTTTGTGTCTTGTCCGATGGTGGATTGAACACATATACAATTGGCTAACTTAATTATTAAAATGCTATTATGGTGTTGATCTTGAAAGATCAAATTTAAGAAATGGTTCACCGAAAACCCTATTTTATTTTAAGGCTGTTATTTATTATTTAATTTTTGTGGCACACAAGAAGAGAATTTTTATAGAAACATCAATTTTAAGATTTTCAGGAAATAAATGTTCAGAATTAATTTTATGATGTTTGAATATTATTAAGTCTTATATTATTTCTTCTGTATATCTCATATATTTTGTTACGATACATTTCTCAACTTGTTTTCTAGAAATAGGCATCCACTATTATAAAACCCATTTCAGCCAATAACTACTTTTTAAGTGTTATTAATTATATAATTTCCAAACATATTACATAAAAGATGATGTAGGCAGTGCATAAATTTCTGGGTAATTTTTTCTGTTCTGTCTGGCGAAATGCAGATGTCATCTGTTCCTAGTGGATATTTCTAGTGCATAATGCTGGCATTCATACTGCTGGTGCATAGCTGAATGAATAGGTAAACATTAGACTGGAAAAGTGTTCAGTCGCTCGTCTAAGTCTGCTGTCTGCTCTGCCTTGCCGTCTTTCCCCTCCTGAACTCAAGCCTGGTATTTCCTCTAAATTCCCTCACTCGCTTTCTGTTCATCTTGTGTCAGTCCCCTGAGTCTTAGCATTTTAAAGAATTAGGATTATCCCAGTGTAGGGTGAAAATGCATTAATGCGTTGAAATTCATTAGCAATGGCTGTCATGACGCATAGACCACAATACCATGAAGATGATTCATGTTTTTTCTGTGGCTTTCTCTGCTCACAGCCGGTGACCTCTCCCCCGTATGAAAATGAGGCCTGGTTCACTTTCCACTAAATGAGGTTCTTGCATCATTTGAATATCCCCACTTCTGCGAAAAATGAATGGTTGACCCAGTGCAAGCCTATTAAAAGACTTACAGGGCTAGATTTATTGGGCTTTCAGGTTAATAACATTGTACATGAGTGCAATCAGGTACATTATGTTTTACAAATCTGCAGCAGTTTAATATAGTATTATAACTTTTGTTAATAGAATTTGATATGAATTGAATTGAACTGAAAAATGTTTGTATGTCATGTTTGTGTTTCACAAAAAAAAAACTTTTAACCATTAATTTACTACTTTAGTAATACTTAGAAAACAGATGCAATAAAAATATCTCTAGAATATGTATATTTTATTGGACTGGTTGTTTCATTGTCTCCTTAAACGGTTTGTGCAGGTCTCTGGATGGCCGTCTGCAAGTATCTCACAGAAAAGGCCTTCCCCATGTGATCTACTGCCGGCTGTGGCGCTGGCCTGACCTGCAGTCCCACCACGAGCTGCGTGCCATAGACCTGTGCGAATTTGCCTTCCATATGAAGAAGGACGAGGTGTGTGTGAACCCTTATCACTACCAGCGTATAGAGACACCAGGTAAGCCGCACAGGTGTTTTACCTCTAGTCATTGCTTCCATAATCACTTTTATGTATGAAACTAATTTGATTGATTTTTGGAGGGAAAACTAACTTTTTTTCTCGTGTGCATGTGTTCAGTTTTGCCTCCAGTCCTGGTTCCTCGGCATGCTGACATCCCCACAGACTTCCCTCCACTGGATGATTTCATCCCTGAGAACACCATATTCCCAGCGGACATTGAGCCTCCGAGCAACTATATACCGGGTGAAAACATGTTTTCTGTTTTCTCTCTGAAAATCACACATTAACTTTCACCCAGACATGCCCTCAGGACTACACAACAGGCATTGCTCGCTCTAACACACACTCGCATGCTAGTTTACAGACAAACATCTGCTTGTGTTTATTTTGTCATGTCTCAGTTCGTTTTAGCTGTTTTGTCCAAATCAGAGTGTTTAGTCTGGCATCTTAACAAAGTTGATAAAGCGAATAAGACGAGAAGAGATCAAAGTGCTGATCTCATGACCGGTAACATCAAACTGAGACTTAACACTGTTGGTGTTAAAAGCGTTGCACATGATTTGAGTAAAAGAATTCCTCTTTTCAGGTAGTCCTTCTCACTATACAACACATTTACAGTGTGACATTTGAGTAAATTGCTTCAGAAATCCAAGCACATAATATAAAGCAAGTTTTAACTCCTTCAATTACTAATTCTGTGACTAGTAGGGTTGGATCTAGATTGTGATTTTTATATTGTGACAACGATATAAAGTTTACATTTTTAAAAAGATTTTTACATTTTTAAGAGATCTTGCTATATTGTTTTTTTTTTTTTTGTGGCATGAAAACTCATCAGCTTAGCACTACTTAAAGTTATTGAAACATTAGTGAGATAAAGAAATATGCATGAATCAAAAAATAAAAAGCATAACAGTAAAATATAGTCATTAAGTGAAAAATTGCACATCTAAAGGAAATCAGACAGCATGAGCTCACAAATTCATCTCGCTTTCATGTGTTATTGTGCTTGAATGGTCAGATACACAATTGTCAAAATGCACAATGTGTCGAATGTTTACAGTCAGTTATGTCATAAGTGATTGTATATAGTTGACAGAACACCAGATGCGTATATTGGATCCATTCATAATTTCTTAAAGTGACAGCAGCATAATAAACCTGCTGCTGTCGTTTATGTTAATCAAAAGACAAAGTCACTCGGTGGTCTTGATTCACTTCTTTATCTTAAATAATTCATATTCGATTAATACAGTGTACAGTGGATTATTTAAAACAATCTTTTTTTAAATTAATCTTTGTTCTATTGTATTTGTCTTATTGTTTGGAATTTGCAAACTTTAGTTTTTTTTAATTCTTATACTCATACTCCTCTAGTTTGTTCAGCATGGTTTTGGTGTCAATATGATACAAATCAATAAAGGCTACTATATTAATAAATGGCCAACACATCAAACAACTAATAATCTTTAATATGTGTTCAGCAGGGAGACAAAAATCTGTCCTGTGTGATTCATAATAATAAACTTGTGGTTTATGTTTCAGAGACCCCTCCTCCAGGCTACCTGAGTGAGGATGGGGAAACCAGTGACCACTACATGAACCACAGCATGGACACCGGTAAGAGCCCTGAGATCACAAACAAGTTGTTGCTATTAGATTCCTAATTTGTTTGTACTTACCAAACTCTATTTTTTTAGGCTCCCCAAACCTTTCACCCAACCCCGTCTCTCCTGCCAACAGCAACCTAGGTAAGAACACACAAGATCCCAGATTGTCTAAGGGGCATAGACACCAAATCTTTTTACACATCTACTCATTTTTTATTATTTTTCTAACATGTGGAAAATTATTTAACAAAAACAAAAAAAAAACTAAGTTAAATAAAATCTTATTAAGTTATCCAATATTTAAAATGTTTTGAAGTCACCACCTTTTGCTTAGTTTCTTTCATGAAACAGTCATCACTAAAAGTGTGATGGGAATCATGTCTGATTTCTGTAAGTACTCCACCCCGCTGTGATTTTAATCTGGCTGGATTATCTCTGATATACTATCTCCATAATGTTAGTCTGCCTGCCTGGTCCTGCGTGAGATGATTTTGTGGGAACGGAAGTGTGCCTTAGTAAGCCCAGGAGAAAACACTAGGATGAGTCACTGCCAGTAAAACACATGAGCAATGCCACCAGCATCCTGTATTATCCTAAATAAATGTGTTTTTACCTTATTATAATAACTACCCATTAAGCCTAAGATAATTGCAGATCTTTATAGTCTAAAACGATATATGTATCCTATAAATGTAACTGTATACATTTTATATAAATAAGGCTAATATCTAGTTATTTAAATGACTAAATAGGCTAAATAACACTAATTTTGAAAAATTTGATCTAAGCCACTAGTCAACCCGTTGCTGAATCGAGGTAAGTTTGTTCTTTCTCGTGTCACTAAAGCATGTGTGTGGTTAGTGAACCCCAGTCCCAGGCTTTGCCTCTTAGCTGTATAAGAGGAAACCTCATATAAAAGGGTCTTTTGTTTCTGTCCTCTCAGTCAGCCCAGGGTAATGTAATAATAATAATATCCTGTCGCTGGGTTGTTCTATCTCTGCAAAGACACCAGGAGGCCCTGCAGTAAAAATAACAAATAACCAATTTCACATGGACTGCCTGCTGTTTTCAAAGGGCCACATTCTGTCACAATGTGACACTGATTTTTACACCAGAATCCAAAGTCCAGAGCTTTTCCTGTTCTTTCACACTTCATCTTTGTTTTGCAACTCTGATCCTTTTCTCATGCTCATTTATGTGTACGTGTGTTTGTGCGCGCGTGTGTGTGTGTGTTAGATCTGCAGCCAGTAACATATTGTGAATCCGCATTTTGGTGCTCGATTTCCTACTACGAGCTGAATCAGCGTGTGGGCGAGACTTTCCACGCCTCCCAACCGTCTCTGACCGTAGATGGCTTTACGGACCCCTCTAACGCAGAGCGCTTCTGCCTGGGCCTGCTGTCCAACGTCAACCGCAATGCAGCCGTGGAGCTGACACGCAGACACATCGGTACATTCAGCTCACATTTATAAACAAAACTGTAATGGAAGATATTGGAATCAGAATTTGTGAAATAAACTGAATCTGTTTAACCTCATAACCTTTCCACAGGCCGAGGTGTGCGTTTGTATTACATCGGAGGTGAGGTGTTTGCTGAGTGCCTGAGCGACAGTGCTATTTTCGTCCAGAGTCCCAACTGTAACCAGCGGTATGGCTGGCACCCCGCCACAGTATGTAAGATTCCTCCAGGTGAGTCAGCCCGTCTGTGGACTTATTGGATGAATGTGCAGCTGTGTATATACATCCTGTGAGTCACTTAAACATGTTCTAGTGTCAGACTTCTTCATACCGCCTCATAGAAGCACTCAAGCATATATATGTTTGTGTTTGCCTCAGGCTGTAATCTGAAGATCTTCAATAATCAGGAATTTGCAGCTCTGCTGGCCCAATCAGTGAATCAGGGATTTGAGGCTGTTTACCAGCTCACCCGTATGTGTACCATTCGCATGAGTTTCGTCAAAGGCTGGGGGGCAGAATACAGGTAAGCCAATCAAAGCACATTACCATTCAAAAGCTTAGGATCCTTTTTTCTTTTTTTTTGCAAAACTAATACATTAACACTTTATTTTAAGGTGTCTTAGTTATATGTTACATGTACTCACAATAATAAGAATAAATTATGCATAATTGCATGCTTGTAACGTTAAGACAGACCCTAATCCTAACCATATAGTAAGAAGTAAATGTGGGTAATTAATAGTAATAAAGTGTGATGTTTAATATTCTGCAAGAAATAACTTATATTTCTATTGTAGGTTATATTCTATCCTGCAGTAATTCACTTATTACAGAAAGCACTTGCACTATTATTGTCCAAAATTTGGGATCAGTAAGATTTTTTTTTTTCTTTTTGAAAGAAATTAATACTATTATTTTACTGATATTCTTTTGTATAATAGTTCATAATATTTAGTTTTTAGTAGCTAGTTTTTGTTATTTAATTTTAGTTATAGTTTTTGGGGTCAGTTTGTGATCAAGATTTTTCATATATTTTTGGAAAGGAAGAGAAAACGTCTTTTATTCAGCAAGGACACATTTAATTGATTAAATGACGTATGAAATATGGTGTTATTCATCCAAAAAAAAAAATTATGACCGTCAAGGGTTTCCACATGTCCTGAAAGACCTGGAAAATTGATGACTAATTTCCCAGTCCTGGAAAATGAGAGAAAATGTAAAATGTTCTAAAAAATCTTGTTGTCCTGGGGAAAAAAAAAGTATTTGTGTTTTCCTTTAGCCGACTATGAGCCATAAAAAAAAACTATCAGCATATTAGAATGATTTCTGAAGGATGATGTGACACTTAGCACCGGAATAAATGCGAATATTCATCTTTTGAATTACATTTTCAAATATATTACAGTAGAAAAAAGTTATTTTACATTGTAATAATATTTGACTTAATTCTACCATTAAAATCTCAACTAGCTTAAGGAAAGGCACAACCTGCTTTTCTAAATCTGTTCATGGAGTGCTCTGTACTCATAAATGCTGAGGATTGGATTAAATGGCATTTAATCACTTCTCATTTCTGTGACAGTAGAACGGTTGATTATGTAAATGGATATTCCTGGCTGGTCCGTAGTTTGTTAAAAATGCTCGGCAGGGATGGAAGCACATTAGTGACCCAGATTCTCCTTCCTGCAGGCGGCAGACAGTAACCAGCACCCCCTGCTGGATAGAGCTGCATCTCAACGGCCCGCTGCAGTGGCTGGACAAGGTGCTCACTCAGATGGGCTCTCCGAACCTCCGTTGCTCCAGCGTGTCATAGGACAAACCCTGATGTAACCATACCCTTCTAATAACATCCTCGATTGCTGCTGAAAGCCAAGCAAACAAACAGAGCGAAGGACAGGGGGAGACAAACACCTGCTGGACTCCTCGAGAATGTCACTTTATCATTTACAGATCCTAATATTTTGCTGGGGGCAAAAATAGACACATACAGTTGAAGCACTTTGAAACAATGGCACTCAAGGAGCATGGATGATATTTCCTCTGTGCGTTGAGTTTAAAATGAGGCATTTTCCTCATTGCGAATTGAAAATGTGATAATGAAATCTTGCTTTTGTTTTGATCAAGAAGTGTACCGCGCATTTATTTGATCTGAAGGTATTAGTATATTAGGCTCGGAATATGATTGCTTAAAATCATAAACATCCTCACAGGGAGCCTCAAAGAGTGCTTTGTTTCCACCACCTTCAGTGAAGGGGTCTTGTGTGAACATATACAGTATGTTAGCCTGAAGCTAGTGCTTCGGGGAGCTGTTTGTGTGTAAGGAAATTGCACTGCGCTGGACAGGTCAATATCCAATGAGATTGCCTTGGGTCTCATATGCACGGTCGACCAGGTTTGTATACAGTGTGTAGAGTTATGACAGAGGTACTTAGCCTTGATTATGAAAAGCACTTGTTTTGAAAAGCATCCAGTGATGGCGAGAACAAGGAGATAGCATTGGAAATTTGTCAGTGACAAATGCTAGTAGCTAATAGTGCCATTTTATTTCTTGAACTTGATGGTTACTGTTTGAATTATGCTCTGCAAATACATTTTGTATTAAGTATTTTTGCATTATAAACTGAACAGAGATTTGCGAAAGTATATTTTTACTGCTGCCATAGGATATTGTAATTAAGAGCTTTGTCATGTTACCCATAGATGCAACAAAAAAATGGTCACATTAGCAAAACTTCAGAGATTTTTACTGTCTTTTGTCAACAATGTTGTGATATATATATATATATATATATATATATATATATATAGCACCAGTCTCTCGCGTGATTGCACAGACTCCTATCGAATGACTGGATTTTCCCTGTGAAAATTCACAGAACCATTAATGTGACCTCACCATTAGTCATCGCTTTTTTTCTTTTCAGCAATCACTTGATTTCATTGTTCTTTTGTTGATTTTGTTCTGCGTATGATCGGCGCATGAAAGGGATGTCTGAAACTCAGGACCGTCAATCCGTTCAACTGATTTTTGAGATGAAAACTCTTGTAACAACCAACAGCGTTTCATATCTCCGCTATTTTACTGTCAGTCAGTGTTAAAAAAATCGACACTATTTTGATTTGTTATTTTCCCACAGAAAAATGGAGGGCAAGTACTGCTGGCAGCTCTTGGAATGCTTGTATTTTCATGTAACAAGAGAATGGCTGAGGTTTTTATGTGGACCCTTTGCTCATCGGGTTATTCAAATCCCTTGATTTGTTAGTACTGACGTTCAACAGCTCACTCAATGCATGGTCTGGCTTTTAAGCTGGCTTTTCTTATTTTATTGGAAGATGTCAGCTTTCAAGGAATAAGCTCTGAATCACTGATCATAAAAATCCTGACACCCTGTTAGATTTTTTTTTTTATTAAATTGATGTTTCATTGAACAACTGACGCTTGTGTTCGATTCCCTCAAGCTATGTTTTTTGCTATTAATCTTGTCGGCTATTTATCTTTGACTCAGCAGGGCCAAAGCACACAGTGGACTGTTGATTTGTTTTAGATTTGTCCTTTTTGCTGGAATATTGCTTATCCATTTATTTTCTTGCACTCTTGATTTGGAAGCAAATACAGCATTCTTTGTCTTCTAGTGTCAGTAATTTCATTAATATTCTGAAACTGGTGCTTAGTTCTCGTTTGCCCTGAATTTCCTTTTTGCTTTTCTGTAACGTACACTCACGTTTACTTCTCTTGCATTCACTGTGATATTGACTTTTGTTATGCAGGTTTTAATAATAAAATGTTTTAAGAGCATCGCTTTAGACTTTTTCTTACAGTATGTGAAGAATGATTTCAACATGTCAAATGTATTTGACAAATGCATTTCCAAACAAAACAAAAGAACATCAAAACTGATTCGACAGATCATTATTTTAATTGATGAAGAGCTAATGACATGCACAAGCATAGTCCGTAATTGTGGCTTACATTGGAAAAATAAAAGTTTAAAAACAATCCCCTTTTGTCAGCTCATCCGTCATTTGATTTACAACTCTTTTGACAGAACCATAGGCTTCATCCTTGTACGTGGCTTCAGACTTGCACTGACACCATCAGAGAACAGGGAAGATAATCTAGCCCCCTGCAACTCGTCCCATGGCTCTGTGATTACAATGTTTGAAGCCAAAAGCCCATGGTCGCTCTGTGCTGCCTGATTGAGGCGCTGGACACTGACACTATAGTAACAGCAATGCCGTGAAAATCTCCATTGCTGTATTTTGTCCGCATTCTTCCATGTTTCTCGGGCGGGACAGGACTGGGCTAGGCAGATTTGGGATGGCTGGGGGTTCAAAGGGTGGGCTGAGTATCAACACTGGAAGCTGGGACCTTAACTCTCCTCTCCTGATGACAAGCCGTCAATCTCATCTTGGTCTCCACCAATAGCCATCCAGAACGCTTTAGCAACCTGTTTGAGGGCAGTTGAATTGTTAACGCAACATTTAGATTTGAAATATATTAGCGTTAGTATTAATGAAATAACATTAAAGATATCTTACCTTTTCTGCATGTACTTTCCTCTGTTCATGTGGCAATGAAGATGCCTTGTCTACCAAAAAAAGGTTAAGAATATAATGAATATTATTTGTGAAAACAGGTCTTTCGGTAAATTATTTTATGACCTGTCTTTATATATTTTTAAAAACTCAACTAAAACATTAAATGATCCCAATCTAGATCCTAAAAATGAAGTATCACCACAAAAACATTAAGCAGCATAACTTTTTAACAGTGATAAATGTTTTTTTGAGCTTTTTATAACAGGAATTAATTACATTCTAAAATTCAGAACAGTTAAAGGTTATACTGTAAAAATCTTTCAGAATATTCCCATGTTTACTATATTCTTTGGTAATCATAAAAAACCCCACTGACTCCAAACATTAGAACAGTAGTGTGTGTATATGGGCGCATGTGTGGAAAATGAATAATTTTCTGTTAAAATTAATTGCAATAAAATTGCCTACTAAAATGTCATTCAGTGTAACAATATTGTCAGGCATATTTACAACAAAAATCAGTTTATGACACCTTATACGTGTTACTTTCACCCCAAATAATAATTAATTGTAATTTAACATTTTTTTTTTTAATTTACCACTATTCTAGGTTTAACTCATTTGTCAGTAAGATTTTTTTCACTAATTTAAAAACACAATAAAATGTAATATGCTTGTTTATTCCTTATCTCTAAATACTGTTTTACACCGAATGACACTGTGACATTATTTCACCCCAATTTTGACAAACCTTAAATGTAGACGCTTTACTTACATTGCTTTCTATAGATAAAAATTACCTCTGTGCGTTTCTTTTGATCCGGACATCTTAATATGCATGTGTGTGTGTGTGTGTGTGTATATATATATATATATATATATATAGGGTTTTATTGTTAATATGTGTGTGTACCTTTCATCTCTTTCAATTTTGTAAAAAGTCGTTCAAAATTCTCCACATCTGCATCTCCAGCTGTTAGATTAGCCAACTCTTGTATGTCTACGTCAATCATAGGATCTGTGACAGATTAGCAAATATTTAATTAAGCACTGCACAAGTAATTTTTCAAACAATTGCCTACTCTATTTGTACTCAATACTAATATCCTATATTGTCATACCCTTAAATTTACCTCCACCTTAACAAAAGCACTTACCGACTGCTGAATCTACTGCATTACTCTGGTTATTCTCTGCTCTCTGGCTCTCAGTGCCTTCATCTGTACTGTTGGATGGGGAATTAGAGGACTAACAACAACAAAAAAAAATAGTCTGTAATAATGAGATGCCCTTAAAACTCTAAGATACTGCAAATAACATTCATCTACATACATTAAAGAGCAGCACAATTAGAAAAGACTAACCAGTGTTTCTTGACTGGGTCGTGGGTTGTTGTGATGAGAGGCCACCAGGCTGCTCATCAGCCCAAATCCCTGACTGTGTTCTGAGAAGAATAAATAATAATTAAAGGGAAAGCTAATTGAATATGATTTGTTGTAGATGCCGTTGTATATTTCGCATTAAAGCAGTACAATCTCACCATCTTTCATCTCGACGCTGGACCACACGTTGGCATTCAGGGCCTGAACAATTCTTTTTACTCCAGTGGACTCTGGGAAGTCATCTATGGAGTACAAATACTGTAAACAAAATGATTTGCCCGCATAATCATCCCTAAACTTTGTTTTGTCTCTCACCATCTTCATCAGGTAGATCCTGAGGGGTGAGCTCTACTAATTCAAACGCATGAGCCAGACACCACTGCTGGGCCTCCTGTTTGCTAACACCTGCAATGGCATATTTAAACCAAACTTAGCAAAAAACTGCATATGTTGTCCCTAAACCACTGAATAAGTAGGTAGTATCAAACACACACTCACCACTGTCACACGCATGGTCACACACCAGGATCAGCACTTCTGGAGCCAAATCCTCCACTACTGATAACCAGGAGTTGACACTGCTAAGACCGTCTTTCTAAAATACAATGAGAGCTGAAGCAAGGTGCATGAACTGAATGGTGAATTTGCAAAACGATTCATGTCGATAACTCACAGTTTTGCTGTCAAAGTAAACGATGAACGCTTGCATAGACCGGGCAACCTCTGCATTCATGTCGAATGGACTTGAAACAACACATAGGCTGACGTTTGCTGTGTAGTACTTATTGTTGATTGTCCATGGATACCAAGAAACTCTTTCCTCTATCTTGGTAGCTTGAGGTAGTGATTCTGAGGCCAAGATCTCTGAAATAAAACATTCAAAATTGTTTCTGGCCAAGTGTGTGTTTGATATCGATAAAACACT
Source organism: Enteromius trimaculatus (assembly GCA_032361065.1). NCBI lineage: Eukaryota > Metazoa > Chordata > Actinopteri > Cypriniformes > Cyprinidae > Enteromius > Enteromius trimaculatus. The sequence continues at coordinate 11,547,302 of JAUMHP010000073.1, read as the reverse complement.
AATGAAAACTCGAAGGTAAGACATAATGTGAAAAATAACCGAAGCTCAACACTGCCGCCTGCTGGACACAAATGAATGTAAAGAATTATATAAAAGAATAATGTTCTAAAATAAAGCACAAACTTAGGCGTAATGGGATTAAAAATCGATTTACCAAATGTATCAGGCTAACGTTATATATGTTGCACACTTATTACGTATTTTAGCTCTACGTCAGTAACAGCACCAGTAATAATTCACATGTATTGTCCAGTTGGATAATGTTTTATCAATATTCTAAGATTGTTATGATAAGAAACCCTATGTAAGAGACAAACGTGTAAAGTGTAACGTTTACGAAACACTTCATGCTACGTGAAATCAGCAAAAAGCCAAGTGATAAATTGTAAGATGAAAGTTGGGCAATCTCTAGGAAAAAAATATTGCTTTATGCTATCGTTACACAATACATTAAGGTAAAGTATATTTTATGCGATTAACAATGAAACCGTTATCGCGATCGACACATTTTGATCTGTATTTAAGAGACAGAACGATGATTGTTTCTTGTTGACAGCTAACGTTAGCATAGCATCAAGGCTAACAAATGTAGAATAGATTTGCCCCTTTTACTCACGTCTAACGAGCTCCTCTTCTTTAAAGCTGGAATCACAACTTGTGACTAAGATACAAGGCAGAGGAAGTACTTCATCTCCTTGATCATCTGCCATTTTAAGCGTCTGGACACTTAATAACAGCTCCTAATGAAAGTTAGCACGTTAGCAACAGCTGTCAACCACCTCCAGGACACCTTTCACCTCTAACCCCAACTTCCGTGTCTGCGCGCGCGTGAGTTAGAAAATATAAAGTTTAATTTACAGTTTAAAAACAGCTTTCCAGTGAATAGCTTAGAAATAACGCAATCCAGTCAGTGATACAACCTTATTAATAACAAAATGGTAATAATAACAAATAATAGTTACGGAGACTATACGCGTCGTGTTGCCATAGTTACAGTCAGACATTTGTTTGGAAAAATGTAAAACTTGGAAAGAAGCGTGAAGACACAATTAGAAAAAAAAAGCTTAAATGTGACCTGAATTATTTAGTAGAAAAATGGCTGACGTCCTTAAAAATAAGGACGAAGTTGGGCGTATTTTAGTCCAGGTAATGTGCTCAAGTACAAGATAATATAAAATAGGGCTTAGCAACTGCTGAAGTTTTCATTCCTTTGAAACTGTTCTAGTTGCATTATAAAACTGGATATGATTTTACAACAGTTTTTCTTTAGGTGCAGGATGATTTAAGACAACTAAAAAAGAATCTTGTTCGATTAACTGTGCAAGAGAATGGGGAAGTTTTGGACATTCAAGCTTTGGATGCAGCCATCAGCAGGACAGAACATGGAATAAGGGTATTTAAAGCCAACTTTTTGACAACTTGATATGTGCATTAATTAAATACGCAAATTTCTGTGGGGTGAGAGAGTTTAATAGAAATTGCAAAATCTATTTTGCTTCTTGTTTTTTTTTCATTTGGCCTGTATTTTTAACATCTGTTATATATATA
>JAUMHP010000073.1:11513010-11545654 GCA_032361065.1 Enteromius trimaculatus | reverse complement strand
TATATATATATATATATATATATATATATATATATATAACAGATGTTAAAAATACAGGTGATATATATATATATATATATAATGTTTATAATATAATATAATAATATAATAACTAATTATCTAATCAATTAAATAAATTGTCACGTTTTGCTGTCCCTGACTTATTAAATATATGAAATGTGAAGCATGGAAGAATGATGCTTGTAAATATTTGTTAATTGAATTACAGAGGCATGCACAAGATCATCTGAAAACCATTAATAATCAGTTTTTGACTCTACCCTGCATCGAAGAGCCTGAAACGAAGCCTGTCCCGGCCAAGCTTGTTAAATGGTATTTTTCATTTTATTTTTTAAACAGTCAATTGGATTACGTAAAATCACATGATCTAACATATTTTTATAACATTTTTGTAGGCAGCCAACGTATGAAACAATACCAAATGCACGTCCTCTGAGATGCCAGGTTCCTGGTCCATCACCAGGGGAGAAGGTTTCCGTCTTTACACATGTTCATTACATCGGTTCAGTCAAAAAAGTATTTTTTGTGAATCTATGGTTCTATCTCCTTAACAGCAAAAGTCAGCGTTCATCACACGTCTGCTGAATAACCCCTTTCATCCAAAGAACAAGGAGATTGTGCAACAAAAATATGGGATTCAGCTTCCTCACCTGCACAAGAGAACTGGGGTAATTGTCACTGAAATATGTTGTTTTTGAATATGTTGTTTCACCCAAACTTGTATAACTTGATTTCTTCTGCAGAACACAAAGAGAATATTCTAAAGAATGTTGTTTACCAAATGATTGTATGAGACATTTAATAAGTAAATAATGACAGAAATGTATTTGTGTGTGTGTGAATTGTCCGTCTAATACTATAGTGTACTCATTTTTTTCAGCATTTATGATTAAGGCTTATTGATCGTGTTGATTATATGGTGGCCAGCTCTGACTGTTGCCTTAACGCCAGCGTCTGTCACATGAACCTCATGAAAAGAAATGACGTGACCGGCGTGTAATAATAGATGACTTCAGTCACTTTGCTTTCAAACAGGAGATGCGGATTTGAAGGTCACCTGGTTTGGCATTGACAGCTAAATCTGTCTGTTGGTAAACAAATTAATCTTTCTAAAGGTCACCATTTGTTTTGGTGCTCTGTTTCCTCCTCTCCTGCATCCTCTGCCTGTCACTCGTGAGGAGGCTGTCATGTTGTTGAGAAGAAGGTATGAGACTTGGCTGCTGAACGCAGACAGACACAGATTGCGGCACATCAGCATTCTTCGGAGGACGGCCACCGCCTGATTGCAGTTGTATGGGCTGCTGCTTTACAGCTGTCTCAGGACAGGCACTGGTACCTGTTCCCGCATGCCAATAAGACAGCCGTGGCTTACCCAACTGGCACTCGCTGGCGTTCTGCCTGCTGCGTCAATACCTCTGTGCTGTCGGCTAGTTCTCCGCTGAGTCTTTGAAGGAGCTCCCACTGTTTTTTTCTTTGAAATGTCCCCTTGTACCACTTAAACAGCTGCGAGCCTCCAAACCTTTCCAAACACCTGGCCCGTGCTCGTGGTTTGTCAGGGAGCTCAGTGGTGTGACAACAAACAGGCCAGAGAACATCAGGGGGAGAATCCGGAACAGCAGGATGAGGAGAATACAGAAGGGCTCTGTCTGGCATGTGCCAGCATCTTGACACACTTGCAGTTTGCTCTCATTATACGTTTATATGCATTGAGGAAATGACCGAGCTCGTTCTTCGATGCTGTTTTGTTTGCTATGATTAATGCACATCCTGCTCGTGGTGTTTTTGTGCACCAGAAAAGTTCATCTTGTCATTTAGCCATCTTGCTTTTAATCGCCTATAAATTTTCTGTAGATAACATGTTTTTATTGGACTTTTTGTCTTTAGGAGTGAGATTTGGTGCTTGTTCTAATGAAAATGATTGTAAAAATTAATGATGAATTATATTAGTCACTATATGACTACCATGAAAGTCCTAATTATTGCAGTACATCCTTTTTTATTGTAGAATACAGAGCACGACACTCATTCGATTTATGAACTATTATATTATAATGAGGTGGTATGAGCATTTTAGGCATTGCTCTGATGGAATTTAATTCTAGAAGGTTTCAAGCAGCTGTTCACTTGAGAGAAGGTGCGAGACAAATAAACCAAGCCGTGCTCAAAGTATCCAGAAAGCATTGCCAGCATGTGATTGATTGCTTCAGGGAAGGGGGCTTATTGGCCAGTTTACAATGTCATTAACTGCCTGTATTTTAGCTCCAGCTTTGTTTTAATGAATGCGGAAAATCTGTTGGTTGTAATCACACAACATCACCACGCTCTCTCTCACAAACGTGCACGCACTTGTGGTTCGTACAGCCAACGGAACCGAGAGAAAGAGAAACCATATTTCTTGACATCTACAAGCTGCCACCAGCCTGATTAATGGATAGTCGTCTCCCAGCCTTTTACAACAAAGTTTTGTTTGGAGAGAAAAATCTGATCGGTGACCCGAAGCTAATAGCATTCTCCGTGAGCAAGTTATTGAGCGAAGTATATTCTCTCTCTCTCTTCTTCAAGCACAGGGTAAATGGTGACTTTAGAGCCTGCAGGCAGGTCTTTTTGGCCCAGTGAGACGGGGCAGTAGGTTAATAACCTTTGTTCTGTCACTTTCAATACCTCTGACCTTTGACCACAGAGCTATCATTCAGGGCTCAGTAATTCCTCCATGTTTAGACCATGTTTTATTGCCTTTTTAAGAAAGCCCTAAAGTTCAATCTTAAAGGGGTTGGTTCTCCCAAAAATAATGTTTGAATGGTGACCATGTTTTTCTTTCACATCAAACCTGAATATGCACATATTTCAATCACTCAAATGTCAATGTGAAAATTATGAATTCCTCATTATGAAGTACATTGAAAAAAAATTACCACTTTTTTAATTTTGGATCAAGCAGCTCTTTAAAATAACTATATTCTGACTGAGTTGTACCAGGTTAGAAAGAGTATAGTGTGCATTTATGTAATGAAAACATAACATTTATTTAGCCTTTGTTGTTCTAGGTTGGTACTCAAAGAATGGTCACTGGCCCCATTTCAAATTTGACTGCAGCACGTGAAGATCTGCCTAAACACCTACACCCTAAACCACCACCCGATTGTAGAGACATGAATACAGGTACAAGGCTCTTTTTTATTACTGATACTTCAGTATTGGTATTTCAGTATTTCAAGACTGTTACATAATTTTGACACCAAGGCTGAATTTATTTGGTCAAAAATACAGTAAAAACAGTAGCGTTGTGAAATTTAATTTCTTACAGTTTAAAAAATATAGTAATTAATCCTGTAATAGCAATTTTCCAGAGTCATTATTCCAGTCTTCAGTATCACGTGACCCTTCAGAAATCATTTGAATATTTTAATTTGTTGCTCAAGAAATATTTCTTATAATTTTCAATGTTGAACAGAACAATATTCAGTAAACAGAATTTAATGAACAGACATGGAACCACATTTGAAGTAGAAATATTTTGTAACTTTGTGAATGTGTTTACTTTCACTTAATTTTTCTTTGCTAAAAAAAAGAAAGAAATTGCTGAACTCAAAACTTTTTAAACAGTTTGTTTTTGCCCTCTTTTTGTGTTCATTAGTAATATGCTGTATTTATTTGTGCAAAAATCATTCTTGCAGATTGTATTTCGTTGTTTCAGTGTTGCTACCCTCAGCAGCTGACCTCTCTTCAGTTCAAACCCCAGTACAGCCCAAAGCTGTCCATGTGCTCCAGAGAGAGGACAGTGGCCGAAGTAAGACAGGTCAGTCTATTTCCACAATGTCATTAAACACTTGCGGCCTACATTTAAAGTTAGAAAGTCAGTTTTTATGTATCTAAAAATTCAGCTTTTGCTGGGTTTTGAATTCCAAAAATCTACATACATAGAGGTAGTAAACTGAATTACTATGGGAAAAAAGCCTAAAGTATTCATTTTCAGCAGATCATTTTATGCTGTCTTTGATCATTTTTGTGCCTGGCATATACTTTATTTAGTACTCTTTAAAATATATCAATATCATAAATGTGACCCTGGACAACAAAACCAGTAAAGTGTTAATTTTCTGAAATTAAGATTTATACATGATCTGAAAGCTGAATAAATAAGCTTCCCATTGATGAGGGTACAGAAAAATCTAAATGCTGAGAAAATCACCTTAAAAGTTGTTCAAATGAAGATCTTATCAACGCATATTACTAATCAAAAATTAAGTTATAATATATTTTTGGTAAGAAATTGACTAAATACTTTCATGGAACATGATCTTTACTTACTATCCTAATGGTTTTTGGCATAAAAAAAAACAATAATTTTGACCCATACAATGTATGTTTGGCTATTGCTACAAATATACCCCAGCAACTTAAGACTGGTTTTGTGGTCCAAGGTCACAAATAGTCATTAATACAGTCTAAAATGGTGCACTTCTGATGCAAAATGTCAGTCAAATAACTAGACAAATATGACATATAATGTTTTCTTATATCGTTTATGCATATTGTACAGTCTTAAACAGTAGTATGTACTTCTATATGATTATAGAGGAGTCAGAAAGGGCTTCAAAAGTGGAAATGGATGTGAGCAGAGATGAAACGACTTTTGGAAGATCAGGAATCGATAGTTCAGCATCCAGGACCATACACACACCCCCTCCTTCAGCTGCTTCTGCAAGCTCTGACAATGGAGTACTGAATCGTGCGATAGCCCGACTCACCCCACTTAACTTGCAGGTATTATTTATTTATACTGACACATATAAATTGATATGTAGGGTGTTCTGCTTGCTGAGGTAACATTTTGGATCATTTGAATTTTTTTTTGAGCCAAAATGCTTTTTTGTAGTAGTTCACCCAAAAATTGAAATCTGATCATCATTTACTCATGTCATTCCGAACCTGTATGATCTCTTATCTTCTTTAGAACATAAAATATACATTTTTAAGAATGTTGGTTATTAAACAGCTTTGGTTCTATTATGGGACACTAAACCAGAATTTAAATTCGTATATCACGTTATCTATCACATTAAATGATTTTTAATCTCTGTTCTTAGAGCATTCCAGTGCCAGCTGCTGTCAGCAAATATCCTTTTACCATAGCTGAGGGCCAGATTGACCCAAAAGATCCTCACTACTGTAGGTTTAAAAAGCAATACTGTCTCTATTGGGGTGCAATGGTAGAGGCTTTGGACCAGCTGCAGCGGATGCTATCGGACTTTGCAGTGCCACTGGCGAGGGTGTGTGGGGAGCGTCTGGCAGCGTGCGTGCAGAGCGGTGAGCTCGACTGGAGAGACATCAGGGGCCGGCGCATCCATGTGGAGAAGCTGCTCTCGGTGCTAGAGAACAGAGATGAAGTATGGGACCTGATGTGTCAGCCTGGCCAGCGCTACAAAAGCATCGAGGGGCATCAGGCAGCGGCTGTGTGCATCCAGACCTGCTGGAGGCGTTACTCTGCCCGTACCGCCTACCTGCTCCAACTCAGGCACAAATGGGCGGCACAAGTTATTGCCATGTCTCTGCTGAAACATGCCAAACTGAGCCATTTGAAGAAGAGTCTACAGGCCTTGCGTACCCGCCAACTAGATAACTACCGCATCAGGGCAGAGGTGAATAAAATACACATTTATATAACAGTTAGCTGTTAGTTTTGGTCTTTGAATCTGATTTGTTGAGCAGTGCTCCAAGAGCGTTGACTTAACAGTTTAACTTTTCGTTCTTTTAACGCTCATTGTGTGCATTCCAGACAGTCAGTCTGTACGTTAGATGAGGAACAAAGTCTGCGACGTGAAAAATATGTTCTATATAGTAAGAATGTGTGCATAATAAACTAATACTACATCTTTAATGTTGGGTCACTTCTCTGCCGTTCTCTCATCTTCCAAGTCCTCTCCTACAGTATGTCCTTGCGGATAGTATAGTGTTCACTGGATTCAAACTTCAGATCCTTAGTGGAAAAAATAGGTTATTTTGGTACTTTTTGTCTACAGTTATAGAGTTTTTTTGGATATAGGGTTAGGGTTTCTCACACACACTGGTTTTAGCTGCTATGTGGTAGGGAAGTAGACATGTTTACACACAAGTACTGTCTTTATTAGTGAGTCAAAAAAAATGTTTTTGTTCAATCAGGGAAACAGGAAAATTCCCTGTTAGTGAATCCTTTATCCAACAAATTTGTTTTGCCTTTATTAAGATAGGATAGTGTAGAGTAGATCGGAAGTGGGAAAGAGGTAGAGACAGGCATCAAACTTGGGACGGCGGTAATACAAATGCATTATATTATTTTAAAATAATCTTTACAAATAATTTTTTAAACAAAGATTCATCCAGGACTCTTTCTTACATTTATTTGTAAATCAATAACTCATTCATACAATTGATTATCTAAAAAATTATGATTCATTTGCAGTTGTCTTTATGAATAAGTACTTGTATCATTCATTCAACTGATGTCTTGTGACTATTATGACTGGGGTGGCAAAAATAGACAATTAATTGGCAATATTGTGTCTAAATTGTCACTGTATATTAATTTCAAATGTTATATAAAACCTCGCATCCTTGCTGCCTCCTTGTTATTTAGATCGATTTTTAAAAACCTTATAATTACCAAGTTTTTTTCCCCGTAACTTCCAGAAATGGCTCAAGCTATCATTGGTCACATCATTAGAATGGCAGATCATGACACGGTGGCACAAAGTACAGTTGTTCCACTCATAAGATGTAAATATCAGTCAATTTTATAAAAAAAACCCCTACTAAATCAATATAGCCCAGAAAAGAATTGAACTTTCAGTGCAGAGGTGCTTATACAAAGAGTGATTGCGATAGCACAGGCTCACGTTTAGATTACGTTTCTATTTGTCAGAACAGATGTTTCATCTTTGCTGTCACTCCTGTAACATCTTTATGAAACTAGCATGTCTCTTAATTAGTGCCCACATGTTCATTTATCCTCACCGTCACTCACTGTGAGAGCAGACACAAGCTTGTGTATGTTTCCACCCTTTAAACACTCACATCCTTTTAATTAAGCCTTAATCTTCCCCTGGCAGAAAGCTTCATGTAGCCTGCTAATTGAATTAATAGAGGGAAGATGTTTCTAAGTATGCACTTAGCTGATTTAATTAATGTGATTTATGCTTGGTTTGTCTCCATGAGACCCAGGGAGAAAGACAAGCATAATTTCCTCCCTTTGCTGCCATCGGTGGGCCGACAACATGTTAAATCCACGTGCTGCTGGGTGCTGTCTGTCACCCATCACTTTTACTCTCTTTTATTCTCTGCTGTCTGTGATTCACAGAGTCTGGCAGCCAACTGGAAACACATCACCTCCGCCAAAAGGACGATCATCCACGTCCCATCATTGGGTAATTCCTTTGCATCTGTTATGATGGCTTCTGGTCACATAATATCATAAAGAGAAAACATACATTTATTTGAGTGCACTTGCAGAAAACACAGAAAATTGATTTACCAAAAACTTGTCATTGAGACCTGCGCTGGCTATTGGGGATGATGATGAGTGTGAATTGTAATCACCAGCAGATGGAGTGTGATTTTTGCACTGGGGGTGGCTGAGGAGAGGCCTGTGTGAGCTCAGATAATTAAGAAGTTGAACCCTATTGTTTTTATTGCCTCGCTCTGTTAGTTTGCATGCATTTAATCATTTCATTATAGAGATTAGTTTATAGCAGTCTTTTTGGGCTTTGCTGACTTGGAATAAAGTCTTGAATTTATTGTTCAAATATTTTGATCTCATTATGATTTGTTCAATAGGATATTCCCAACATCAGCGGCTCAGTCTCAAGGGATTTGATGTTTTCCAGAATACCCAGATGGGCCGACTCTGTGATATCAGAGGTAAGGGTGTGAACCATGATCAAATTGGATTGACAGCTGATACATAAAAGCAAACACTGTATTGTTGTGGTATTATCTAGATGAGAACGTTGAGGTCATCTATGTGTCTCCGGTGCACCTGGGTGAGGATGTTCTCCAGTATTACACTCGTCTGCTGGGCCTGCAGACAGCCATTGAGCTGGGTGATGCTTCTGCGCCTGAGTCCCACTGTGCCAAACGCTTCACTATCCTAATGCCAGAAGCACTGGAGTATTTTTCAGTATGGTGCACCACATACACACATATGTAGTAGATGTTGATACCTTTTGTCTTCCCTCAAAGTGATTTCTGAAATATAGTGGTGCACATGAATTTGTTAACATAGAAGAGTTTGATTTATTTCTTACCTGTAGAGGGCGACAGAGGTGACCTTTGTATTTAATACTCTGGGCAGATACCTTATGCCATAATTGATTAGGTTTCAGTGCAAGGATATGTACTTTTACTTTTATTCGTTTAGCAGAAATCCAAAAGTCCAAAGCCATATACAAAAGAGGACAAAAAAAATTTGTAGTATACAATTTTATGTTAATTAGACAGTTAGATTAGAAAGCAAGCTAAAAAGGGGAGAAAGGCAAAGATGATAAATAAGCTTTTTTTTTTTTCTTTTTTTTTTAAATATTTGATAGTGTTAAAAACATTGTTATTATGTGTCACCCTGGATCACAAAGCCAGTCATAAATAGACCCTTATGACTGGATTTGTCTTCCACATGCAATTTGTTTATATCAGGGACCAAACTATAATGATTCTAATCATTATACATGCTATATAATTATAATTATAATAATGTATTGTTATGTATAAATCCTTATAACTTATATATTTCTCATGATATTATAAATGCAAAATGTTTACATAATTAAATAATAAGCTTTAATATAAATAAAGAAAAAAATTGTTAAAAAATCTAAATAATTTATTTAAAAAATACAATTAAAACATTTTTTATTTGTAATATTTACCAGTGTATATTTTTCTACTCATTGAGTGTGTAAACCTCAAACAGATGTGTATTTAAATTCAAACTTAATTTAATGAATGTGTCTCATAATTTATGAGGATTTCAATTAAATAATTGTCTTTAATATAAACAAATGATACAAATCGAAATAATTTATTAAAATATTTACTATTTGATATGTACTTATTATTTAATATTTATTATTTGTAATGTTTACTTTTTCTAGATGTATTACCCGGAAACAATTTCTATTCATTAACTTATTTAATAGAATTAAAAACAGTTACCTTAAATACCCTATTCAAGTGGTGAAAAGAAAAATACAAGACAAATGTAAACTATTCTTAAAAGTATATATTTTGTACAGAAGGAGAGCTTTTGTTGTACACTTTATGCACATTTATTTCTTGTAGGCCTGTCTTGCTGCACATGCAAGCAACGTGCCTCTGTTATTTATTACCGCACAGCGTATGAGCGGCACGGGCAGCCTTTTCTCTGTCGATTCCTCTCAGTGTGTAAACTCTGCCAGACGTGTCAGCAGGATAAATCTCTGTTAGCCGTTGCTGCCAGCGTGGCGTGCCAATGACAGACGGGACAATTCTGCTTGGATCAAACATACAGATGTGGAGTAATTAGTGCTTTCCCCACGGAGCCCATCACTAAGCACATAGTAAAGACAAGAGGCTGCAGAGGTGTACGGCCCTCCCCTGACTCTCCTTTATCAATTTAACGTGTTGGAGTACAGGAGAGGTCATGACCCCTCCGGCTGCACGTAATGGGCCCAATGTGTTTGTGCTCGTTCATAAATTACACCCATAGACAAAGGGAGGGGTAAGACCTTAGAGCTGGAGTGGAAAGGACAGTTATTTATGTACAAAAAGACCACTGAGATTTCACCTTTGGGGGAGAAATATGCATAATAAAAATGTATTTCTGTTATTCATTCTCTTTATTAGAGCTTAATATGTTATGAAACACAACAACAGCATTAATTCTCCAGCTTTTGTGCTCTTCAGACCATTAACTCACAAAATACATTGTATTCCCTTTCAGACCCGAAACATGTGTCTAGCTTCGCTTCTGAAGTACAGTCCTCGAACACTACAGCGCATCAAGAATTTGATCCAGGGGAAGCAGGCCTACATGATTGGTGGAGTCACCTATATTGATGACCTGGCTGTGGCAGATGAGCTCGAAGTTCCACTTTTGGGCACAGAGCCTGCGGTGACCCAGCTATACAGCACTAAATCTGGGGGAAGAAGGATCTTCAGTAGCGCAGGGGTCGACATGCCTCCAGGAAAGTGGGATATATATACCCTGGAGCAGGTCTGTTTGCCAGTCAACTGTTTAAATGCCTCATATGAAATGCATTTGATGAAAAAAAGGGAATATGATTCATTTGTCTATGTTCCAGCTTCACAAAGGTCTGGCCTGGTTGATGACAGAACACATGGAAGTCCAGCGATGGCTCTTCAAGATAGATAGTGAAGTGGGTGGACGGGGAATAGCCTATTGTGACGCATGCCACCTGAAATGCCGCCCATGGGCACAGCAGGAGTTTAGCCGCTATGGGCCTGAACAGTGGAGAACATCACGGTCTCAAGTAAAGGTAGGACTGTTTTAGTTTGAATTAAATCATCTTTAAATGATGTGTCTGTATGAAATTATATTATTGAAGAAAAGACATTTTAATTATTTTTATTTATGCTGTTATTTTTATTGTGTTTTATTTATTATGTTTTTATTTATTACATTTTATTCTTATTTATTATGCTATTTTTAATTTTGGTTTAACTATTTATTTATATGAACAAAATAAATATGAATAAAATAAGAATCAGGATCAGGATCATTTATATGCATCATTTGCATCTTTTTAGTTAATTTTTTTTACATGAAAATAAATTTAAGTAGAACTATTTCAGTTCTAAAATACCATAATGTTTAATAAAACATTCAATGGTGATATTACTAAACATTCATAAAAAAAAACAAAGCTTTTGGTAAGCCTAGGGACATGATGCAGACTTTGCTTTTAAAACAAATAAAATGAATCTGTTGATTTGTTCTAAGTGCAGTTACACCTTTCAAATGCACAGTCTGCATTAATGAGGGCCTGTTGTGCAACAGTAGCAATTCTGAAGTACCAAGTGGCTTGTTTTTAAATGTGAAATGAAATGTGCCATTTCTTTTATTTTGCAAATGCAGCTACACTTCAGTCACAAGCCCTGTTCGTTAGAATTTCCGCTTTGCCTGGTTTTTATATTCACATTTTGTACAAAATGCATCCTTGTCTCAATGACAAGCCTGTCATTACTGTCCAAGGCCAAACTTTGATGCCATTATCGTGATTTGTCTAGAGAGTGCTTATGACTCAAATTCATGGCAAATTAATAATGAGTCATTTGAATTGTAGCATATTTATGTATTCTAATTCAAATGTGATGTATTCAACGCTCTGTCGTGTGCTTTAAAAACACATCGGTTTTCTCCGCCTGTAATAGTGTTCATAACCCTCTCCTGCATCATATGCTTAAAATTGGCCCTTGATTTAAATACAGTGTTTTGCCATTACACCATGAGCTTTGTGTAAGCTAATTACGGGGTTATCATCATACGCGGCTGTGTGCAAAACCTTGCTTTATTTTATTCCAGCCTCGTATTGTAGCCTTCTATCCCGGGGGCAAGAGGAGGCCGCATGTCCTACCTCCGAGCTATTAGCTCGGTCCCTAATTCACACTGAGGCAGAGAGAGGAATCTGGGGCTGTAATTGTGGTGGCATTGGTGCTGTTAATTACAGAGGTAAGCGGTTGAGGCCCAGCCAAGCTCCATTATGGTGATGGCAGTGAAGGAGCTTTAAATGGGGGGCTCTTCACCAGCTGGGGTCCCAGTGAGAGGAAAGGGAGCTGGGGCCTGATGAGCTGGCCTGCACCCTTAGGGCTTCTGGGCCATATGGAAGCCAGTACGGACCTTTATTCTAGCTCTTCAACCTTTTTAATCAATGGCAAGCTCTGCTAACAGAATGGAGAGCATAGAGGTTATTTCAGCGTGTCATTCATTTTCTGCAGATCTGTATTCACTCTTTTAGTGGTAATTTTGTCGTTGTGCAGCGCCCCTCATTGCGGTTCTGTTTGCGGTTGCATATTTGCTTGTCATTGTTTTATTTATCTGCTTGATGTTAGGTTTATTGCGTTTTATCTTTATTACTCTAAGCTAATAAAATCAACAACAAATGCGGAAATATTCTAAAACGCATATATCAGTCTAATGTTTTAATTGCAGTGGGTAATGAATGGTAGATATTGCCTTTTGTTCTTTAAGTACAAAACATTAGTATGTATGACGTCTATGTGCAATTAAATTTTTAAAACGTGCATTTGTAAGCCACTATCCTTTGAGAAAAAAATATTATAATGATTTTGTAATTATCAGACTGCAATTATCAGTGCTCAGAGGCTTCACTTTAGTTTTACGTTTGGCTTTAGTTGTAAGTCATAGAAGTTTAAATGCTGTTTTCCCTCTCTAGGGAGCTGTCTTTCTCTGTAATGCATCCTTTAATTTTCCCCTGTCAAGCCCGGGCCTATGTTGAGCTCCCCCTCTATTTACCCTCTTTACTATGTGCACATTGTTTAATTATTGATTGTACAAAGAGCCTCTATTAATGCAAGAAGAAGAATGCCAGAACCCATGTGGTCCTTTAGAAGAACAGCTATAGAGATAAGTGTGAAAACAGACCTAGAGGCAGTGTAAAAAAAAGACTCTGTGATTCTTTGCAATGTGTTTGGGAGGCCCACACCCCGAGGGGTGTTTCAGCCTGGGGCGAGCCTCACAGCTATTCAGAGAAGATGGGTTAAAGACATGCGGATCTCACTCTATTCAACGGCTGGGTGGACTCGTACACGCTACACTTTACACATTACAAACATGCACGTTCTGCCAGCACACGGGTCATTAGACACGAGGGAGCATTATACTAATAGCATCAACAGATAGACAGATTGTCTGCTACTTATTTTATTCAATGCATGTGGGATTACGTGTTGTACCACGTTTAGTTTATTAGATTTTGAATGTAACGACACTTTCTGTATTCCTCTTTGGTTAATGTTGCATTTGCGAAGTAATCCGCAAATAGATCCATATTATAACCGGGCTTTATTTTCAAACCCATTCAAAATGTCGATTTACCTGATGTCTCAACTTTGTGTTTGTGCAGGATCTTTTGGTATGTCTAATATATGATGTATAAGAAAGATATATCCTAAATGGATATTACTGTTTATGTCAATATAATAATGGCTAGTGCACTGGGCATGCATTTTATTGTATGGACAAACAATAACATCACTGAGACTAATATTTTTCTAAATATCTACACATGCTTTTACTTCTTAACAAAAAGATGAGGATGTTTTGAAGTGAGCTAATGAAATGAAAAGCCCCATATTCATTCAAAAAGCAAATATCCATTCAAAAGATCTAATGTCTTATGTATAGAAACTGTATACAGAGAGATTACAAAAAAGGTATATATTTTAAAGTTTTTAGCTGTTATTGTCCTTAAAAAATAAATGTAATGGGGTGTTTGGTTGCATGAAAAAAAAAAAAAACACTAAAACATTTTCCAAAATATCTACTTTTTTGTTCCAGAGGCATGAAGATGGCTGAATATTTGTTCTAGGGTGAACTATCCCTTTAAGGAAAGCTTTAAAAAAAAAAAAAAAGGCCAATATCCCTCTTAGGAGGTATGCTGTTGTATATGCTCGTGACTGAAATGTCGCTCTTACTAATGTAGTGATCAAACAGCAATCAAAGCACACAGGAGACGTCTATTTTATTTATCTATTTTCAAATAGCTCATCTTTATGTGGAAGCCAAGCAAGGCCCGAATCCTCTCTCACAGTACAGCTCGCAGTTTAAGTCCAAATAAAGAATGGCAAAAATTATTCCCTCTCGCTTTCCTTCCCTCCCCGCTGTTCGTGTGAAGTGCATTGGCAAATTCTCAGAGCGCGCCTGCTCTTTCGCGGGGAACGAAGGCCGTTTCCTTACACTTTTTGCCGCACCATTGTGTGCTTTATGGCTTGTGTCGGGGGTGAAATCACTGCGCAGCGATTGACCCTGGCTCTTCTGGTACTTGAATATGATGATGACTGTTTCATGACTTGAATATCAACAGCATCGTATCTCCCCGTTTTGAGACAAGTTCTTCGGTGATGTCAGTTTTGTTTGAACATTATAAATGTACTTGAAAAGCATAAAGACTCAAAAATTTATTCATCCTGACATCTTTTAGAGCACGTCTCAAGGTTGTAAAACAGGACCTACTGATTCTTTCCCCTTTTATGTTCTACTTAGTTAGAAGCTGTTTTCTATACATCTCATTGCAGTTGTAAGCACAAACTATGCACTTATGTGCAAACCGTAAGTGCTCTGTCCATTCTTCTCTGGTTTGAGAGGTCCTTAAGGTGAAATTCTTTCTCTTACTAACCAACAGGTTTTAAGAGGCACTCACAGGAAGTCAAACATTGCAATTAACAACATAATTAAGTGTCAAAGCCATTATGGTGTTTTCTAGTTACAGAAACAAGGCCTGTATTGATCAGAAACAGACCCTGA
This sequence comes from Enteromius trimaculatus, assembly GCA_032361065.1. Lineage (NCBI taxonomy): Eukaryota > Metazoa > Chordata > Actinopteri > Cypriniformes > Cyprinidae > Enteromius > Enteromius trimaculatus. The sequence continues at coordinate 11,531,121 of JAUMHP010000073.1, read as the reverse complement.
TTGACCTGCTGATCGATTGGCTTGCATGGGTATTTATCTGCCAGCGTGTGTCAGATGTTATTGGGGACAGGTGCAGTTACTATTGCCTTCAGTTAAAGCTATTAGACTACTGTGATGCCGTGGCAATGTGCTGTCAATCAACACCAACCACCACCCCCATACACAACCACCTGCTTTTGTAAGGCATGTCAAATTAAGACACACTTCAGTAGTTACTGCTTTGTCAAAGGTATCGACACTATGTAGTGCTATACCTTTTTTACATCGGGCCCAGACACTTTAGAATTGCTTTATTTGCCAAGTCAGGATTTTTGTATACTGTATTTAGGCTGCTCTGTGGAGTTTAGAGAATTTTCGTTGCCTGCCTGACTTTGCTTTCATCTGTCATTTTGATGCAGGACTCGGTGATGATCAAGTTCTTAGAGGAGGTTCCTTATCTTCTGGCTACCTATGCACACCCAGCCAACAAATCCTGCTATGCCACATGGACCTGTTTCCTAGAAGACTTCCTCAGGGAAGGTAGCTTCAAGCAATTTCGATAAGTACCTCTAACCAATTACTTGTCGGATCTTCCTTAGTATTCTTTTCCTTTGTATCTGTCTCCTTTCAAAGGTGGAGTGATAGAAGCCTTTCCGCCTTCGAATAGTGTGACATGTCTGACGGTAGATCTTCTGGTGGAGCCGGGAGGAGATGTTTCCATGCTGTCCTGTGGAGATCAACTGCGTGGGCCCAGTGGGTTGGAAGTGGTGGGCTGCACCGTACCTCAGACCTCCATCTGCCCTGACGTCTTGCACTCTATTTGCTCTCGTGTGGGTCAGGCCTGTCAGCAGCTCTCCATCATGGGCCACATCTCCTTAGATCTAGTCACCTTTCTGGACCCCAGTAACCTGGAGCAGCAGGTCAGACAGCTAGTTCAGTACTTACATAAAAACACTTTATTTTTACACTACCATTCAGTTAGATTTAGAGTAAGAATACTTGTAGACAGCAGGAATGCATTAAATTGGTCAGTGTCAGTGAAGCCAATTTAACATTGTTAAAGAAAATTTATTTTTAACATGTTATTTTGAGTCTGTATTTATCAAAGAATCCCAAAAGTGTATCATACAAAAATGTTAATCAGCACAACTGTTATTAACATTGATAATAAGAAAGGTTTTTAAAGAATGAATGGTCATTGCTGCAACAAATTCAGATTTGTCACCACAGGAACAAATTACATTTTAAAATATACATAAAACAATTATTTTAATTTGTAATATTATTTTAAAATACTGTTTAACTGTGCTTTAGGTGAGATAAATGCAATATTTTATATTATAATAATTAGATGTATTTTATTTTCCAATATTTTATATATATTTATAATAATATATAATAATAATGTTTTGCTTTAAAGATATGAAGTACCTTATAGTAGTCACTTATTTGAATACGAATATAGATAACATATAAGTAAAATTTATCAGTATGATATTATGTAATACATTCCAATAGATTTATAGGTACATAAGGCAGTAGATTGGGCTAGAAAAGAAATACTAAAAGGTATATGTTTTTATCAGTGTTTTCTGGGAATCGAACCCACAACCTTTGTATTGCTGTCACCATGCTCTACCATTTGCTCTCCAGGAACAATGGAAGCACTCGCCTCTATCTGTCTTTTATCAAACAAGCGCTCACGGAAACAAATTGACCCTTAAATGTCAGTGGTGTTTTACAGCTCTATGAAATCAGAACCTGCCATGTTAAGAAGCTGTTGAGAGTGAGATGGGATCTGACATGTGGTACTGTTCTGTCAGAGCCCGTGAGTTCTCACCTTAAAATATAGATAGTGTGAAGGTTCAATCTACTGGTTCGAAGCTCTTATTGAGATGTTATAGGACACTCGTATAGGTTCCTCTTAAGAGCTGTACAGATGAGAGAATGACCAGGGGCTAATGTGCCAAGAGGCTATCTAATAAACTGTCAGGTCTTATTGTGTCAATAAACTAATTCCCTTTTTAAGGCCTTGCCCCCTGACCTTACAACACCCCTGCTATGTAGTGGTGTCAGACAGGAGGTCAGGCTGAAGTGTCTTTTCTTCAGACACTGGGGTTCTTGGTCACTGTCAAGACAGATTGAACACTGTAATGCTTTTGCTCACATAGTAATGTCGTTCTTTTTGGCTTGGTTATTTGTGAGATTTTCTCATGATATTTTTAATTTCTGTAAAAACTGCATTAAGATACTACAAATATTTTTAGAGATTATGTGCTTGCGCATTTATCTACTGAGCATTTCATTTAATCATTAATAATCAGCATTTAATCATGTTTTTGACAGCGTAAGATAATGTACTCAATTTAGACCTCATTGAACTCATTTTAAGGTTACCTAAATGAAATGTTTTTACAGTGCAGAGCCACCCGTAACAGTAGGTGGTTAACTAGCATTCCTTGCATTTCAGACCATTCACTTTGCATCCCTGCTAAAGGACACAACAACTAAATAATCTCTGCTGGGAAAAATGGAGGGGATCCATTAAAATAAACTTCAGTCTAATGTAGAAAAAATGCGTATGGATTTGACCTCACTGACCTTGCTGTGGTAGTTATTGATTTAGTCATTTTTCAAAACTTGTGTTTCTAATTTTAGGTCTGTTTAATAAGACATGGAATGTGAATATCCCCTGTAGAAATGTTGTACATAGTTCAAATGATAAATGAGCAAATAAGTGATTATATAACTAGGCAACATGATGCATAATTAATTAGAGTACTGTGATTTTTATCAATGATCCCTGCTGGCAGGCCTAAGATGGAAATGTGTCTCTTCACATTGTTCTTTTAGCGATTCCCACTACCACTAGAGGGTGGCAGAACACACTCCCATTGTATTTACTACATCTGTCACTGTTGCGAACAGAAGACCTCCTCTCGCTTGTCCTTAATGTTTCAGGGCCCTTTGCGGGGATGGACTGACCTTTTGGTGTAAGCTAAAGCTTTTGTTTGTGTGGTAATCATATGTATATATTTTTGAAATATATGAGATGTTACGCCTCTGAAAAATAACTTATGACATTTACTTAACACAGTGAAATTCTTAAGCCCCCATTGAGTCAACGGTTGATTTTTACAGCTCCGTATGCACATTATGCTATTTATCATTCTGAAATGGTGAAATGCTATAGAACAGATATATTTTCAAATGAATGTCACATGCTGCTGTTTTAATCATTGACTCAGTTGGCATGCTGTGATTTTAAAATAGATGATTGACTTTGGAAGTCAGAGAACGGCAGCTTTTTTTGAAAAATTACGCATTGAGGTGGAATGTACTCTTCCACAGAAACAGAAAATTTCACATTTGAATCTCATAGTCTCCTGATAGAATAGCTTTTACTCCTGCAAATGAAAGTAATTCATACATTATTCTGATTGAATAGCACCGGGATTCTTTATATTGTGGATTCACAGAGGCACGGGATGGGTTTTATTCAGCGTGTTTTACAGAGAATAAACTGCACACACAATTAAAAGCAACAAAAGGAATTCAGACGGATAAATCCAAACATTACTGTCCCATCTCTCTGGCACAGAGGCAGACTGATCTGCCAGACTAGTGCTAACCTGTCTCTATTTAAACATCAATTTACATTCAAACCTGTTGCTAAAAGCAGTCTGTATTTTTTGTATGTGTGGGGGAGAGGTGGGTCGCATGTGTTTGCCCTTGCAGGCTTGCTTCACATTGTGTGTGAAGGGGGGCTCAGCTGCAAGATTGCAGTTTTTAATGAAAGTGAAGGGGCTATAAAAGACAGGTACAATCTGGGCGTATATATCAAGCGCCTTTGTTAAGGTTGACAATGAAGCAGGCTTGGCTGATTCTACAGACTGGCTAAATGGTCCCACCTATCCCACAAGCACAGGTATTAACTATGAACGGGAGGCACTGCTGGGTGAATTCAGCTATCTATATTGAGGTCTTCCTGTAAGCCTGGAGTCCTGTTTTCAAAGGTCATTGCTTTACTTTATCCCTTTACAAGAGCTTATTTCTAAAAGGAATTTCTTTTTTGATTGCTTAGTTTTTAAAAGAGCTTTAAAATAGTTTTTTGGAAAGTCAACTTTTGAATGAAAGGAATAGTTCACCCAACAATGGAAAATTACTGAAAATGTACTTATCTTCAGGCCGTCAAAGATTGTTTGCAGGTAATATATGATATCAGAATGAGGGACCAAACAAGGATGTAAGTACACATAATCCACAAGTAATCCACATGATTCCAGTTCATCAACTGATATATTCATTGACAGGGCTTGACAGGGTTATAGCCCCATCAGAAACTTGCTTAGCCCCGGCACAGCACTATAGAGAAAGTGAAAGTAAAAAAAACTGACTGCATATTCTCTTTGAGACAATTAACCAGAGATGAATCTACTTTAACCTATACTGAAAATGCTATAGCTGTCTTAAATTATTACCTTAAAATGTATGTTTCTGAAAAACACTAAAAGAAAGTGTAGCCTGCACAAAATATTACTCCATACTGTATTTATTTTGTGAATTTTGTCAAGAGTTTTGAATTTGTTGACAGCAAATTGTTAAACTAATGTTCTATCTTTAGACTTACAAATGTACAAAAACTGTATTTATTGTTTATTTAAATTATCTTGTCATGAAACAATTCCTTCAAAACTGACAACACATACACATACACACACACAAAGAAAAAAAAACGTAGGTAGTATTAATCTTGTCAAAATATGAAATCCGTTTAACATTAAAGGTGACGCTGTCATGCTGGCACCTACACAGATAGAACACGAGGCACAGATCTTGAAGATGAAGTGGTTTTAATAAACAAAGTAAACATGAACAGATCAAAACTTGGGGTTGACACTTAAGGACTGACACAGAGGGTTGAAACACAGACTCTTAAATACAAATACTAACAAGAACAGAACCAAGGACACCTGGGGAAGACAGCTGGGAGTAAATCAACCAATAATCACATAGACACAGGAAATACCAAATATGGGCAAGGGCCGACACATGGGGTGCAAAAGACAAGGAAACTAAACACAAACGTCCTGGCAATGGTGGGATGCCGAAGAGCCAGGCCGACGACGAGGATCCAGAGGGCCAAGGCAGAACAGGTCATGGCGGTGACCGACGCGGATAAGGGGATGAGGAGCCGGAGCGAGAGAGGACCAAGGCGGAGCCTGAGGGTGGGATGAGCCTGATGGAGCCGGAGGGACGGAAGGACGATGCGAAGCCGAAGGAATGGAGTCCCAAGGCGATGGATGGACTCTGACCGACCAAGGCAGAGCTTTAGGGACGACAGAGCCTGGTGGAGCTGGTGGGCAGACGGGCACCGAAGGAGAGGAGGGAACTAGGGCCCACGGTGAAGCCGGAGGGTCGGAGGACCGAGGTGGAGTTCTGGCTTCGGAGGCCCAGAGGTGGAGTCGGGGAGCACTCTGGCCATGCTGGCGCTGGTGGGTGGGAGGGCGGGGATATTTATGAGATCTCTCTCGTGCAGCAAACTCTGGAAGGCACTCTTGCAGCGAGAGATCAAGGGGGCGCTCTTGCAGAGTGAACTCTGGGAATGGAATAGGGAATGACTCTCCTGGCCGTAACTCTGGAACTGGAACGGCTCTTCCGGCTGTAAATCAGGGACTGGAATCAGGAACTGCTCTCCTGGCCGTAAATCAGGAACTGGATTTCGGGAACGGCTCTTCTGGCCGAGACTCTGGAACTGTGATCAGGATTGGCATTCCTGGCTGGAATCTGGGGGCTGGAATCAGAATCGGCACTCCCGGCCATAAACCAGGGACTGGAATCGGGATCGGCACTCCTGGCTGAGACTCTGGAACTGTGACTGGGATCGGCACTCGTGGCCGTAATCTAGAAGCTGGAATCGGAATCGGCACTCCTGGCTGTGGTTCAAACGACGGAGATGCGACTGTGTTCGGGAAACAGTCCTGTGTAGCTAGTTCATTTCCAAAACAATGCATCGTACTATGGTGGTTAATCAGCTAGTTACATTGTTGTTCGGGAAACGCACACCTGGTCAGGTCACGTGGGGGAGAATACGGACCTCTTCTGCAATGTTAATAATTTTATAATTTTATAACTCCTTGTTAAATTAATAGACTTTAAAAAAAAAATTGTAAAAACATTCAATGAGTAAACTAATAGCCTATTTTATTGTCCTCACGCATGATGCTGGGCAATAATTTCATGTATTTTATTAATAAAAAGTAATCTTATAATAGTAATATAGGCCTAAAAATAAGAAGAATGTAACAGGCCTACCTTGATTGAAAATGCTAAATCCTCTTAATATTGTGAATTGTTATGCTTATCTCTGGCTATTATAACATGATTCCATGCAAATCAGTGGGGAGGTTGGACCTGCAGGCATGTCGTGTGGTTTTATGAGTTGTAAAAAAAAAAGTGTTTTGTTTTTATTGAAATAAAAAAACAAAAAAACATCTTTCTCTGTTTTCTAGGCTATATTTATTTTATTTTTAAATTACATTATATTGTGTCATAATTGCCAGTTGACATTAGTATATCATTAATAACAACGACATATGAGAAGTTTAATACCACAGAAAAAAAGTGAATATGCTTTTTTCTGCTGCATATTAAAAAAATGTATAGCAAAAGTTTAGGTGTTCATTACTTTCTCTAAATTTAATTAGAGAACTCAACAGTTCAAAACAGTTTTAAACAAATATGTTAATGTGAGAGGACAACTTTTCACTGAAGAAGCATTATTATGAATTATGGACACCTTAGTGAGGAATTACAGCTTTTTAAGATGTTAATTAATAGACTGGAGTCATGTGGATTACTAAAACATTTTCTCTTGTTCCAGCACCCATTCAGTGCTAAATTTTTACAAATCTTTACAGATGAAGAGACAAACACATCTACATTTAGAATGGTGCATTTTTAGCTTTTATTCAAAGTTTTATTTTTGGGTCAATTATTCCTTAAACTTAAATTCTGAGGACCTAGCATCATCTTTTACTGTATATTAGTTACATGTACAACAGAGGATTTTTTTTTTGAATAAATGAACAATCCTCTTCTTATCTTCAAAAAAAAAAAAAAAAAGATTATATAGAAATGAATTAGTGTTTGCAGCTGAAATTAAGCCAGTGTAAATACATGATTCGGTTCACTGTATTTCAGCATGTGAACGTTGAGCACAATACTGTGATCATAAAGTGATTTCAGCAGCCGGGCCACCATTTGCATTCGCTGGCAGCAACGTTTAGGTTGACAAATAGGGACGACAGGAGAGTCAGCCAACTGCCACTTAGTTATTAACAACTCCTTCACTGGTGATTTATTTGCCACTTTTTGAAGAGAGAGCATAGCTATTAGATTATTATCAGGGAAAATTAGCCCTGTTTAAGCATAAGGCCATGACTGGGCCTGACCCCTTAATATCCTTATAATGATGCCATTAACCATACAGATGTGAAGAGAGTCTCCAGTTGGGCTTTAGACACAGTATGCTACTCTCTCTCTCTTTCTCTCATGCACACACACAATGTCTGTTGAGCTCTGTTTTTTCTGCAAAAACTGTTTTGAAATCCATCTGTCTGTTTGTTTTAAAATTCCTGCCATTGTCTACTTGTTGGCTAAAAAATAAGTGAATAGTTATTTTGATTTATGTGTTGTATCTGCTGACTTATGTCTTTGTCTTTTGCACTGGTTTGTATTTAGGTATGGGCTATTGATCTTGACCTGGGCTACAGTAACCAGTTGGCCATGACCCAGCTGATGCTCATGATGACGAGGGGGACGCTGAACTGCCAAACCAGTAAATTGGAGGTTCCTCCTCCAGTCAGAGATGTGAAGGCTTCTGTACGCCATGCTAAAGTAAAGACCAAAGCTGTAAGAATCTGTAAATTCAATTAAAATATCCACTCTCTTTTTGAAGACATGATTGTTATCTATTGGATTTGAAATATGGAATTAAAACATATTCAAGTCTTTATTTTAGAATAGTTCAGTAACAGCCTTAAAGAGTAATTGTAATTTTTTTATTGTAACAACATAAAAGTCTAGTTTAATAGAAACGCAATAAAGTGGATGGGGACCATGGGTTGTCAAAGAGTACCATCATTATAAAAGTAGTCTATGCAAAAATGAGTGCTCACATTCACTTACAATGAATGGAAAAAGAGCAGCATGGACATCTTGCTATAATTATCTTCTTACAATAAAGTCATACAGGTCCTGAGGGTGAGTAAATGATGTCAGAACTTTACATTTCGGGTGAAAAACATCACTTTAAAGGTTACACACTAAACCGTTTGAGATTCTTTTAGCTCCTCAAAGCACAAAAATGCCATTATCTCGAAAGTGTTCCCTGGGACTGGACCAGACAGCAATAAAAGTCCTCTGCTGAATATTATCCCGATAAATCACGGCATCCATAAAGATTGATCTAGCTAAGCTTTGTTGTTTTATTTTGGTTAAATACAACTAAACGCTGTAATTACGTTTCCGACCTGATTGGTGTTTAGAAGAAGCTGAATTCATTATCATTTTGATAGATGAGTCTAAATAATCAGCCCATAAATAATGCATACCATATTCATTATGCATGTGTATGCATGCCTGAGCACCTCATCAACCTGCTGCCAGCCCCTAAACAATAGACTTCCTTTATTAGCGGCAAACAGGAGTTTACGCTTGTTAATCTGCGACTTGTATTATTTTATCAAACATTCATTTAGTTTGTATGTGCTTATATCGCCCGGCTCCCTTCTGCCTGTCTTAATGGCTCTGGCTTTGGCCATCATTCAGGCCCAGAATATTACAAACACAATTAAAACCCTGCAGGAAAAGCTTTTTATTGTTGTTTGAGGATAGTGTGTCTGACAGCTGAAAACAGAGTTCCATAGAAGAGAATTACTCATGCCCCGCACACCGTGCAAGGGCTTTACCCTCCGCTTCATATCTGTCACTGAGAATATGCCTCATGCCCGCTACGAGTCCTGCGAGTCCTGCCACTCTTAACTAATCCGCTCCTGTGGCGTTCTTTTAGACACATCTTTTATCCACCGTGTCTGTGAGCATCGTTCAGTTTTAGAGGGAATCTCTCTGTTTTCTGCAGCGGTATAACCTAATAACGCAGGACTCTTTCTCCCCAGTGAACTATATGACTATGAGACTAATGCCTATTTCTCCATGTGGGCTTTTGAAACCCTTCTATTTGTTTCTGGCTTGGATGTTATTGCAGTTCCCGAGAGGTCTATTCATCATTTAGATGTACTGGTCAAATTTTTCGCAACAGAATAACATGCAGTTTGTTTCTTAACTCTGTGTGTGTGTGTTCTCTCCACAGCGAACCTCAGTGACCAGTCGCTTTGCAGTGATCTGCACCCGACTTCTTCACACCAATCTTTCTTTGGTGTATTATAGCACATTTTTTCTGATGTGCAAAGCGCAGGGCATAGGTTATGATGTCAAGGTAAGACCTTTGCTTGTTTTCCAATAATACAACTGGAGGTCTTTGATTGCAGAGCAAGTGTTCCGATACATTTTATATGTGTTTCAGGCAAAGCAAGGCACTGTGTTCGCCCTCCACGACAGCAGAGATCGAAGAAGCCTTGGCATGCTGTGAGTTCCCACAAGAAGCAGGCAGATGCATTACCCTTATCTTTCTCCGGCTCTGTTTTCCCTTCTTCTGTCCCCATTACCATTAGAGATATATCTAGACCTTGAGCACAGTCCCAAGAGCAGATTAAAAATTATGTAGTGAATACCTCAACCCGAAATGTGGCAGAGCACAAAATACTGCCAAGTCGAATTAAAGGCATTCATCACATAAATCCTATACCTATCCCATTGAAGCCCTGCTTTCCTTCCTCATTTCTCCCTGAAGAATAGCACACTCTTTAAGGCTGAGAGTTCTCATTAAGCTCCTTACAGCCCCACAGCCAAACAAGGTGATTGTTTTTTTGTTTTTCTCTGATGATGGTTCTGGGGGATCATTAGTAAGCTCGTTTGTTTCTGTGTGTCGTTAACAGAACAATCTCGGAGGATCTCCAGGGAGCTCTGCTGACCTTTGCTCGTAACCTGTCAATCATTCACCAGGAAATATCAGCTCCAAACATGCAAGGAACAAACAATTTTAAGGTATGCAAAGGTCGTATTTTCTTAAACTACTCTTGAAAGAACTGCTAATGGTATGTTCTTTACATCGCAGTCACAGGAAAAAAATATTATTCAGATGTTTCACATTCAGATCATGTATCTACAAATTACACTCTTAGAAAAATGGTACAAAGCTGTCACTAGGGTGATACCATAAGGTACAATACATAAGAATCTTGTTTACACAGTGCATAATAATTACTTAATTTATGCATATTATTAATACATATTAATATCCCGTGACAGTTTAGTACCTTTTTTTCTTGATTTCACCATAGAACATATCATGATTCTTTTCAAACACTAACTTTACAGAGGCAAAGAATGAATTATGACTATCAAATAATAAAAAAAAAATATGCACAATGCAGCAGGAAGAATTAGTCACTCAGTAGAGGAGTGCCATCAAGTTCACTGCCCCAATACCTGCTCCAAAAAGCTCAGCAAAACTTAGTGTAATGCCAGTAATAATAAACTTCATCCTTCACAGTGTTCACTTTAATAATCTCAAACTTAAGTTTCAAAATGAGTCACATTGAAATTTTGAACAACAACTGGCAACATATACCTTTGACTAATGATGAATAGACTGGGACCTACAGGTTGAGTTAAAAAATGGATAACTTCCAATTTGCACAGAACTGTTTGTTGCAATATTTTCTAAATAAATTATTGTTAATAATATAACTAACGTTTTTTTTATTACCAGCATTATACCAAAGTTTTGCTGAGACTTATTGGGGCGAAGAGTAGAGAATTGCAGCTTTTGGTCAAGAGCTGATGATAACTCATCGTCCTTGAGCACATATTTTGAGAAAACGTTAACTGTGTGTCATAATAACTTTTTATACAATACACAAGGTATTAGTTTATTCAAGTCAAGACTTTATTTCTGTCTATATAATCTGCAGCAGAAGTCATTCAAATGTAGAACTGTGAAATTCTCATTCACTCTTAAGTGGCTAGAGGTTAGGATCTGTAGTCAGGCATATACTGACTGAATATCTGCTATTGCTTTTATAAGGACCTTATCAAGGACATTGAGGAAGTCCTGGGCATGACCATACAAAACCAAACCACATCTCAAGAAGAAACGGAGATTTCTGCAGCCGAAAGCGAACAGTTATCATCTCATAAGCCTCACAGATCTACCCCAATTTAGTCAACATGCATATAGAGTATATAATAACATTTACTCATTCAGTTATAATTGCTGTTTCCAAACAATTCTATTGAACTCTACATTGTTATAGTGATTTAAAATATTGTACAATATTAATATCTTGAAGGATTAACAATATGAACAGGATAATTACATTTAAGTTGTGAGAGAAATGTTGCCTAATTAGTAAGCTGTATAATACAAATATAATCACTCCAAAAATAATACCATTTGTATAGTTGTTATATTTATAATGCACTTTACATCACACACAGCTTATAAACAGTAGCAGCATCCAGATAATAATTGAATCTGTAATTTATTGAAGGTTTTTTTTTTTTTAAATAACCTCCATTTTTGCGGATTCAGATTTTTTAAATAAAAAAAAAAAACTAATATAAATAAAAAAAGACTAATATAATTTATTGCCTTTAAAGTTGCCAACTGAAGTTCTTACCAGTACATATTACTAAGCAAAAAAAAAAAATAGTTTTTAAAATATATTTATGGTAGGAAATTAAATATCTTTATGGAACGTCATCTTAACTTAATATCTTAATGATTTTTGGCATAAAAGACAAATGTATCATTTTGACCCATAATGTAATGTTGGCTATTGCTACAAATGCTACGTAAGACGCGTGTGTGGTTCTATACTGTATTTGATGTGTAATTCCATTTATGAATGCAAGTCTGTGTGTGCATGAGAATGAAGATACTGCATAGGGCAAATAGGAACAAAAAAGCGCTCGGTTGTTTCTTCCCGGAGAAGATATTACCCGTACCAGTGAAGGTTGAACGCCTTTTATATCTCTGCAGAAAACTAGCTCATTAATCATACTTTCAATAAAGCAGTGGAGTAGTCATATAAATATTTGCCAAACTAGTTTGAAAGCCGCACCGGTAAGTTGTATAACCTTCACTGACAACCAAGCCGTTCTCTCGAGCGCAGGACCCTTTCCAATGATGAATCAGTCCGCGTCACAGAAAGTTTCGGCAGCATTTTTGAGCTGATTAAAGGTTGCAAAACTGCAGTTTGGTTAGGTTTGATGTTCGTTGCTTAATTCATGAATTTGTTGTTTATGACTCGAGTCGTGGCGAGATTATGTGACGCGCCAACAGCTGCTCTTGAAACGTATTTTTGATATTAGACCACTTTAGTCATTTACTCCGCTATGACAGAGATTCTACGCAGAATCCACGGTGGCTTTCTAAAAGTGGCCCTGTTCCCCAGCAGCTTTGGAAATAAAGCGCCTCGTCCTGCTGCCTCAGAAGTACTAACGTGTCACCTCACTCAGCGCGCGCTGCCGCCCTGGACTTCATTCTGCGTGCGCTACCGTGATGTCATCAACGACCAGTTCGGTCTGTCCAACTTCAACTGGCAGGTGCAAGGAGCGAACTACCAAATCCTTAGGACCGGTGCTTTCCCATTTATCAAGTACCACTGCACCAAAGCACCTCCACAGAACCTGGAGTTTGAAAATAAGTTTTTTGGTGCACTGAAAATCATCAATCTAGGTCAGTGTAAGTATTAGTTACACGTGTTTTATTTTGTTTCTGACAGCACACTAATGCATTTCTAATGTCTTTCTTTAAGGTATCCCATGCTTGGCATATGGCTTGGGTTCATGGATGGTAGTTGGAGTGACAGAGACAGTTCAAACCTCTGTCGGACCTGTTACTGTTTACTTTGCATACAAGGAGGTGGAAGGTGCTCAGTTCTAATATCAGACACACAATGAGTATTTAAAAAAAGAAGGACTTAAGGTTCACGAGAAAACGTTTGTCACAGACTGTCTGAGAACTTGTATGAATGGACAAGCACAACCTGAAGTACACAAATGCACACACAAAAAAATAAATTATTAATTTTAAACTTTGGGGTTTTCTTTTCAATATAACAGATTTGTTTTTATTAATTAGTAATATTAGTATTAATACCAGATCGATAACTACAAGTTAAAAAGAATAATTACCTAAATATAATTATTTAACAATAATTTGATAAAAAAGGTAAGGACTTTGTGTCTCATTCATTTGGAATAAATAGGTTTTATATACAAAAGTTTATTATGAAATTTGAGTTTTTTTTATTAACTGGATTAGTCGCACATGGTGTTTTGATTATTATTATGCCATTATTGTGATAATTAGGCATTATTTTGATGCATCGGATGTGCTCTTTGAAGTTTACAAGCTCTGCATCTCCTTGTTTTCCCACTTGTTTTTTCCCTAAAGCTAATGCAGAATTTTAAATACCTTCAGCTCATTTATTTAAAGTCAAATTAGAGCTCACGCCCTACCTGGCATATTGTCAATAGGAAGCAAGAGGGATTGTTTGGAGGACAGGTCTGATAAAATGGTTTTTAATTACAATAGAGGAAGTGTGGAGTTATTTCAGGACCCACCCTAACCCCCTCCCCCTGTCATTCTCAGATGCTTTGATTTCTGATAATGTACTTTGCTGACTCCGGCTCTCTTCTACAGGATCCTTCGTCACATTACCTCTGAGATCGGCTTTGACAAACTACCATATTGATTGTCTCGACTTCTCAAAGCTTTCTGCTGAGCACATTTATCAGAGGCCTCGATTTTCTGGCCTTGCCGCCTTTTCTCTTAGGTAGCAGTGCCAAAGTAATAATTTCATGTATTACATGCAAATCAATGGACCTCTTGGCCTTTGTCTTGCACACTGTAAATTCCAAGGGATTTTGATTTGACTGAGCCATTGTGTAAGGACTAAATCTAGTACGAATTATAGCCATTTCAGGGTTATTACAGTTTTTCACTGGGTCTTGAAAAGTTTTAATTCACCCTTTATCAAATGAAGTCTTTGAAAAGATCTTAAATCAGAGCGGAGAGTCTTAAACGGTGAATGCACTGCACGAAAATTAATTAGTATAGTATTTTTTGTCCTTTACCAGTGCGAATACCTAAACATACTTGAGATGCAAAAAGAAAAGTAACAAAATTGAATTTGAAGTGTATTTTTATTACCCCTTTAGCAGATATATATGATCAGATATTATTTCAAAAAGAACTAAAAATACAGCTAATACAATATAACGTAATAGAAACATAACACAAAAAACATGTTTTTTTTAAACTTTTAAAAAAAAAAAATTGTAAAAAAAGTTATCCGTTGTTGCAAATAAACTATATACTAGTTCAATAATGTAAACAATATTGAAAATTTGTTGAATGTTTGAAGTGTTGCTAATACAACTTTTTACATTTGCGTTATATTTTGATGTGAACTAATAATACTTATATCTTTTACTTGGTATTAAAGGTCTTAAGTTAACCTCAAAAACCTGCAGAAACCCTGTAGCCTACAATGAGTCACCAATAACCCTTATGAAGAAATTACATCATATTTAAAAAAAAAAAAGAAGGAAAAAAAAGTACATTTAACTGTTTACCATGATCAGTGACTGTATTACATACCTGCCTCCTTATTCCCAATATACTGTATATTCAGGCAGGCAGCTCCTATCCTATATTACATCATCAGTGAGGGGGCTAATTGGCCTTAATGGAAATCATTTAGACAGCCAGCGAAATCTGATCAGCACTATTAGCCTGAACGACCAGCTTTTCTTTTCATGTGAGCTAGCATGAGTGCTGATATGCTGCGTGGGGAATGCTCAGGGAAGCATGTCTTAATTCCTCATTGACTCTTTGACCTTTTCCTCCTCGCTGATACTGTAGCAGACCTGGAGGAGGAGTAGAGTATCACAGCGTGGTGACAGGCCATGCCTTTGTGTCTTTGACAGGCTGACGTGAGCTCGAGAAACTCAAGCCCATGTCGCGGTGCTCCTGTTTGTGGTCAGGCCCACAAGTGTGGTGCCAAGCCACAGGAGACGACATTAGTCTGAGCAGGTGCTTATCACTTACACCTCACCTCGGTCAACGGTCTAGGATAACGGAGCAGCAAATTGGCTACTGTAAAGTAACGGAAAATTTAACAGTGACACGTTAACAGATCAGTGCCTTGTTTTAAGGGCCTTGCAATCAAGACTTGCGTTTGTAATTGGAGGTCTAAATTACCCTCTCTTGAATATAAGGTACTAATCAACAAAGGATTAAGCACTTGTATTAACAAGTTCAATTACATGCAAATAAATAAAGGACCAAGTTGATTTTTTTTTAAATACAAACACTATTTACATCTTGGGTAACTAATGAAAATGTGAAAGCTGGATTTGATTGTGATATGGGGGGGATTTCAGAGCTACATGGTGCATAATCTATTATTTAGCAAGAGAAATCACATTAATTTTTTGGTTGACATGGAGATGTATGGGTTTGGCAGAAACAATTATTGTATGAATAACCCCTGCAGCTAATTCTGTGAAGGTTATCATTGAGTTCCCAGACCAACTACGGGCTCCTCTGCCTCGCAGGGTGCACTATCAGCAGGGGGATGTCAGCTGCATTACAGTTCGTGTCATCTGTTCCAGGTACGCCATGATCTTCATGTCAACAGAGGGGCTGAGACAAATAGGTTTGGAATTGAACTTCTTTTGTCAGAAGTCATTAAATGATGGTGACAAACCAAGGTAAGCAATTATAGCTCACTGAATCACATTCATGAGGACATCTTCGAGAATGTCACAAATCTGCCAGTGTATTAATTGCATTTGTGTCTCGTGATATTACAGTATTGGCTGCAGTCCTAAATTCTGATTAAATTCATTTTAGTGTGGAAAGAGATTTTCTTTGTAGAATAGGATCCACTATTAAGAGTGTAATCGCGTGACTGTAAATATACAAAATATAGTTTGTTTGTTAGTTGCTTGGTTTGGATTGTTTTAACCCATTACCTAAGTTACCATACCACTGTCTAGTTGGATCCAGACTAGTAGAGTAGTAGTAGTAGGTGAAGTTGAGAATGGTTATAACTCAGTAGGCCTATTTCAAACTTCCACTTTCATCTGCCATAAATTAAAGTTTTTAAATCTTAAACTTATCCCTAAACTATGTAAAGCAATGTCAAGTACGAAGAGTAGTAGTTTACATTTCTACATGTGCTTGTTTAATTGCATGCACGATGTCTTCCCTTCCCCACCCTATTCCATTTTAAGTATTACATTTCAAAAAGTATTAAGTGAAAATATAATTTAAATGCATTTACACAGCAATTACAACTGCATACTTTGATAATACAGGCCGAGTCTGGGAAGGCAGAAATTAGTCTTTGAGCAAGCACAGAGCACCCTTTACTCTTAAAAATAAAAGTGTTTCACAAGGCCATGGAAGAACCTTTTTTCTTATATAAATTGTTATGCAAAGAATCTTTAATATCTGAAGATCCTTTTTTTGTTTACCTTTCGAAAGAAGGTTCTTCTGATTATAAAAAGGTAAGAAAGAGAGAATAATTTAAAGAATCTTTGACTGAATCATTCTTTGTTTCACCAAAAATGGTTCTTCTATGCTGTCGCTGTGAAGAACCTTTTAAGAATGTTTATTTAATCGTTAATGTCATGTTTATCAGATATTGGTTTAGATACTGTCCAAAGGTTTTGAGAGATAATTTGCCATACTATTTCTAGTTAAGTATGTGTACTTGTTTTTAACATTTAGGTGATAGTTTTGAGTAATTGTTACATATTAAATGAAATGAGAAATTAATTTACCATTATGTTATTTGTGTGTGTTTCATGTCTGCCAGCTTAGGATGAAGGAAGTCATGTACGATAGTGGTTTCTTCGCTGTACTTTCCATGTGTTGCTGTTGCTACAACTGACCCCGTTCCTGGTCTTCCCTAATGCCTTGTGATAGTAAGTATGTTTTAATAGAGATTTCCGTTATTGCATCATGTTAGCACAGCATTATCAGACAGAAAAATGAAATGGATTTAGTGCAATTGTTAAAGCCTTAGTGATTTCTGTGTATTATAATTGCTGACCTCACACCACTGAGGCTGGAATTACTTGATGGTTTTTTTTCCACATGCTATTGGGTGCTGAGAGTGGTTCTTATAGAGAGGGGAAAAGCCATTAAAAATCTATTAAAGCAGATCTCTTTACCCAGAGGGGAAAGCCTTCTCATTACTAAGCAGATTGGAAGGGATGACAAGTGGCTCTATATTTCTATTTTATTTTCCTTTCTCCTCTCTGCATTTTTTTATTTTGAAAAGGCCAGCTGAAAGGCAGCATGCCCACTGTGCCAATCAGTATTTCTACAGCTACAGGCTGCAGGTGGTTCCAGTGGCTGTCAGTCATGCGAGGCACTGACCCTTTCGAGTCTGGATTCAGGCAAGCGCTTTACGATTCACGCAGAACAATTCCTCAAGGCCGTCTCTGAAGCGCTCTTTAGTTGGTGTTTAAATAAATGCAACATTAATTAATGCAGACGTTCATTAAAAAAAGTTGTTCATTTGAAGTGCGCAGTGCAGATGATGTTATTTATGAATGCGTGTTAATACGTGCTTCATGTTAATGGCTCATCATCTGACTGACACATCCGTGCAAATGCATCTCTAACGCGTTGTCTGAATTCATGTTTTCTGTTTTGATATTTTCGAACATTTAGCTTAATGCATTGTTTTTGGTTCTCCTTCGAGCTGATTACAACTTCGCTTGTGCTTCTCCCTTGGAGCTTAGAAGATGCCTCGCTCATATTTACTGTTTACAGTGTTGACATTAAGAATAATGGATACTAATGGTGTCTCCATGAATTATTGTGAGAGTTAAATGAACTCTCCATTTTATTATATATTATGCAGTATTTAAAGTTTTGGGTCATTAAAAACCAGACGGGGGGGGGGGGGGGGGGGGGGG